>OX451393.1:18463234-18935248 GCA_949629135.1 Eremobia ochroleuca | reverse complement strand
GTCGTCGCAGACGCAAGAAACGATCAGAATGGCCAGTAAAACTAAAACAGCACATAAAACCTTTACAATTTTTTTAATGACTTATTTTCTCTCTGAAATAGGTCAATTGAATTAAAAATCAGTTGGGGTGTCTGAGGTTTTGCGCATTTAACGTTACACGTTGTATAATTTCATTCTCATTTTGCGAGTTCATCCCGCTATCAGTGGCTCCAGTAAAATGGAATACAGCTCCCCTAGGCAAAACACATTTACCCTGTGGGTACAGACGCCAGCACATCAAGCTACCCGAAACTGACAAAATTTCCCAACCAACTTTGAGCCTAATGCTCGAGTGATAAAGTTGAAAATTTATTAAAGAAATTTGACAATTGTAGTAGCTTGATGTGCTGGCGTCTGTACATTGTGATATGTTCTTTTGTCCTTAGAACATTCATAATGTTCATAGTATTCTCTGCCTTGCATCCTTTGGCATTTTTATATACTCTTTTCACCATACACAACATAGAATTAAAAAAAAAATATGTGGAGTGATCTTTTTGAAATATTAAGATAGATATAGTATAAGTTAAAAATCGGTTTTCTATATACATTCCTTTTGTATACACATTTCTTATTCCATCCATTCGCGTAACACCACATATCATGCAATCTCAATGATTAATTTCATAGAAAAAAAGGAAACAGCAAAATAATGCCCTTATGAGATAAAATTTAATAGTAAATATTTCACGTAACAAATGAAACTCGAGGTTAACACAGTTCCGGTTCTTTAACAAACAGTTTATACTTGTATTAAAGATTATCTTTAATTTACTTAAAAGCAAACATGAAAGTCTATGGTTAAGCATAGGGCCGTCTGTATACGGCAGCGCCATCTATAACTAACTGTCGGATGCTCTGATTTTCTTGGGGGGTCCGCTATCCTCGTGGTCGTGTCGCCGTTTCTTGCCGTGGTACTTGTTGCCACCTTTCCTGCCCTTATTGCTTTTGAAGTTCTTCATATTTTTTCGCCTTTTGGTCATTTCTTCGACTGTTTTCTGTAGGTATGTCGTTTCTTCTTCTCCCTCTAATACTTTGAACTCAACATCAGCTTCGGCGATCTTCACTTTGTTGTCTGTCATTTTCTCTGCAAGCCCCTTTGCGGCGTTCTCCTTTGTGAGACGCACCCAACCTTCTTTGTCGCCCACTTTGAAGTCAATGTATGCTATGTCTGCACCTGTAAACAATAAATAGTCAAGTATAGAGATATATATTTATTAAAACATTATGCACAAGTAAAAATAACCATACCAGTCTACCTTATCTTTTTATATTGACAGTACCAACAAGAAAACTCAAAAACAAATTGATTAAGTTGCTGCATCTTTGACCTTTTATATCCTAGACTGGACTTTTCACCTAACTGTTCGCTGCAGAACGCCACTATCATCAACAACAATATAACGATGGTGACGTATCTAATTTGGTAAGTGCAGTTTCCGACGGAAATATGGCACATCGTTTTAGATAAGTTCGGTTTCCTAGAGTGGTCTCTTTCAGTCATACCTATGATCTCTTTCTAAAACTCGAATGTTATATTGACGCCAGGGTACTGTTTTATATGTTCCATATATCGTTGTGTTAACACAGTGTAAATCAAATCTCTTCTTACCTATTTTTGATAAGGCTTCTTTGATATCTTCCCTCTTCATCTGATCGGTACCGCCACTGAAGTGTAGGACTGTTCCAGTGGGAAGTTTCAGCTCTTCTTTTTCAACCTGCATCAGATATTAAACTTATTATTAATATGTCTGTTGTGGCTATAAGGATCTCGGAGTTAAGGATAAGGATTCGGGTTAGATTCCAGTCAAAATGAATGCTGCTGATTACTTTTATTTTATATGGAGCAACTGCCTGCCTATCTGGCCTCCTTAACCCAGTTACTGGGTAAAACAATACCCCTTGCTAAGGGGTATTGTTTCATAAACGGGTCGACTCCAGGAATGACAGCCGGGACCAAAAACGTAGTTTCCGAGACACGGAATGGTCTCGGTATGCGAAAATGGTCACCCATCCACGGACCAACTGCGGCAAGCGTAGCTTAACCTGATCGATTAGATTCTCTAAGCCATTAAAAGCACAGGCTACTAAATGTCTCGAGACCGGCTGACTCCCAAGAGCCACAAACAACAGTCGATAGTTACCTAGCATTAGATCTATTGCAAGAGACAATGGGGGTTAAAACTGAAAGCTCATCATAGGTGGCAGCACTGTTCAACGTCTACAAGCCGCCAGTTTTGTTTATGTTTACTTTTCTGTTGATCACAAATTTAACATGTGATTCTCTCAAGTCTTTCAATAGTGCTACGCTATATCACTATCTTGGGGTAGAAACGTCGTAAAAGACATAAACCATTTATGGCTTTTACTACCTTTCTACCCCAATGTAGCGATATATACACATATCTCACTATTTAAAGACATAAAAATATGATTTCCGATTTGTATTGATGATTTTAATTCTGTAGTCATACTTGTTACGGTCTCGAATCATATTTTAATCAACATTCAACCTAACACTGATATAAATTGCAAAAACGTAAGAAAATTTAAATTTCGCGGGCTACCTAGTGCATCCCCTTAACATAACATATATTCTATGACACTGTAGCAATACTGTAGACAATACTGTAGCTTACATTAGTGAACAAATTCCCACGCACAATGGTCCACTTGAAGGACTAAGTGTGGAAACCAAACCCATAACATAGAATATAGTGAACAATTTTTTGATCATTTTGAAGATTACCCGCTACATCGATTACACACTCACAAATGTTACCTCTTTTTAATATTAGTATATATTACTAGTTATAAATTACTAGTTAATTATAAATGTAACATACAGTGTAGTCCTTATCCTTATTTTTCTTGTCCTTCTGTTCCTTCTTGTTGGCATACTCTTCTTGCTTTGCCGCGATGTAGTCGTCCTGCCATAAGATCATCAGTTCTGTGTCTAGATACTCGTGTGGCTTGCCTTCCACGAACTTTTCTGCCTGAAATTTCAGGGAAGGATGTTGATAAATCGTTTGTTTAGCTCAAATTAGGACTAATAGGTTTAAATATTAGTGAAAGAAGTTAAAACGAATTTGCCTTATAACAGCCATGCAGCAAAATTAGTGTCTTTCTACCAATTTATACTTTATTCCTATCAAAATATTGATTGAAGTATCAAGGCTACCAGAGCTGGTAACCGACATAGCTGGGCTGGCCATATTTGTCGAAGGACCGATTGGTGGGTGGAGTAGCAGACGATTCTTGGAATGAAGACCACGTATCGGCAAGCAAACAAACACTATGGGGCCCCTCGCAGCTAGATTGGCCCACAAACTAAAGAAGGTGGCTGGGACAGACTGGATGTGGAAGACGGAGGACAGGGTGTGTGTGTGTGTGTGTGCAGTCTGGGAGAGGCCTATGTCCTATGTCCAGCAGTGGACTGCGATAGGCTGAGCTGAATGAACAAGGCTGTTTATTAGAACCATAACTTGTACCATTGGTTAGTTTCTGTATGGATTTATTAGCAACATAGAAACTAAATTCTAATCAAAACAAACAGATCCCTGTCCTGGCTTATTGCAGAATTGTTATTTTGAAAAAAAAAAATCAAAAACAAACCTAACTATTTTATAGAAAAACATGGATTTTAAAAATTTACCTGTTCCCTAGTCTTGAACGTAATGAACACGGATCCTTTGAACATCCTCTTCTTTGAGGATCGCTCCTGGAACTTCCTCATGATAATGTTCTCAACGTGGTCATACTTTTTGAAGTGCTTTAGAAGGTCATCCAGCGTAGCCTCTTTGGGGAATCCTTTGGCGTAGACAGTCCTGTTGCTGAGTTCCTTCCTGCGTTCCTCATTCATCTCTGGAATTGGTACATCAGGGCTTCGTCTGACTCTTTTGTTGTCTTCAGACATCTGTGACATGCGAAAGGCGGGTATTGTAATAATTAGATCCAAAGTTTAAAGTAATACAGCAATATTTTAGGACTATAATTGGTTCAATAATACTTTTTGGAATAGAATTATAACCTTGGCTGCTTCAGTATGTACTATAATTTTAAGAATAGCAGTAGGCAACTCTGAGCCTGGCCTTTTATAATTAATGTCTTAATAAATATTTCATTATTAACCCTTTGAACGCCAATCACTTGTATACAAGTTTGTATTACACAAGTGATTGGCATTCAAAAGGTTAATTTGTTTTACATGTCTTACCTCTGGCCACCTATTCAGAGCTATGACAATAATTAATTAATTATTGCCATAGCTCTGAATAAATCTCAGTAATAGCTTAATACAGAGCATTTCTGTATTAAGCTATTACTGAGATTTCTTTCTCTGCTAAATTATTTACATAAATGTTTAAGTAATTTAGAGTTTAAACTAAAGCCTGTAGACAATGAAGACACAAGAACATTTTTTTAAAATGTAAAATCAATACAGAGAACTAGTCTTACCAAGGGGTATCGTATAACCCACTAACTGGGTTGTGGGGGTACTGGGGTGTGGGTGGCAGTTGCTCTATGTAAATACTGGTATTCAGCTGTGTCCGATAACACACGACACTTGAAGCCGATTCCAACATAGTTTGGAAAAGGCTAGGCAGATGATGATGATGACTTTGTTGATAAGGTATTTAAAAAACATTATTATTTAAAAAAAAAAAAAAAACAACATTAAAAAAAATAACACTTTTTTTTGTTCATATAACTCTACTTGCTATGTAAATATTAGTACCAGGAAGCTATTAAAACATCATTTTACCTATCCGCTAAAGTCGGCTTTGGCGGTTAAGTAATTTTGCCTTTCCAGTGATGATATAAACATCCAAATTGAGAACCTGCTCTTCTTTTTAAGTTGGTTGGTTAAAACATTCATCTCACAGCTTAAATTGCCAAAAACAAAAAAAGAAGAGTGTTATGATGGCCCAGTGGTTAACCCATTGAATGCCGACTATGTAATATTACATAGGTGGTGCTAATGGAAGAGGCCAACTACGTGTTAGTACGTAGATGTTATCTGTTGATTATAGGGCAATCTATGCTATTTGGCCTTCTAGAACAGTCATTTTTATGCTATTTGGCTTCCTGGAACAGTCATTTTTATACTCTTTGGCACCTTACGTAGTTGACCATATGTATGGTGCCCCCGATTATGATTTTATGTTTCATCTCGGCATTCAATGGGTTAAGGCCTCGCCTCTCATGCATGAGGTTGTGGGTTCAAATCTGGGCAATTACCAATGTGACTTTTTCAATTCATATTTACTTTCCCAGTTCTTGGCTTCATATTTATTTGGGACAAACAAACAGTAACACATTATATCTGCGCAAATAATATAAACAAAGATATTATATAAATGTGAAACTCACACCGTTATCCACAGCATATAAATTCATAACTGACATTGGTGAAAGAAAACATTGTGAGGAAACCTAGATTGATAGTTATTGTAAGTCTGAAATCACCGACATGGAACTTTTAAGAAAGGGTCCTGCAGTGGGAGAATAATAAGCTGGTATTATTATTATTATAACTTAGTCTATTCTTACCTCTAACAATCCATTGGTGGATTTATTCAGAGCTTTAGCAATAAGTTCAGTGTCCTTAGTCAACTTGGCGAGTCGGTTAAATCTGGTGAGGATTTCAAGCGGCACCCAGCCCTCATCAAGCTGCACTTGTTCACGCAGGAACTTGTCACGGGGCAGGTTCAGGTCACCTGAAAATAGATAATATACATTGATGAAATACATAATATACATCAATGTTGCACTGTTGAATTGTGTGCTGCGCTGCGTGTCGCGGGTTCGATTCCGGCACGGAACAAATATTTGTATGACCTACAAGTAGTTGTTCCGGGTCTGGCTGTTTGTGTATGTGAGTTTAAATGTTTGTAAACACACTCACAAAACAGGAGAAATTCCTAGTGTGGGGTAACATTAAAAAAAAAAAAAAATATCTAAGTCTGATTATTGACAAAAGTGGCCACATTAGCCACTTTTGTTTAGATTGACATTTTAAAATTCTTAATATCTTTTGATTGGAATGACCAATTTGAATAATTCATAAAGTAATCTACAGGTATTGAAACAGTCTTGAATACGAAATGATTTATTTGGATAAGGATGAATACAAAGGTATGGATAACATGGTCTGATTTTGGTCGGCATTTCTATCAACTTTGAAAATGTAAAAAACTAGTTATAGTGACGTAACTACAATAGTTGGTTATGTGGTTTCACAAGGTTTTTGTAGATATTGATATGTTCTTTAATATTGTAGAACATTTTTATGTTTTATCATCAATAGTTTCCGCAGCGCATGCGATGAAAGACATTTTATGGCTAATTTTTTTACACTTTGTGTTACATTATTGAAGTTTTAGTAGGGACCCCTAATTTTGTCTAGTAATAAATATAGCCTATGTTACTTACGGATAGTATAGCATACTATTGGTGAAAAAAGTTTTTGAAATTGGTCCAGTAGTTTTTGAGTTTATTTGTTACGAACATACATACAAAAATACAAATCTTTCCTCTTTATATTAGGTTGTCTCATAAGTTCTTGCCATTTTTTATTTTTCTAGAATTTTCTCATATTTAAACTAAAGTGAATTCAAGAAACTTCTAGATCTTTCTAGTGAGGATGAGTATCTTTTAAGGTGAGGGTATAAATAGGCGCGGACGCAACGAAATAATTAGTCTTTAGTGAAAATGGATCAGCGTCAACTGCGAGCTATTATGCTATATGAGCATCGACTTAAAGTCTCTTAAACAGAAACGGCTAAAAAGATTAATACTGCATTTGGAATGGGTACTACTAGCAATCGACTGTTCGTTTCTGGTACAAGCGTTTTGACACCGGTGATATAAGCTGCGAAGATCAACCTCGCCCAGGCCGACCCACCAGCTTTGATGAAGATGCTTTGCGTCACAAACTCGAGCTTCATCCAGACTATAGTACGCGCGATTTAGAGAAGGCGCTTGGACAATCCCACGCGACTATAGATCGTTATCTCAAATCGATGGGATATCGCAAAGTGATGTCACGTTGTTGACACCTCATGCGTTAACAGACCATGACCGGGCCGTTTGTGTGGCCATTTGTCAAAGTTTTTTTACTTCGTCCGCACAGACGAGACTTTCTCAAGGACATTATTACATGTGACGAGAGCTGGATACATTATGAAACTAACACGCGTTATGCCTATTAGATTCCTCACGGGGAAAACCCACCAGCCAAGCCTAAACTTAATGAACACGGTCGTAAGATTATGTTGTCTGTTTTCTGGGATTGGCAAGGAATGATTTTCTGGGAACTCCTCGAATCTCATCAGACTGTTAACGCCAATCTGTATACGCAGCAGCTTTGCAAACTAGCAGAGATGTTAACAATTAAGCGGCCAAAACGACTTGGACTTGGAGTCCAACTTTTGCATGACAACGCACAACCTCATTGTTAACACATAAACAGCTGGAGGAGCTTGGATGGCTGACTGTTCCTCATCCACCGTATAGCTGGGATCTTGTGCCTTCAGACTTTCATTTATTTCGAGCTCTTAAATTTCATTTACTAGGAAAAAAATTGCAAAATTCTGGAAGTATTAAAATTGAACTTGAAAATTTTTTCGAGTCCCAGCCTGCCTCATTTTGGGAAGAAGAAGGGTATTTAAATTTTGCGCAGTAGATGGCTGACTGTTGTTGATAACGAGGGAGACTATATAATTGATTAAATGTATTTTTTATTAATTAAAAAATTATTAATAATAATTTGTCTTTTAACTGGCAATAATTTATGAGACAACCTAATAATATTAGTGTAGAAGTGTAGATGTAATAAATACTTAATAGGTTTTGTGTGCTTACAAAAAATGTCAAGTAAAAAGATTTATTTAAAAAAAAATGTTTTAGAACTGCCTTCATTATTTCCTAATCACATCACATAATAGGTACTTGTATACTTAGGTACTTTGAACACAACACATAACACATCAGATAAGTACTTAGTACTTACAATGTTTCAATGGGAAATGACTATTATCAACATACTGTGTTGTTATATTAAGGGGAATCCCTTCCCATTCCATGCAATAGTGTGTATGTTGAATACGAAAAACGTCTGCAAAACCAGGATAGAGGGCTATGACAGCATGTTACATTGAGCAAATATAAAAGATGTTTGTTTTGAGCTAGGTGCATCATAAACGATGTTTGTAAGCATTCACGACCTTGGTCGGACGCATTTTCTTTATATAAACTCTACGTCAGTCGTATGCAATAGTTATTACTTACCGAAATAGTACTCAATCTGACGTATGATAGAACTCTCCAATTCAGAGGTTTCGTCCTCCAAACTCTCCTCTTTCTTATTATTCTCCTCTCCATTGGTCTCAGCGACTACTTCTTTTGCCTCAGTCATGTTTATTAAACTGCAAAACAGAGCCAGAAATGTAAGCCCGAAAACCATGCGACGCGGCGCGTCTCTAAAATGGCGCTATCGATTAGAACACTTACCTTTTCTTTAGCTGAATTTAAACACACAGATATATTGATAGGATCAAAACAATTGTACCTGTTAACGTTAAATCAATTGATTCAAGCAATTTCTTTAGGAAAACACGTGTTTCGACTTTTAACCACACGCGGCCGGCACGAATTAAATGGTTGGCGGAGCGGGACGCGGGAGAGGGGTATGAAAGCGATGATATTTGACGTTTCGTTCGGGAGCGCGGACCGATATTGATTTTTAACTTTTAAATCTTTTAATTCCTTTGCGCATGTCTACGAATAATCTAGCAAATTGCAATGCATTGAATACAACCAATTTCTATATACAAACTGCATATGATTTCTAGTTTTTTTCATGGGTTTATTATGGATCACTAACTGCTACGACACGTTTTTGAATATATATAGGTCATAAATGATTATTATATTGTGGAAAACGAGATATAAAGATGTCCAGCTGCAGCAGAGCAGTAGTAGTGGTAAGTGGTTTTTCCTAGTTTCAAAAATCTTTTATTTCCAAACGATCTATTATTAATGGCTAATGTGTCAATCAAATGATGAACTGTCAATGTCAAGAAAAGTCAAAATAATAGAAAACCATAACCTCAATGTTCAATACGTTATAGTGCGGTTAGTTTTTTTTTTGTAAATAATACACATGGATAACATGGATTGAGCTTATAATCATGGGAGTTCGAGGTTTGACTACTTATATTAATCACAAAGAGCATGCGTTCCTGCAATATTTCTTACTACATGACTGTTGTCTGGTCATCGATGGACACAGCCTATGCGCTCAGTTATACAGATTACTGAACTGTTTTTCTGCCTTCGGCGGAGATTACGACAAGTTTTTCTCTTACGTTCGTAATTTCTTCAAAAACCTGAGAAAATGCAACATTACTGCCTATGTATTGTTCGACGGCAGTTACGAGCGCAGAAAACTGAGAACAGCGTACAGCAGGCTAAGGTCTAAAATATACGGCGCTTCTAAGCTCGACCCGGTTACTCAAGGGACTATACAGATTTTCCCGCTATTAATTCGCGATGTATTCATAGAGGCTTTGGTAGACATGAATGTGCCATACACGGTATGTGAGTTTGAGGCTGATGATGAAATCGCAGCAATGGCCAGGCACCTAAACTGCCCTGTATTAAGCTATGATTCAGACTTCTTTATCTACAATGTTCTTTACATCCCTTTCAATACTTTAGACTTTAAACCAAAGCCTGTAGACATTGATGACACAAAAACATTTGTTTTGGAATGTAAAATCTATAAAGTGGAGTACATGGTCAAGAATTTCGGCGGTTTAAGTGAAGAGCTGCTACCTCTACTAGCAACATTACTGGGCAATGATTTTGTTGAGAAAAAAGTATTTAAAAAGTTTTTCTCCCAGCTAAAATTGCCAAAGACAAAAAAGAAGAGTAATGATCAACAAAAATGTATTCATGGTTTATTCCAATGGCTACAGAACGAAACTTTAGAGTCCGCTATTGCTAAAATATTGGGTAGATTGAAAAAGAGGCACAAAAAAAGAGCTCTCTATGTAATAAAAAAAAGCATTGATGGGTATCACAGCAAGCATTGTAGATCATTAAAATATTTTAATATCAGCGAAGATGATACTCCCGTGTCTGACTGGCAGTTGCCTGAGGACTTTGAGAAGGACCTTCTAGCTGAAGAAGATCAAAATGAGAATGAAAATGATGAAAATGGTGAAGATGGTGAAGATGAGAATGAAAATGATGATAAATCTTCAGACAATGAAGAGGTTTCTTCAGAAAATGGGGAAGCAAAAGGTGAAGAAGAACATGAAGAAACTGACATTGAAAATGATCAACTAGATCTTGGTGTGCCAGAATGGTTTGCAGATGGAATTCGCCAAAATCATATTCCTAAAGCCTATATCAACCTCTTTACACATCACCTATATTTCTGCTCACCACAAGCTGACGACTATAATGAAGAGGACTCCTTTCTATGTTGTCTTCCTATATTAAGATATGCTTTTGATATGTTAACAGATTTTGCAGAAGAGAACTGTATCTATGTTAGTCGGGAGAAGAACACAAGTTACAAGAGGATATTCGTTGGCAATGACTTCAGTATTTCAAGACTATTTGATACCCCATTTCATGATCTAACAGAGGACCAATTAAAATCATGTTTTGAACATTTTTTGAAAGAACAATTGAAAGAATTGGATATGAAATTGATAGAAATTCTGCCATCTAATTTCCAACTGTTTTTTATCGCCATGCTATGGTGGGTGGCGAAATGCGAAGTGCCATTAGGAAATATACATAGCCTACTAATCTGCTATATAATGTTAGAAGCTGTAGACGAAAAAACCGGGACTTTCAGGGGTCACTTCCAATTCAATAACAAATACTCCAAAAAGGTTGAAGAACTAAAAAGAAATTCTACTTCCCTCAATTTTGATGAAAATGAATACTTCCTGAATAAAAACAAAGTACAATATGAAGACAGTTTGATAGCTGCTCATGTGTTACTAAAACATTTTGAGTTGGATGACAAGATAAAGAAGAAGCCAAAAAGTTATGACACCAAAAAGATGCACTCTTTTGCCCAATTTCAATGTTGTTTACTCCATATAAATAGCCTGAACACATTATGTAGGACCCCTTTTAAAAGTACAAAGTTTTCAAAAAGTTTCAATGGAACTTTTGTTTATAACATTGCAGTAAAGATAGAGAACCAGGTTAATCCAAAGACATTTTTGGAGCAATACCTGCGAGGTGCCACTACAGTACTAATGTTTTATAAAAGTTTATGTAGCGTTTATGATAAGTGTGCTGAACAAATGGGCTTGACAACACCACAATGGGAAGGCAAGAAAAAAAGACGAAGGAAGAAAAATGCAGAAAATGAAGAAATCAACTTTATTGTAAAAGGTTTTGAATCAGAGGTTTATATTTGAAATATTGATACTCAGATTATATATTTTTGTACTTTAAGATATTCGTTTTTTATTATTGATTAAGATGGAATAACTAATCACTTGATTAACTGGTTTTTTCACAGTAAATAAATGATAAATGATTTATTTTCTGTAAGTAGGTTTGTACAAACACTTTTACATGTCAATCATATTTTTTTAAAACTAGATGAGGTCGGCGTTTCCTAACTGACTACTCTGAGAAGAAAGGCCGAAACAAACTCAGAGGTCACAGTCTCTTTTAAAGTCCAGACATAATCTTGGTCAGGTCATGTGGACCATGTAGATTGGTGTCTGAAATGGTCTTTTGAGTAAAGAACCACACAGATTGAGCGGACCTGTCCAGTCAGTGCCCGCATTTGTCAATCAGTTATTTCACCTCTAAGCTTGCGTCACTGTCAAAACCAGAATCATCTTTATGCTCTTTGAAATAAGGCTGCTTTTGGGTTGCTGCCACTGACAAGTCAGTTCAAGAATAAAGATCAAATCACAATGATCTTTATTTTCGTTACAATAAGGTTGCTGTTGGGTTGCTGCTGTCAGATGTAAAATAATTGAGGAAAGGACTGTAATCTATTATCCTATATTTTTATTATCTCAAAATAAGCCGCAAAAAGTAACTGTGTTGGTCTACAATGTACAGTGCTTACGCAAAAGAGTTTGTACAGACAAAAATATTCTTGTTTTACTGTGCGCTTCTACACACTAAAATATGGTGGCACTGTTTACAATTATATCTTGTTCTTGTTAACATGCAGTCTGGATGAGTCTCTCAAAATACCTTTTTTTATTCGCCATTACTATCCCACTGCTGGGCAAATCAGGTGGCGTTCTGGAGTTTCTGCCTACCTAAAATCACGCCTCCTTCCCACGGAGGGGAAGGAGGCGTGATTTTATATGCTGGGCAAAGCCTTCCCTTCTCTCCTTCCACCGTCCACCTCTGTGTCCAGAGCTGCCAAGGGCTATTGTTAAAGGAGTCCAGCTCATCCCGACATCTTCATCTGAGTCATCCTAGTCAACAAATAAAGAACTACTATGCTGATGATGTGAAAGAAATACGGTTTCGAGGAATCATGGATACTGTTCAGCCATCTCATTAAATCCACGATTTTGTAGCCCTAACTTCTCAGTACGGAGTCCTGCAAGGTGATTAGGAGGCATATGTCCTTTATCCAGCAGTGGAACTTATAGGCAATGGTGGGTGGCAATTAGGGAATGCAATCCGGACTATCCGTAATCCGAAAAATCCGGATATCCGCACATTTTCACTAGACTTCTAAATCCGGATTTGAACTTCAAATCCGGATTTTTTGAATAATAAGAAATTGTGACAAAAAAATCTAAATGAGCAAATTCGCTGTTCGCGCGTCGCGTCTCGCGAGTGTAAGTGATGTCGGTGTCTGTTTTATCGTCCACTAGCGACCCGCCCCGGCTTCGCACGGGTGCAATGCTGATCACTACATAGTATAAAACAAAGTCGCTTCCCGCTGTCTGTCTGTCTCTATGTATGCTTAGATCTTGAAAACTACGCTACGGATTTTGATGCGGTTTTTTTTATAGATAAAGAGTGATTCAAGAGGAAGGTTTATATGTATAATACATGCATAATATAGTAGAGAAACACTGATAATTTTAGAGCCAATACTTCTCGTAAAAAGTACAGGATAAAAAATCGTTATTGTGGGTTATCCCTAAGAGATAGACATATACCATTGTGGATTTTTTCGTAGACCTTTTTAAGGTGTACAATACTGTAGTACAGACGCCAGCACATAAAGCTACCCGAAACTGTCAAAATTTCCCAATCAACTTTGAACCTTATGCTTCAGTAATAAAGTTGAAAATTCGTTGGGTAGTTTCAAGCGCCACCGGCCGACTGCCCGGCCGGTAACGCCCGCATTTTAAAACTGTAATATCTTCGAAAATATTCATTTAAATTACATGCTGTAAAGGGCCATAATGATCTATATAAAATGCACAATGTTTTTAAGGTACTTAATTGGATAAGGATTAATGCTGTATTGCCTAAAATTGCTTCTTAAATAAGCCATTATTTCTCGTAAAAAGTTAAGGATATAAAATGGTTATTGTGGGTTATCCCTAAGAGATAGACATATACCATCGCGGATTTTTTTGTAGAACTTTTTAAGGTGTACAATACTGTAATACATTATTTTGATCTATCTTGAATGGTTCAGCCAGCGTTTACAATATAAGCGCAAATTGTGTTTATTTACGACATCACATTAGAAACCTCTAAAATTATCAGTGTTTCTCTACTATATTATGCATGTATTATACATATAAACCTTCCTCTTGAATCACTCTATCTATTAAATAAAACCGCATCAAAATCCGTTGCGTAGTTTTAAAGATCTAAGCATATATAGGGACAGACAGACAGGGAAGCGACTTTGTTTTATACTATGTAGTGATAAGGTCCCTTTTGAGAAACGTGGTGAAGATCGAGAGTGTGTCCACAAGGGTGGCGTACCTTATACTTAGAATGTCCGCAAGGTATTCGCTAAGGTCGTACAGTTTTACGCCCCGACCTCGTCACGCCTCGACGATGAGGCGGAGACCATGTATGAGGATATGTCAAATTTCTTTAATAGATTTTTAACTTTATCGCTATTAGCATTAGGTTCAAGGTTGATTGGGATGAGTTTCAGGTAGCTTGTGCTGGTGTCTCTACATATATTATAGCAATAACACCATAATTATGGTATAAATTATATTTCTTGATGATAGTTTGAATGAAGCAAATAATTATGAAAATGATTTGATTTTCAAGTGCTTTTATTTTAATTTAATCTATTTACTCAAATATAACAAATATCATATTAACAAACAGATTTGTTTAATTTCATGAAAAATTCGTAAAATCCGGATAATCCGGATTGGACCAACAATCCGTTATTAAAAATCCGGATTTTAAAACAGAACGGATTTGCATTCCGTAGTGGCAATATACTCTTCTCTAATTTAATATTTAAATAATGAATTAGAGAGGAGTATCGTCCATCGCGGCCTCGATGGAAGCGAGTGGTCATCGGGACCGAACCCTGTCGCCGCCGCGCGGCCTCAGCTTCCCGATGACTCGTTCATCACACTGCCTGCGCATACAGACCGCGCGCAAGGTGTTGAGTTTGATTCCCAACAATTGAGATAGGATTTAGTCAGACAATAAATAAATAAAACAAAAGAATAAAGTACCTACTTAAAAATATATTACTTTAATCAGTGTTTCTTATCTTATTAACTTAATCAGTGTATCTTCTTACCTCCATTCAAATAACCTACCCCGGTGCTAGTTTTCTGATACACCACCCCATCCAATTTTTCGCCTATCAAATAAAATACCATACCCAGTAACCCACTACCGATGAAATAGAAAATTTTCGTCGTCGCACTGACTACATACATGAATGGGTATGGCCAAATACCGTACTTGAAGTACACAACATGGATGTACCCTGCATACATAGCTGTCAAAATAATGGCTACCGAAAACCCAGTTTTCTTCGAAGGATAATTCCTTTTAGTTACAAGTAATTCGATAAGGATTACAGGTAATATTAACGTGTGCATTAGGTGATTCAGCCATACTGGGAATGCTTTTTCTGCTTCTATTGGGAATATTGCGCTTTTGGCGAAGGTGTGGAAGATCCAGAAGACTAGAACGACGTACAATGCCGTGCAGAGTGTGATGCTGAAGAGCACGTCTTTGATCTGGCGGATGAGAGGAGGTTTCCTTGTGACTGCGTTGGTCCCGATGACGTCATTCAGGAGGGATACGATGAAGTAGACGGTTTGGAGTACCTGGAAAGAGCAAGATTGTTTTGTTAGGATATATTCTACTATAGAATGGGTACATACATGGTGGCAGGCAGTGCCGGATAAAGGCTAAAAAAATAAAAATTATGAAAAGAAAATTAATTTCATTATAAAAAAGCGTGGGGTGCTCGATATTGATTGTTGTAAGTATATTATATAATTAGTAGTTATTTGTTAACGTAGAGTTAGTATAGAAATATGATAAAAAGCACCCCACGCTTTTTTACAATGATATTAATTTTCTTTTGATAACTTTATTTTTATTTTAGAATTTAAAATTAAAAGTTATTTTCTGATTTTTAGCTCCATTTGCTAATAAAGCATGTTTTTTTAAACTAATTTTTTATTACCTTCACTAGTAACTAACTAACAATGTAGCAAAATTTTAGAAGTCAATTTTAATCTACCTACTTCTAATATTGTTGTATAGAAATGAAAGTTTATAATGTAGGTATGTATTAAATAGGCTGTCACAAATTATGTGATGTAATAATTACTAATTGAAATAATTATAAAATCAACATTGCTGTACCTAAATACTTCCGTAAGGTCGCATTCTAGCATTCCATGTGCTAGAATGCGACCTTACGGAAGTATTTACAGCAATGCTGTTAATACAATTCTCATCACTTTTGCAACAGCTGAAAGATCTTTTAGCAAATTAAAAATAATAAAAAAAATATTTAAGAAATCGTATGGGTCAAGTTGGACTCCGACATTTATCGCTAATAGCAATTGAAAACAAGGCCGCATCAAGCCTGGACTTAGCCGAAATCATTGATACTTTCGAGAAAACTACGTAAAAGCTTGTTAGGAAAAGATTAAACTATAAACCGAACTCCGACCTCAATATATGGGGTACCTATACGTTTTTTTTTATAAAGTGCCAGAGGTCATCCTGAATTCGATAGAGACTGAATTTAAATCGAATGCAAAAAGGATATTAAGCCAAAAGGCGTATTATAAAATAGATGACTAACTAACTATACAACGTGTAACGTTAAATGCGCAAAACCTGAAAATAGTTTGATCAGAATAACGAGTAGAATTAATTGAACCACTTTTTAATATAGGTCATATTTTTCAAAAAATCTTCATTAAACACGTTGCCGTGTCTATTTATTAATAGGTCAAGCAAGCTAATGTCAGCGCGGCGCAGCGGCCCGGTGCCGACTCCTCCGTCGGTAAAGCGTCGTCGCAGACGCAAGAAACGATCAGAATGGCCAGTAAAACTAAAACAGCACATAAATCCTTTACATTTTTTTTACTGACTTGTTTTCTCTATGAAATAGGTCAATTGAATTAAAAATCAGTTTGGGTGTCTGAGGTTTGGCGCATTTAACGTTACACGTTGTATAAATAAAAATAATGCCCGGTGTGATAAAAATCTTAAAATTCATTATTCATTAATTAAGTTAATTACCTAATGTAATTTAATTTTATATAATACTTATAACGAAGTTGTGATTGTGATCTGTGGTTTTTTTGCCGTTTTTTTTCCTTAGATAGGTTCCTTTGTTTACGAAGCAGTGTAGGTAGTTTTAGTTTAACATATTAAAATGACAGACTGACCTACTGACCTTCAGATATTGACGTTCGAGAAGTGGTACTGTGTGTCCTATTTTGATAAATTAATATTTTTATTTTTTCTTATAATAAAACTTATGATATTTATCTACTTTGTTTTATAGCCTAATTGTAATCCACTTCGTTATTGTTTTATTTTTTATTATTATTTACTACGTTAGCCTAGCAAGTAGCTTTGCTGTGCTCTACAGTGGGCGATAAAGAGCTGATGATGAAGTAGCTTTGCATCTTTAGTACCTATATAGTGTATTATTTTGTCCCAAAAATATTTAAAAAAGGTTACAAGTTAGACACCGAGCAACATTAAGTACATATCTGCAATCGTATGCGTAAACACAGGTCAGGGCCAGTCGGCCGGCGACGCGTGGTTAGTGGTAACCATCTTTTTGTACGGACAAGCTGGTAATATAACAAGCTTATAACTTTGCGATTATTCATGATACAGTATTGAAATTTTGTACATAGATTCTTTACATAAAAATACTGGACCCGTGTTTCGGGTTTCACATATACTAAAACTAATGTTGTATATGTATTCATGTTTTTACTTGATAAAATAAAACCTAACTAGTTTAGATAGAGCCCCAATTTTTTTTTGCACTGGCGCCCTTGGTCACGTCGCTACGCCACTCGGAGGATATGAGAGCCGGTGAACTAATACTACAAATGGTTTAACTGAAATACATGCTTTAAGGAAATTAAAATAAGTAACAAAATAAGTAGGTCTACCTTAGTTCAATCAAACTCAGTTTATCTACGTAACTAAAATTGTCTGTAAATTTACTGGATGATTTTTTTTACAGTCTCCAAATTTTCACAGAGTGTTCTACCCATGAATATGAACAACTTTCACTATAGGACTAACTCTGAAATTACGAAAAAAAAAATTAGCTGTTTAATACAACCGTTCAATACCTATTTAACCAAAATGCATGAAACAGCAGATTTTTTTTGTAGTCACAGAGTTGGTCCCATAGTGAAAGTTATTCATATTCATGGGTAGTAGGTATACCCTGTAATAATTTTTTTAGACGGTAAAAAAAAAACATGCAGTATAGTTGTGCTTTCGTATATTGTCACGATTAAATGTTTGTGCATTGTACAGTCGTCAGCACATCAAGCTACTACAATCTGTCAAATTTCTTTAATAGATTTTCAACTTTATAGTCAAACCGTAAGATTCAAAGTTGATTGGCAATTTGACAGTTTCGGGTAGCTTGATGTGCTGGCTTCTGTACATGTTGCTCATACGAATAAACAGTAGATTGAATTCAATTGAGGCAGTAATATCTACCTAAACTTTCGTATTCATGATTATTGGCTATACCTACTCATGACATGGTCTTATATTTTAAAATCCTTGACATAACCTCATTATCTACATATATTACCTGCCCTTAGCATAACAAGCATAATAATTGGCTTATAATGTTCCCACACAGCCCTCCTCGAAAGGAAATGGGCTGTAATCTACCCCGCGGACTCAGTACGAGTTCGTCGATGATTTTTTGTTTCTAAGACATGCCGGTTTCCTCACGATGTTTTTCTTCAGCGTGGTGATGAAATAATTTACACAAAATAAAGCGCCTGCCTAAATTCGAAACCACGACCGATTCCCGGGTCGGACAGTCTTTTGGGTTTTTCTATTAGGACATTCTCGGGTTAAGGTTGTGGCAATAGGAACGCCCTCTATGACATAGGACAACATAACTGGTAAAATGTAGGTGTACTAAGTAGGTACACCTCTGCCTGTCCTGCGTGATGTTATGTTAAAATCCAATTTTTGAGTACTTTGTAGCTAATTACAACAAAAAGATCATTTTAAAGCTTACAAGTTTCATAGGTTTTCAAGTTTAGCGCTTCATTTACGATAGAGCTATAGAGAGAGAGTTCTGTGAGTAATCGAGTGATATCGTTCCCGTAGTTTTGAACTTACACGAAGTATATGGCTCTAAAGGCCAAAAAGCCTTTTTACGTATAAAAGGCCTTTCGTGCAAAAATTTATGAATTAAAAAACTAGTTTGTTAAAAAGCAATTTGATCTTTTAAGTTAAGGAAATAAGAATATACTTACAAGAGTCCAAAAAGTGAAGAATATCGCTCGAGCTTTGAAAGGAATGTGCTCAAATTCTTTCGCCGGGTACGGAATCTCCACATACGTATGATCGTACCAAAACGCAAACGAATATAAACTAATTATGGACAAATGGAACAAAACTAACTGCATTTTTATTAATTATTTAAAATTCTATTAATTAGTAACGTTTGCAACACTCATAAACGTCTGTATCGATCGACGTTGCTCGCAACACTGGTATAAATTGAATATGGAACGCTTTTTATTTATTTAGAATGTTCAGTCCCTTATCGCTTCTACGACAAACGTTGGACTATCTAAATACACCCAATGATTCATTTGTGTGGACATTTTTGTATAGTGGTTATCGATCGACCAATGTAAGTCGCAGGTGCACACCAATGTTGACCATACAATATGAGGAGTTATAATTATGTATATTTCATAAATAAGTAGGTAACTAATTAATAGACAATTGACAAAACAAAAAACCATATTTTCTGACTGACTTCTGACAATTCAAAAGTGCGTGTTAATGGTGTAATTGTAATAAATGCTTTAAGTTTGTTTGAAATTAAAATTAAAATAATATTTTTTATTGTTTTGTTTTTAATTTTACTGTTACTTAATTAAGGTCGCACAAAATAGGTGTTCCAGATTCGGACAGCGCAGCGCGCGGTCCGCCATTTGGGAGTTCTACCGGTCGATTCTGTAAAAATCTCACCGTGAAATCATAAGTGAAGTGAGCTTGAAGTGAGCAGTGTCAATAGTGTTAATCCCTATTGATAGCTCACTCCACGCTCACTTCACCCAAGTTTTCACGGTGAGATGGTTACAGAATCGCACGGGTGTTCTATGCTATGTGTTCTCTTTTTGTTCTTATGACTACTTAGCAGGTACGGTGGGGTGAGGTGTATAGTGTTGATAACAAGAGTTTGCATCTTCAGCTCAACGAAGCGGGCTCGATCACTTTTGCACTTCATCTATGATGTAGTGGATATGTTAGATTATTATCGTTTGTCCATACATACAAAGAGTCACTCTGTCGACTTAAGTCAATAAGATTTTCGGAAATAGGAGTTCGGTACTTTGTTGACTAATGCACAAAACGTGTCTTTAGAATCGAGTGATTGCAGAATTCAATCGAAAATTTTAGGATCTCGCCTCAAAATTTGGTTGAGTTCTCTATTATTCTATTAGGCGTAGGTATTTGCATATTTTTAGTTCTGAATGTTTTTCAGCTATATTTTATTTTGAGGCTAGAGAGGTGCAGGTGGAGGGGCTTGAGGCTAAACAATGACAGCTGCACGGGTAGATCGATCAGGTTAAGCTACGCTGGCCGCGGTTGGTCCATGGATGGGTGACCATGTTCACATACCAACACCCCACCGTGCCTCGGAAAGCACGTTAAGCCGTTGGTACCGGCTGTCATTCGTGGATCTTTGACAGTCGTTACGGCTCGTCAGTAGCCCGAAAGTCTGACACCCAGTCTTACCAAGGGATATCGTATTACCCAGTAACTGGGTCCAGTCGCCTCCATGTAAAATACTAATTCAGCTGCATCCGGTTAGACTGCGAGCCAACCCCAACATAGTTGAGAAAAGGCTAGGCAGATGATGAGAGGTCCCTCACACCCTCTTGCACCCCGCTCCCGGCGCCGATGACAATGGGTTATAAGTGCAAATCCTAAACATTGGGGCGCCACTTGTAGGAAAGTTATTCTCAGGGTGTGTGTGTTGGGTCTATTTAAATCATTGGAACGCACATTTAACAGTAAAAGTATATAATTTTTAAACACAGTATAAGGACACAAACAGGTAAAAAAAAAACAAAATATAAGATAACAATTAAAATGCGTGCACTGACTTCACAGGTCCACTCAATCTGTGTGGTTCTTTCCTCAAAAGACCACTTCAGACACCAATCTACATAGTCCTCAAAGATCAAAGATTATGTCCGGATTTTTATATACACATTGACATTGATGAATATTATAAAAACAATGACATGGATATTTACTTTGTAAAGTATCTTATTTTTTATTATTATTATTGTGAGTGTGAAGACTATGTGGGTCATTTCTTTTTTCTGTTTTCCTTCTTAGTTAGTTTTAATCATGACCTGGCAGTTTGAGTAATTTATGCGGCCTACCCAAATGTCCTTTCATTGGTATTGTTCGTCGAATCGTAAGGCTCCTCAAGTTCTGAGTTGAGCTGCACGATTTTTGACAAATGCGTGCACTGACTGGACAGGTCCGCTCAATCTGTGTGGTTCTTTACTCAAAAGACCATTTCAGACACCAATCTACATGGTCTTCACATGATCTGACCAAGATTATGTCTGGACTTTAAAAGAGACTGTGACCTCTGAGTTTGTTTCGGCCTTTCTTCTCAGAGTAGTCAGATAGGAAACGCCGACCTCATCTAGTTTAAAAAAAAATATGATTGACATGTAAAAGTGTTTGTACAAACCTACTTACAGAAAATAAATCATTTATCATTTAAAAGAAAAAAAAAAGAGGGTCTCGATTGTGGACGTCCTGAGTTCATTCCTCGGGCAGTATGATTAGCTTTTTAATAAGGGAGTTCCCCGTTGCAGCCTGGAATGTCATCAAATTTTTTTGCCGTCTTAATGGCGACAGGCTCGCACCCTATGAGCCTCACAGGATACTTAGGTACCAATGGTGTCTTCAAATTCGTTTCCAATTGATGTTATTTCAAGTTAAACAAATATCAACTTAATTTTAGAGAAAATTAAGTAGATTTCAGAGTGACTAGTACTATTGAAAAACTTATAAAAATATTTGAAGTTGTAGCGTAAAGAGAACTTTATTGTGCAGATGTTAAAGTTATTTTTCCAATGTAAATAAATATTAGTATATTCGTTTACATTCTTGGAAACTTAATTGCGAACGCAAATTATTATCAATAGGTACTGGCACAATGTACAGACGCCAGCACATCAAGCTACTACAATCTGTCAGATTTCTTTAATAGATTTTCAACATTATCGCTAAAGCATAAGGTTCAAAGTTGATTGGGAAAATCTGACAGTTTCGGGTAGCTTGATGTGCTGGCGTCTGTACATACATTGCGCCAGTACCTATTGATAATAATCAGAGGTCAAGTAGATATGTACTTGACCTCTGCCTACCTCATTCAAGGAAAACAGGCGAGGTGCTGTCTGCGCATGTAGTGCATCGTTTAGAAACCTTACCACCAAGCGGTTACTACTAAAACTACAACATTTTATCAGTAGCCCTGTAACCCTTTTTCTGTCAAAGTTCGAATGTCACATAACTGTTTTTTTTTACCACCACAGATCAACTAAATGACTGATAATGATTGCACCTCCGGTTTGTGGATAAAAAGGTTCAATAAGTCATAGATAGCGTTACATATGACTAGTGATGTTCAAATAAAAACACTGTGATAAGTGGAGCCGGATGTCTGCCTGTTTCTGAGACCGTCTCGAAGAGACATTGCGTAAATATACTTAATATTTTAACTGATTTATCATCTATACGGGGTTAAATAAAATTAGCTAGCGAAACTCCGCACACGACATGGGTATCGATATCAAAATATTATAACACAAAAATAAATTTATTTGATGACTTTTTGTGGATTCATCAACCGCAAATACTCGTAGAGCAGTCACTTGAAACATCCGTTTTTTTTGTGTATACTTCACAGAAGTATCGATATCTAAACACGATAAAAATATTTTTATTTTATCGTGTTTTACCCGTCACGTCTGTAGAGTTTTGCTAGCTAATTTAATTTAACCCTATATACAAGGTTATTTGTAAAACGCGAGGTTGTAACCTCGCGCGGACTATAATACTTACATCACCGCGCTACCAGTTCAGTTAGGTGTACCGCAAGGCTCAATACTGGGTCCATTCTTGTTCTTAGTGTATATTAATGATTTACCATTCCATTTAAAGGGAATCTGTGACGTTGTACTGTTTGCTGATGATACATCTCTTATTTTTAAAGTAGATAGGAATAGACAAGATTTTGACGACGTAAACAGTGCACTCTCAATAGTTACGGATTGGTTTACGTCAAATAACCTAGTTCTCAATGCCAAGAAAACGAAATGTGTAAAGTTCGCCTTACCGAATGTTAGAAATCTAGGACCCAACATCGTCTTAGATAAAGAGGCGCTTGAAACTGTGAGTTCGGCAGTTTTTCTGGGAATAACAGTAGATGCCAAACTTCAGTGGGGACCACATATATCCTCCCACATATATCCTAGCAGGAAGGCTCAGTTCGGCTGCCTACGCCGTCAGGAAAGTAAGACAGTACACTGACGTTGATGCAGCTCGTTTAGTATATTTTAGTTATTTTCACAGCGTTATGTCCTACGGTATTCTGCTGTGGGGCAAAGCAGCTGATATACAAAATATATTTGTCCTTCAAAAACGAGCTGTTCGAGCAATTTACCAGCTAGGTGCTAGAGTTTCTCTAAGAGATTTTTTTAAAGATATTGGTATTCTCACGGTTGCATCACAATTCATATTTGCCAACATCTTATATATTAGGCAAAATATACACTTGTATACTAAAAACAGTGATATTCACAATGTTAACACCAGAAATAAGGACAAACTACGTGCTCCCTTTCACCGGCTTCATAAGGTTCATAACTCATTTGTTGGTCTTGGTATAGCCTTTTATAACAAGCTACCCTCTTCTTTGCTAGATTTGCCTTTTAATGCATTTAAAGCTCAAGTAAAATCTAACCTTTGTTCAAAGGCATACTATTCTATCAACGACTACTTAAACGATAAGAATAGTTGGTAGCCCTGATTAACTCAAGACAATGTTTATGTTCTTTCTCCAGAATTAATTTACAAAGAATTACTGATAGGTTATATGAGCTCATTATACAATTGTTTTTTTATTGGGCTGTATAAGTCAAATCAGTTTAATTTAATTTTAATTTTATTATTGACATAATCAACCCATTGGAATGTTTTCTAATGAGTTGATTGCAATATGTGGTTAGCTAGTGACCTCGACAATTGATCATATAATTCTTACCTGAGCAACCGGCAGCAAGTTCGTCATGCTCCCTTAGATGTCACTGCTTGCGGTAGCGTCGGGGGTCGGGTTGTCTCCTTCCCTCAAATATGGCGAGGGGGGTAATGGCTGCCTTTGCGTTATGCTCGTGAACGGGTGCTGCTTGTGGTGACTGGTCGTCTTGCTGACCATGGTTTTATCATTGTTATCATTATTAATAACTTGTTTATTTAGTTTCCTTATGGTCCTAGTTTATCATTTGTGACTTCAAGCGACAGCTATGTAAACTGAACCCAGCATTGCATAAATATGTTAGCGGTCACGCCCTTTATACCTGGAGGCTTTTATTTAATTTCCATTTATTAATTTTTGCTTGAGTACGTATAGTTTTTTATTGTATTTCTTGGTATATTGGCGTTGCCAGCTGACATATGGCAAATAATTTAATTTAGCGTTCTGTGTCTTGTAATGTTAATTGCTTTGCATACCTTGTATTGTATTCAGTCAAGTATATTTTCTAACTGAACAGACAGCTGTGCTGCTGGGGAGTTTGTTGCGCCACTTCTTCTTCCCAGCGAAAGCACTAGGAAGTGGTGAAGGGCGGGCATTTTGGGGGACTGTCTTTTGTAATTTTGACGTTCGAAAAGTGCTGATTCTCAGCCTAGTTTGAATAAATGACTTTTGATTTTTGATTTTTTGATTTTTGATTTTTGATCATAAATAACACTTTTGTTTTATGACTTTTAATAAAGAGTTCAATAAAGAGTTACATAGCTAATCCATCCTCTGAAACTACGCGATTGTAAACTAGCTGTGACTGAATGGCTTACGAATAAAACCTATGATGACATTGAGGCTTTGGTATCTTCGCCTTCATAATATATCCTATAATTAATAGGACCGCGGTGAAATTGTTAGTGGAAGAAGCTGTGCCCAGCTTCTTCCGATCCCAAGACATTGTCGCAGGACTAAACAGGTTTTATTTATTAACAGCTGTCATTGTTTGTCGCGACCAAATGATAAGACTATTTGAGGAGCGTCGGAACAAAAACCGATATGTCTTAATTAAGACATTATTTTTTTTAAATTTTTTTCTGTTACAAAATGTTTAATTATACACCCTTCAGAAAAGAAATCAATTAAAAAACAGTTACATCCATCTTAAAAAAAACATCAAAATACTGTGGTCAAATCAAAACCGGCAAATTAATTTTTAAATTCAACATGTTCTTGTTGTTGGATTAAAAACCGATAATTCTTATTAAGTTTTACACAATTCAACAATGGTCCGTTCAAATTCAATTCAGCTCAATACCGACATATCCATTTTGGTTTCGTCAAAAACCGATATATCCAAATGATCGCGTCAAAAACCGATATATCCATACTTGTCCGCCAAGTATCTCCCTAAATTAAGTATCTACCCTCCGTCAAGTTTCACACATCAATCGATGTCACTTTAACTGCAAATTGACATGCTATAATTTTCCACTTTTGTAACATTAAAAAACTTACAAGCTTTTTTTTAATTTGTGAAAAATATGGTAAATTCGATATATCGGTTTTATATGTATAAAACCGATATATCGAATTTATCTTTTTGATTATTGGTGCGTGTAAGTCTTTGAGTCATCAATATTTTCGCTTACTTGTATAATATAATATCTACACTGCTACACGGATCTTTTGGTGCCCGAATGACGTTGACAGGGGGCGCTGTTGGTAAACATTTGTGCAATTGTTTTGTGAAGTGTCAATTAAAATGTACTTTTTCAAAAAACAAGATGGTGGCGTTAGTTCCGATTGAAGGCAGAAGTGTACCCATAGTGTATACAGGGTTATTTGTAAAACACCAACAACCTCTTAACGCATTCATTGTACTCATCATTATGAACAACTTTTACTATGGGACCAAACCTGAAATCGCAAATAAAAAATCAGCTGTTTCCTACATTTTGACGACTCGTACGAACATAAATGTATGGAACAGCTGATTTTTTTTTCGCGCTTTCAGGTTTGGTCCCATAGTAAAAGTTGTTCATAATGTTGAGTACAATGACCTCTTAATAGGTTTTTGGTGTTTTACAAATAACCCTGTATAGACCACCTACAGTTCACCAGTTATGTTTAAGTTCCATATAATAGGGGGCGAGGCTGTTGTCATCAAGTCAAGCAGGTACAAATCCAGACCCTGGACTGCTACTGACCCGAGAATCGAACCCAGGACTTCATACTCAGTAATAGCACTAGACGTACATTTCACACCAACTCACACCGTGAACTCTAGTGTTATTCAGTAAACTACTCTTTCAGGTACTTACTAAGGTCAGTCCTACCGCTTTGTTGAAAGAAAAGAAAGATAAATACAATACAAAAAAAAAAAAACGAATAAAAAAAAATCGTCTACATCGAACCTTTTTTGTCATCAAAAATCTCAATCTTCTTTTTCCGTTTGCAAATAAACCTGTATATTTATCAGTAAATCGCATTTCAATCACACACACCCACATCACGCCATCTGCAAACAAAATAACAAAACCGTCTGTTTGTAGGCATTTATTTACCTTTTCCCCATTTCCCCGTGAATCCGATATCTAATATTAAGGAAAGTAAGCCGGTGACGGTTGTGTTCCGATGTGGTCAACAGTGGGTTTATCTTGGGCCCACACGGTACCATAAGCTGGGTGCATCACGGCTCAGCACGACGCAATAGGGAGGCTAAGTGTTTGGGATAAAACTGGGAATGTATGCCAGATTTAGTTTTTCGTACGGATTCCTAGAAGAGTGGTGGCCATCATATGAAATCTGTAAGGGGATTGAAGATTTTTATATAGAGCCTAGTATTCCCACTGTCGCGTCATTTTGGTTTTGTGTCAGGCGTGGACGCTATTAAAAAAAAAAAAACTAAATTGCGGACAGGTTGGTATGTCACGGATCTTCAAACACCTTTTTTTGGACAGCCGTTATTGTGGTTTACCGTTTTCTTAGGAATCCAAAGTTTATCATAATCAGCAGATGGTAGATGCCACATGTCTTCGAATTTTTGGTTCTAGGACATGCCGGTTTCCTCACGATGCTCACCTTCATCGTTTTGAGATCAGTGGTGATAAAACAATTAACACAAAGTAAAGTGCCTGTCTGAGTTCGAACCTACGACCAACAACTCGTAAGTCGCGGCCGTTGCCACTGGACCACCACTGCTCCAAACCAAAATTAAGTCAGCCTTTTAGGACAGCTAAAAAAATAGACACAATGACTTTTTATCCCAAATATTTTGTCCCACCTTTCTTATGACCGCATGGCCACCCCACAATCTGCTAAACTGAAGCTAAGAAAATAAAGGTATTAAGTTTTCTATTAACCCCTCGCCTGCTGGATATTATTGGCAATAATGTCAATCCGGGATTTGGCGCCGCTGTAAATACCTTTGCTCCTTATATTTTGTTAGGTTCCATTACAGGGTTATAGTGAAAATGTTCGTATATTGTTTATTTTCAGAAATATTTGCTGTTTGAAAATGGTTTTGGGCGACAAACAATGAAGATTGTATCTATTTGCTTTTACCATGGCTTGCTCATTCGCCAGATTTGAATCCCATTGAGCACGCATGAGATACGCTTCAAAGAGCTCTGGCAATTTTGGATGCCGTACACACACTAGAAAATCATTTTCGCCTGTTACAACGGATGTGGGCGGTCATTCCGCAATGTGATTTGGATGAACTCATTTTGAGTATTATTATTCAATATATTCAATCGCTGCGATTGTGTTATACGCGTTACCGGCGGAAACGCATACCTACTACTAATTGTTTTACGCAATAAAAACCTTTAAAAAAATATATTTTTATCTTTTCATCACATTTTAATGTCAGGATTAACTAGGGTGAAAAATCCAGGATAAGCAATAATCGCGAAAAGTCTTTATTATAAAAAAATAAAATAACCCCAACACCACTTTTGAGTTTGTACGGGTCGGACAATGTATTGGACCATTTGACAAAGTTTCTCTGCTTGTCATACCAGAAAGATAATGTTTATTTATTTTATTTTTATTTATTTGGGATAAACAAACAGTTACACATTGTGTCTTATCTAAAGAATTACATAACAGTTATTCAAATGTGAAACTCACACCGTTATCCACAGAATACATTTTAGTTTGAATACAATTATGGAGAACTACATGCAGACATGCTAGAGACAAAACAAGTTATTAAAGGAAGCGTTAAAGTCTGTTTATCAATATCAAATATTTTTTTTAACAAAGCGGTACGGAATCTGATTTTCGACATAGAAAACAAATCAATTTTAGTAAAAAAGTCATTCAGTCGTTCAATTTCAGTAATGCAGTAGGTACGGGCCTCGCGAAGCTTCTCCCATAAGACACTATAAGAAACCAGGTCGAAGGCATTGGAAAGGTCCAGAAAGCAAGCATACATTGGTGTTTTCCTGTCCGTATAATATCTGACAGTGTGCTTCAACGCAAGTATTGCACTTTCAGTATCAATAATAATCGATCTAAATAGACATTTTTTATTTCATTCCAATGAGCAATTAATAATTGATTGTTATACAAGGAATTGATGACTTTCACCCGTGTTAAACAATCTACTTTTCATTTCGAATATAAGGAAAGTAAAATATAGTAGTTTTTCTAAAATATTTATTGGTAATAATAACATTTTTTTTTAGCGTTTATCTTAATTTCGTAGCTGAACACCTAAACAATTTTACTTCTATTTTTAAAATTCATTCCCTAGAGAGAGGAAACAATTACTATGAGTCTTTCCCGCCCAAAGGTGGGAAACGGCGTCTTCCACCTGCTATTCGGATCAAAGAAGCATGAGAAGTGAAAAATATATTTTAAAATACCTTGATCCTTAGACACTTTTGATATGTGTACCTAGTCCCTAATAGTTTAGCTAAGCGATACAAACGTCAAAGTCAAGTCATTTATTTCAAGTAGGCCATTAATTTGTGAACATCAAAATTTACAAGAAAATAGAATTGATTCTAGGCGCCCACCCCCTCTAAAAGGTACTTTCGCATGGAGAACAATGGACAAGAAACTCCATTGTTACTCTTTTAATTATTTTGTATACCTACCTACATTAATTATTATAGTTAAATGTGAAGACGATGTGCAAAGTATGCCCATATAAAAAGACAAAGGATTTATTTTTACGAAAAAACAAACAGCCTTCCACCCTTAATCCCATCTCATTATACGTCATCCATCATTCAAGTCCAACAGAGATTCATATTTATAGCTAGAACCAGTTATTTAATACGATTTGCTCAAATAAGTAAAAGCCTCCAGATTTCCCTTGGGCGGAAAACCTTACTTTCCGAATACTTATGGCATTTTTATGACCTCCTGACTTGTTATGTTGAAATAACGTGTATATTATCACGAAAACTATTTGTCGGTTCTTTTTTTTTTGGTATTTATAGCCAGTAATTTGATAACGAAATAATAATTTTATAATATTACACGTGACTTAAATAGTTGCTAAACGCCGTGTATTAATAGACTACTTTTAGTCCCACGTATCGTATACTATTTTATAGTTCTCAAAACCATGAGCGGTGGCGCACTGCAATTCACAAAGCAACTGAATGCTTTGAAACAAATCGTCTTGAAGACCTAGACAAGAAGCGCCAAACACGTAAAAGTCGCCCAAAGCCTTCTTATATCTACACTTACAACGATGCAGATCAGCTCTTCTGTGTGACCGGGTTTTCAAGACCCAATTTGGTTTTGCCAGTCATCAGAGAGCTCACGAAAGGAAAGAAAAGTAGTTTTGGGTCGCTGTCGCTGGATACGTTGAAGAGGACTATATGTATAGCTCGAGTGACGTAAACCCGCACTTAAGTCACGCTTTTCGGTTTAAAGATGAACTACTTAAGTCACATAACCCTTAAATGCATAGTGTTGTATATTTCCAACAACCAATCCAATGCCATATTTTCGTTTCCACAGAGCACGGGGATTCCCCAATTGTTACAGATATTCAATTCATTTTGTTTCCAGTAGATTCGTTCTGATTACATAAAGATGAAAATTCCCACCAGGCCATTTAAAAAATAAAAAGTATTTTTATGAATATATTTTTTTAAATATTGCTTGCCAAATCGCTTGCCAAAGTTGGTCCGTGTGTGGGTGACCATTTTTTTGCATATTGAGTCCCCTCCGTGCCTCGAGAAGAACAAAATCTTCATAAAATTCACGCGTTCAAATCATAAACCCAGCTAGACTTTTCTATCCTTAATTACTCAAAGTAAATTACACGTCTGAAATTAATTGTTGAAATGACCAAAATTTTGAACAATTAAAGTAATCATTTTTACTTATAAAGCAGTCTCCACCGCTTACAGATTATTATTAATATTAAATTTTATAGCAGTGCATTGCTGGAGATTAAAGAGCTCCCCACAGCCTGGTACATGGAGGTGGGAAAGAGTTTTGTTTATTTGTCGCATAGGAAAAGTGTTGCAGCAGGGTAATTCACTATCAGTAGCAATGGGTTTCATTTTGACAGATGAACAACATTCATTGCGTTATTTACGTTGTTGAGCAGACACACTTTTCCAACATATGGAGCAATGGATTAGCAAAATGCTTCAAAATTATTCAAATTGAGAGTAATAGTGTGTTACGCAATTAGGGTGCTGGTTGTCATTAAAATATCGCTTTTAGCGATAAGACCGCCCGTTGTGCCCCTTGTAAAATGTCAACATAATTATATACTCGTATTTCCATTTTTAAAACCGACTTGTCACCTTTGAATAGACGCTACAATAAAACTATTCGACCGATCAAAAAATATTCTTTTGTTTTCGAATTCTAAATTCAAAAGTATGAAAAAGCCATATGTTTTTTTTTTAATAATTGCGGGAGGTTTGCAAACAACACGACTTACAAGGCAGCCCTCGTATCTGTAATTTTATGGTGTACACACGGCGACATATCAAAATATACAATTCTAGTTTTAGCTAGACCTCGCATTGTATAAGTTTTTTGTACAGACGCCAGCACATCAAGCTACTACAATCTGTCAAATTCCTTTAATAGATTTTCAAATTTATCGCTAAAGCATAAGTTTCAAAGTTGATTGGGAAAATTTTACAGTTTAGGGTAGCTTGATGTGCTGGCGTCTCTACAATGTGAAATCAGCTTGTACTGGTTTTGTATAGCTTGATGTATAGCCGTGCGTACCATACATAATAAAGAGTATTCGATCTATCTGTACCAAAGACTATTAATTCTCTATGATCTGTACGTTTCTACAGGGTCAAATTAAATTAGCTAGCAAAGCTCCGCAGACGAGATGTGACGAGATGTGTGTGTGTGTGTGTGTGTGTGTTTGTGATCATAAAACAAAAAAGAAGTTAATTTGGGTATGACTGTTGTTTTAATATGACTTTTTTGTGGGGTCATCGACTGCAGTTAGTGTAGTTGTAACATCAGTTTAAAAATCTGCTTTTTTAGAGCTTGATAGTTTTACGTGTACTGTCGCAGTTTGTAGAGTACGTAGAGATTTACCAACGTTCATATACAATTCAGAAATTACAGGATATGACAGTAAATACAGAAGTAAATGTAACAAACAATTATAGGTAAATACTGCATTTTCTTATGAAACCTTGCGAGGAGTGAGCTGTCAGTGTCATCCCACTGACGCTAGGGATTGACCAAGCAAACATTTACAATCATAATCGATATTCTAATACTATTTTTTATGCTAATTCTTTTGATCATTTTATATAATTTCAAAGCTAGTATTTTAGTGGTCAAAACATTACTATTTTGTAATAAAATAGTCAAACAGAAACTCAGTCAGAATCTCAATGTGGTTTTTTTATTTAACTTAGTCCTTATATAGCCTGTGGTTCGAGCGTGTTACGCACGAACAATAATTAAAATAAAACATTCACAGCTACTAGACTGATGAAAATACGCATCGACATTGTTTGGTATTATTAATATTATTAAAATCTCGATTATGATTGTATGCTTGGTCAATCCCTAGTATCAAGCGGGATGACACTGACAGCTAACTCCACGCTCACTTCACCTAAGTTTTCACGGTGAGATAGTTACAGAATCGCACGGCTGAAGACATTCGTTCTGAATAAGTGTTTGGTGAGAACAGTGGTGGCCCAGTAATAATGGCCCTGACTGACCTGAGTTGTAGGTCGTGGGTTCGAACCCAGGCAGGCGCTTCACTTTGTGTAAATAATTTCATGACCACTGCTCTGAAAACGGTGAAGGAAAACATCGTGAGGAAACCGGCACGCCCTAGCTAGAACCAAAAAGTCGGAGACATGTGACATCTACCAACCCGCACCGGGCCCGCGTGGTAGATTACGGCCCACTCCCTCTCACCGAGAGGAGGCCTGTGTCCCAGCAGTGGGAACAGTATAGCCTGATTATGCTACATATACAACGTGTAACGTTAAATGCGCAAAACCTGAAAATAGTTTGATCAGAATAACGAGCAGAATAATTGAACCACTTTTAAATATAGGTCACATTTAAAAAAAAAATCTTAGTTAAAAACGTTGCCGTGTCTATTTATTAATAGGTCAAGCAAGCCAATGTCAGCGCGGCGCAGCGGCCCGGTGACGACTACTCCCTCGGTAAAGCGTCGTCGCAGACGCAAGAAACGATCACAATGGCCAGTAAAACTAAAACAGCACATAAAACCTACAATTTTTTTAATGACTTATTTTCTGTGAAATAGGTCAATTGAATTAAAAATCAGTTGGGGTGTGTGAGGTTTTGCGCATTTAACGTTACGCGTTGTACAGAAGCCAGCACATCAAGCTACTACAATCTGTCAAATTTATTTAATAGATTTTCAACTTTATCGCTAAACTATAAGGTTCAAAGTTGATTTGGAAAATCTGACAGTTTCGGGTAGCTTGATGTGCTGGCGTCTGTACATAGGGAAGAAAATCCAGGCTGGAGACTGCAAGTATGTTTCATTGGACTATCAAGTTGTTTTGGTTCTATAATTGAAATGACTAGTTTACCCGACTATAAAAAAAATTATATGTATAGAATTATCACGAGTCCATTTTGACTTCGATTCCATAGACAATCATCATCGGATCTAGGTAGATCTAAGAAAGGCTAGATAGCCTTTTCCCAACTATGTTGTGGTCGGTTTCTAGTCAAACTAGGTGCAGCTGAATACCAGTATTTTATATGGAGTGACTGCCTGTCTGACCTCGACAACCGACAATCTGGGTGATACGATACCCCTGGTAAGACTGGACGTCAGGCTTTCCACTGACAATCATAAACATGGATTTGGCTCACGAAACGATACTGTATAAAATAATGTAGGTATTTTTAGGTACACTTAGATCGTGAAATAAATGTACCTTCTCCACATTCATGTCTTCGCACCTCGTTGCGGTCAATAATGAAGCAGTCGTCACTTTTTATTTAACCGCGTAAGTGCCGGCTTGCTGGCACTTTTTACCGGCTCCCCCACTTTTTACTGAATCCCCCACTTTGCGCAGATTTTGTACGTGAAAGTGACACTTTTTGTGGTCCAAATTAGGTCTCTGTCTACCACTAAATTTCGAGTTTAAACTTTCAAACCTGAAGCGATGATCCTTTTACTGAGCGTTTTTTTTTACGTCCATTTTCAGAACAGTAATTTCTTTCTAAGTACAGACGCTAGCACATCAAGCTACCCTGAACTGTCAAATTTTCCCAATCAACTTTGAGCCTTATACTTTAGTGATAAAGTTGAAAATCTATAAAAGAAATTTGACAGATTGTGGTAGTTTGGCGTCTGTACATTTCCATTCGTTATGTCTTCCTCTTCTTTTCGAGTCGACGGTGCTTGGCCTATGTTAGTAAACAAGATTCACACAAGCTCAAAAAATATATGGATGTCACGTGATCAACTTTGAACGTAACATTTATTTATTTAATCTTTTCACACAAAAAGGTACAAAGGCGGACTTAATGCCTTAGGCATTCTCTACCAGTCAACCAAGGGTTGTGCAGAGGTTGGATGGCAGGTGCTGTTGAGAGGATAAAAAAAAAACTATTTAAACTAGGTACACAAATACTTAAATATTTAATATAGTATATTATAACGCGAAGCTATTTCTAACCGCTCCCGCCACAATCCACGCACTTCCGGCGGAAAAGCCTCTCGTTCCCGTCCGGCCAATGAGAGCGAGTCTAAGCTTCTAGAACATTCTAGAAGCTTCCTTTAAAAAAAACATTCGACGCGCGCCCCTTATTTTGACAAGAGTCGTGTGACGTCCGTCAACTGGGCTGCGCACCCATACACACATACATATTATTTTATGTATACAGGGTGAAATTGAAAACATGCGACAAATCGAAATGGGAGATTGTACTCATCATTATGAACAACTTTTACCATGGGACCAAACCTGAAATTGCGAAGAAAAAAATCAGCTGTTCCCTACATTTTGACGAGTTATGCGAACATAAATGTAGGGAACAGCTGATTTTTTTTTTCGCGATTTCAGGTTTTATCTCATAGTAAAAGTTGTTCACAATGATGAGTACAATCTCTCATTTCGATTTGTCGCATGTTTTCAATTTCAACCTGTATATTATGTGTGTGCAGAAATATAATAATTATAGTAAATCGTATGTATGTGTTTATAACCTATAAACAAATACATATACGATTTACTATAATATATACCTACTTATAATAAAATGAATGCTTTAAAATGGTTAAACAGTCTCCTTGACTAAACCACACCCGCACACCTACACCACTGCCTGCACCTTGACGCATACCTACCTTAAAGGTAAATCTTACTGCAAAGCGACAGTACAATAATAGTTTGCGACGTTATAACTTACCTGGCTAGGGCGGAAAGTACATCATTTGTTGGTATCAACTTTAAATAAATATTCACCCCTCACTAGGGTTGCTATGCGTCTTGCATAAATATTCGGATTGTTACGGAACATTCGTGTCTTATGGCTCCCCAGACAGGCGCAACGCGACTCTACTATAACAAATTCTATGAAAACTTCATGGAAATTGTTCTACTACAATCGCGTTGCACTGTCAACACAGGGAACATCGAAAGGACAAATGGGATCAACAATAAACTGCAGGGTAATTGCGTAGCAGACTAAAAGTGAAAAAGCTTAATGGCCTTCATTTTGACAGTTCAACAACGTAAATAACGCTCTGAATGCATTGCGTTATTTACGTTGTTGAGCAGATATTTTTTTCGAACATATGAAGCAATGGATTAACATTAATATGTTGTGTATTATGATAATCATAAAGAAAATGTGTTAAAGAAGGCAAAGACAAAATAGAGCCATTGGGACAAAAAACAAGGAACTCTTACAGTGGGTTTACGAAATTGAAACTTAATTTTTTAATCATTTAATATTTCGTATTGCCTCCAATACGACTTCTATTCGATTTTGAAAATAAAAGTATTCAAATGTAACCCAAAAATAAAAACTTGTTTTTTTTTTAATTTTTTCTAATTCATGACTTCGAACGGGCCAGTATTAAATAAGGTTTTAATGTGCAATATAATACTGTTTACTAGTTTTTTTTTACTGCGTGAAACTAATTTGCGTTGTGCTTCAGGAGATATTTAGATTGTTTTAGGCACTTGGCTCCTTTATATTATGCTCGTCAGTGTATTTACCTACCTCATTGAAGTATTTCTAACACTGAAACGACCTACGTCTGTAAAAGTGTATGTTACTATTAAAACTTGGCAACCCTACTGTTTATTTCTAAGCATTCGTCTCCTAGCTAAAGCCACGTATTTCTTTGGCTGGTTTTTTTTTACAAAAAAAGACGTCATTAAGCCTGGGTTAATGAGAAGAATTTCTATTTGTGGGTAAATTTGCATCGCTCCCTTTTTGAACATTAATAACGAGGTTTTTAGGGGCCCGTGAGCTATTTTCTTAAAGGGTCATTCACTCCGGGAGCAATGTCCGAAACCGTACTCCAACTCGTAACACACTATCATCAATCACTATCTGAATAATTTTGAAGGATATCGCTAATCCATTGCTTCATATGTTTGAAAAATATGTCTGCTCAACAGTGTAAATACCGCAATGAATGTTGTTGAACTGTCAAAATGAAAGCCATTCTTACTGTTAGTGTATTATGCAATTATATTGTCACTGTCAAGGTGCCTCGGAAAGCACGTAGGTGAAGCCGTTGGTTCCAGCTGTCCTTCGTAGATTTCTAACAGTCGTTACAGCCGGTCGATTCTGTAAAAATCTCACCGTGAAAACATAAGTGAAGTGAGCACTTAATAGTGTTAATCCCTAGCGAATGACAGCTCACTGCACGCTCACTTCACCCAAGTTTACAAGGTGAGATAGTTACAGAATCGCACGGCAGGTAGTTAGAAGCCCAAAAGTCTGACCACCAGACTTACTAGGGGTATCATGTTATCCAGTAACTGGGTTGTGGAGGTCATAGGTATATTCATTCGCTCCATGTAAAATACTGGTAAGTACTTAGTCGAACCATATTGGTTCGGGAAAGGCTAGGCATATTGATAATGAGGCGATGCTGATAATTTTATTTTTATTTTATTTTATTTTTAGGGACATTAAACAGTTACATGCTATAATAATAATAATAATAATAATAATAATAATAAATCATTTAATTCAGATTCATCCTGAGATTACATCCATATTTGTTAGTAAAATTGCGAGCTTACAAAGTAATGTTAATAAAATAATGGCAAAAAAAAAAATAAAAAAAAAAAAATGTGAAAATAGTGGCAGGTCCGGGTGTACTTCCCGATGATGGTGGCAAATCACTAAACGACTGCGTGCAGCCGTATCCAGCGAAAATATGGAAAAAAAAGAATAGAAAAAAATCCTTAAAAGCTAAAGATAACAAACATGTAACCCACACCAATATACACATCTTAACAAAATAATTACAGACTCGGTAGATTTTACAGAATACAGAGCTTTCTGTGACAGCTGTGTTTAATGTATCACAAATTAACTTATTCTCATTTAATTCAATTATACTTATCATGATTTCGTTCGATTAATTAATTATAAATTATATCAATTCCATTAAATTACTGAATCAATTCAATTTAGTTCCATAAATTTGAGTTCAATATATTTCAAATCATTATAATTCAATGCTGAGCAGAATAGGACTGGTTGCTGTGACAACGCTTGAGGACGGTCCTGCTAGGAAGGTCCCGTAGACAGGCGCGACGTGACTCCAATAGAACAATTTCTATGAAAACTACATGGAAATTTATCTACCAGAATTATGCGTGCTAATTAATGCGTAATTTATACAGCGTGTATCAGAAAGGTGAGGTCATATTTAAGGGTGTGGTAAAGACCCAATTTGATGGTCTGTACATCATCTGCCTAGCCTATTCCCAACTATGTTGGGGTCGGCTTCCAGTCTAACCGGATGCAGCTGAATACCAATATTTTACATGGAGCGGCTGCCTATCTGACCTCCACAACCCAATTACTGGGTAATACGATACCCCTAGGTAAGACTGGTTGGCAGACTTTCGGGCTTCTGACTACCCGTACCGACTGTCAAAGATCCACGAATGACAGCCGGGACCAACGGCTTAACGTGCTTTCCGAGGCATGGCGTCGGTATGTTAAGATGGTCACCCATCCACAGGCCAACTGCGGCAAGCGTAACTTAACCTGATCGGTCGACCTGTGCGGCTGCTATTATTTAGCCACGGGCCCCTCATTTGATGGTCTTTACCACACCCTTAAATATGACCATGTACGAAACCCACAACTGTGACTTCATTTCGAACCGTGTATAATTTTATTTATAGCGGTGTTAGTCAGGCTTTAAGGTTGTATTTTTTATAGCAAGTGACCCCTGGATTTAAGGGATTTTCCAATTTACCGTGGAATCAATTTATAGGCGACGACCCCTGTGTATTGTTGGGGAAATTATATTTTTTAATATCTACCTGCCGGTATTAGGCGTGAAAATTTAATAGGAATGAACTGTTTTTGTTATTGCGTGAATTTTGTTGGCCATGTCTTTTTGGTTAAGTCTTAAAATGATACTTTCTTAGTTTCCTTGCCCCCTATTCATGGGATGTAAACATAATGTGTGTATACTATATAAAGGGTGGAATTTTCGAAGCGTACCTGGAGGGAAAGTGCTCTAAATACTGAAAATTTTACTAAAAGGAAACATTTCTTTATTTTTAAAAAGAAACAAAACTGCATTTAAAGATTTTTGAAAATACGTTTGCCACACCCGGGAGTCGAACCGACTAAAATCCGAAAAAATAGCATCCTGTACTTTTATGGCACCAAACGATAGGATCAATCATAAGGATCAAATCTCTCTAGCAAACAGGGTAAATTAAATTAAACAAAAACCATGAAATCTAAACTTATTTTATTCGAATGAAAAAAACGAGTAAATTAACTTATTACTACTCTGTCAAGAAAGTACCGGGAAAAGATCAATAATATACAAAATGTTACCTAGTTATTCATCCAAAATTTTATCACCTTCAAAATAAAAAGAACAGCCAAAATAGTTTTTTAAAGTGTGTCGTCCCACTCACTGGCGAACGATTAAAATAAAGACTGAAGCTGTGGTGGGATACTGATTCCTTATCCGAAACAATCGTTTCACCCGCTGAAGATTCCCACCTGGACATGACTTGCCTTGGGTAACCAGGACGTTCTGTTTAGGTGGAGATCCATAGACGACTCCGCTTTGGAATGTAAATGTTACTTAGATTACAAAGTATATTATTTGAGCCTGATATTAAATGAATTCATTCGCGCACTCCAGTAAGCTTCTTGCCTGACCAACTAAACTATCGTCTGAAGAGTTTATACGTGCGTAGGTACGTACAGTACAGATTTGCTTGATATTGGCGATCAACATGAAAAAAATCGAGTAAATGTGTAAGCTACAGACCATCGACATCGTACTTATTGTCGTCGGCCACTATGAATCGCTTTTGTCGATCGATTAGCCCACGTTCGCATGGACGTAAAAATATCGCGGCGGGATTCGACTACGCACTGGATTTTTAACTCTTGGTGTTGACCCGAGCACTGAGAACCCAACAGAGCGCACCCCAGCGCGTCAAAAACACACTATTGCGCGAAAATAAATCGCAGCGGGAGAAACACACCCGTGCCTATCCGGGCTTTATCAATAAGTGGTGCTTGATTTTAACCTTGAAAACAGGCGACAGTAAGGGCGCTTGTACACGGTAAGAAAATACGCCGGGCCTACGGAAGAATTCGTGTCGTAACAAGAAAATAACTGTGTACACTGCTCGCAGCGGTGCACGTAAAAATCTTGTCTGCGCAAGACACGACGCGGCGAACGTTGTTTCGGAGAACGTTGTTTCGTGTGTAGAACAGACAAAATTCTTGTCGTGTACACGAAGAATTTGTCTTGTCTGCCGCAGACACGGTAAATTTTCTTACCGTATACAAGCGCCGTAACGAACGATAAAATCGAACAACTCTGTAAGAAACTGATAGAGCTGATCGTCAAAACACAATTACGATTGCAAAAAATCAAGCAAATCTTCAGGCATCTTTAGGACCCGTTCATATTTGAGTCTAAACAATTTCTTTCATTTATTTTCTCCGCTGTCGTTGTCGCAAGACGCGTGTCGTTTGAGCATGTAGCTCGTGGCCTTGGGGTTATGCGAGCTTTGCACAGCTTTTCGCCGCGCAGCGAAAATCGACTATCTAAATGGCAATTTGACTACGCTACAGGTGACTAAAATCGCAAGTTCCAAAGTAGAGTAGGTTTCGACTTTTGTCGTGCGGCGAAAGGTGGCATGCGGCGGGTGACTAACATCGACCGTGAAAATGCTCAGTCGCTGGCGATCGCCCGCCGCATGAAGATCAACATTTTGATGCAAAATGAACTAGTCACCTGCGATTTTCATTGACCTTTGTAAAGGGGTGCGCTCGGCCTGTGAGGCGATTTGGTAAGCGACGAGCCGTGTGGCGAAAATCGATCTAGTGTAAATCACCGTGTGTAGATTAGGTGTAAGTGCACGCTGACTTTCACAGTAACAAGACAATTCATCTCTCTTCATTAAATAATCTGTAAATTAAACCTTAATGAGTACAGTTTAATCTCTTGACACAGCGTCAAAGTAATCATTAAAAAGGCATTAATTTCAGTTTGGGCTAAGAATTGTGTGCTTAATTATCTAGGGATTATATTAAAATGGTTTTTGGCGACAAAGTAAGAGTTAAGAGTCCTTTTATTTCCGATGTCGCTTAGTAACGATTTCCTGGACTTGAGGACTACCTAATCGACGCTAAGCTTCCTATGACTCGGGACTAAAGATGTGTGAGCACAGGCGTGATAATTTTATGTACCAACTCTTAGTTATCCTTAGTTACTACTAGTTTGTCTTCAAGACGCTATTGCTATGCAATAAAAGGATTCATCATCTACCTAGCTTTTTCCCAACTATGTTGGCTTCCAGTCTCGCCGGATGCAGCTGAATACCAGTATTTTACACGGAGCGACTGCCTATTGAGTGTGGAGTGGCCACCACAACCCAGTTACTGGGTAATACGACCCTTTTGTAAGACTGGTTGCCAGACTTTCGGGCGTCTGACTACCAGTTACGACTGTCAAAGATTTATAAATGACTGCCTAGAACAACTGCTTAACGTGCTTTCCAAGGTACGGAGATGTCTCGGTATGTTAAGAATGGTCACCCATCCACGGACCGGCTTAACGTGCTTTAGAAGGTGGAATAGAAAAAAAAATCATGTCCAGGTAACAAAGACCCATAAATAAATACGTTAAGTATACATATAACAATATAACAATGGTGTTAGTAAATGAAACTTTCAAAATATGTTAGTATCACTTAGTTGCACTAAGTCTTTGTACGCTCCGGTGGCACTTGTTTGCGAAAGCGGCGGAATACCACATCCTGTGGCCAAAAACTATCATCCGTTACCTGATGCAGGTAGCAAGTTGGTATGCGCAACACAAACGCCTTAAAGTTTACGTTGCGATGCGACTCCAGCAGCTGCACTATCGGCGCATACTTCAGCCTTTGGTGCACGTACTTCACTATGTCTTCCGCGTCAGTGGTGTAGTGGAGACGGGAAATATAAACTGGGATATTCGGCTTCACAGCACGCAGTTTTTCGTTGGGCTCCGTAGGAGCCTTGCTGCAGCGGTTCTTACAGCTACTCTATCGACGCTTCCTCCTTTGCACCGTCACGAAGCCGTCATCATCAGCCCGGTTCGTTTTCTTCATGGTCACGGGCTTTGCGGGGGGAGCAGTGGGGGTGCTCACAGTGAAAAACGGGTCAGATGGTCGCGTTGCTCGGGCAGCGCTGCGGGGAGAAGCGGCGGGAATGGGAGTAGGGCTACGAGGCACGCTTGCAGCGCAAAACCCAGACTCAGCAATCGGCGCCGGCGACAAAACTGCCGACGCGTAATTCGTGACCGATGTGTCTAGGCATCCGACACCTCGGCGCGTATTTACATTGTTTACACGCGCTGGTGACCCAATTAACGGCACAGAGTTGCGCAACTCATCGAGTTCTGTGCGCAGGTCTGCAACGGTGCTCTGAGATGTCTCCAACTTCCTCTGCACATCAGCTAGACTAGTCTTCAAAGACCCTCAACGTGTCCTTCAACAGGCTCGTTACGTGGTTAATAATCAAGACCTCAAGCAACCGCCCATATTATGTCTTCTGTCATGTCAAAGAAAGGTACAAACGATTACTAGGGTAAGAGCCCCAAACTTGGGCCGCGGTCGGGTGTAACTAATCTAGTGGAATGCCGACAATTTGGGCGCACCCCCTAATTAATATAAACTTTAGGGCTTGTCCAATTTCAGAGCAATTTGTATTGTTAATAGATTCATAGGAAGGTACTCCTTATAGTGTTTACGGAGGCTGTGTTTGCGTTTATCTATTAGGTTTCCAGTTGGGAACCTGAGAATATCACATGACTTTTTCCAAATATTTTTTTGAACCTTCTAACCTCGTGTCCTAACCAAACGCTATTGTCGCGCGAGCGTTTATATGAGTTACTAGCTTCTGCCCGCGACTCTAGTCCGCGTCAAATTTATTTTTCCCCCTGAACCACCCCGTCGAATCGCATCGCCTACCCTCACTGTTACTTCTTGTTCGCTTAGCGTTCTTTCTGACTTGTTTTTCTTTTTGCGTGGCTCCTATGAGTTCTAGCGTGATGTTAAATAGCCTTCCTCAAGAATTGGGCTGACAAATGCAAAACAAAAAACAAATCCGACTGATAGTTTCAGAGATTAGAGCGTTCAAACACACAAACAAAAAAGAAACAAACAAACTCTTCTGCTTTATTATTAGTATATAGAGGATATATAGAGTGGTCCAAATAGTGACGTCAAAAAAAAATTAGATTACTCATACCTAGGCGTATCCGAAAATGCCCCATGTATGTTCCGCGATTTTTGATAGTTTAGGAGATATGTATGTATATTTTTTAATTTTTGGCGGAATTCTTCGGAGACATCTTTAAAAATGTGTGGCTTTTTCGACAAGCTCTTTTTGTGATTCCATGTATAACCATTGATCCAATTTCGACTACACTGCACATATTAGTACAAAATACAATTTGGCTAAAAACTCAGTTCATAGAATCAAAGAAACTCTTGCAAAAGCAATACTGTTTCTCTCGTCTATAATATATCTATGCTAAGATGAATTATTCCGTTCAATGTTACATGAATATTCAGCAGGTATAATTATAACTGTACCGCCTGGCTTTGGCCGCAAATAATTTCGTTTTCTGTCATCAGAATATCGTCGCTTTAATGTTTTATTCCGTTTCTTTCTTGAAGGTTCAAGGATGAAGAGAAAAGAATGGAGACTTAATGTCGCTCAGTTTCTTCAGTACAAGTTTTTCTGGGAAAATTCCGGAATCAAATGATAGTGAGACTATTATGATATAGATTGCGTCGATGGTCTTGTGGTTGCAAGCGTTACTTCTGAGCAGGTCCTGGGTTCAAGGGTTATTGCGTTTTTTTCTGGAATTTCTCAGGAGCAGTCAGGATTCTGAATTTATGCCCGGTGTATGGCAATAGGTTCACCTCCTATTACATGGGACTTGATCATAACTGGTGACATGTGTGTGTACTCTAAGTACACCGCTGCCTAATCTCATGACTTTTTTATCAATCAAGAAAAGAACAGAAGATAAATTGTAGTTTAGTCCTGTCAAATTAATTATCCTACTAAATATATTAATATTATAAACACGAAAGTTTGTGAGTATGGATGGATGAATTTTTGTTACTCTTTCACGCAAAAAGTACTGAACGGATTTTGATGAAACTACAGTGACATAGCTTATACATCAAAATAACACATTTGGCGCAAGAAAATCTCAAAAATCTTTCAATGCGGCTGAGATATGTAAAGAAAACGGAAAATCTTCGAGATCTGATAAAATAGTTTCTGGAGCATTTAAGTAACAAAATTGTAGGAAAGAGCACGTCTTTTTGAGATTAAAAAAAGTGAAAAGGCCGATTACCCCCGTTAAGCGCCAAGGCCTTTTCAAGCAGTTAGACACAGCAGTTTAGGCTGTGAGTTATCTGTGAAAAATCCTAAAATCATTCGTTTACTAATGATTTTAGGATTTTTATTAAGTAGAAGATGAGAGAAAACCCACGACTATTTTTCAAAAACGACATATCCACATATACACTCAAAAATTACCCGGCTGGGGCCTGCAGCGACGCATCGGCGCGTCGCGGCCCCGTAGAAGACGGTGGGACGAGCTGGAGAAAACAAACGACCAGTGCTCCACTTTAGCCTTGGATCGAAAGAGCTGGAAGTCATGGGGAGAGGCCTTTCCCAGCAGTGGGACGATGTAGGCTAACAGTAACCAGTAACATATCCACGTATACACTCAAACAACACGCAACTTCGACATTTACATCACGATTTCGCCTCATCTGATTACAAACAGAACGACAATATACAACGTGTAACGTTAAATGTGCAAAACCTGAAAATAGTTTAATCAGAATAACGAGCAGAATTAATTGAACCACTTTTTAATATAGGTCACATTTTTCAAAAAATCTTCATTAAAAACGTTGCCGTGTCTATTTATTAATAGGTCAAGCAACCCAATGTCAGCGCGGCGCAGCTGCCCGGTGACGACTCCTCCCTCGATAAAGTGTCGTCGCAGACGCAAGAAACGATCAGAATGGCCAGTAAAACTAAAACAGCACATAAAACCTTTACAATTTTTTTAATGACTTATTTTGTCTCTGAAATAGGTCAATTGAATTAAAAATCAGTTGGGGTGTCTGAGGTTTTGCGCATTTAACGTTACACGTTGTATATATATTTTTTAACTAATTGTAAGTATAAATATTAAATGCGAATGCAAAAGCATAGCTCTAAAGTGCAATTTTCGTGTCTGCCGTCTTGGACAGAAAACATTTGTAGCAAGACTTCTGTCCACCCCCCCTAGGGAGGGCAGTGATGCTGATTTATTATGTATAAGCAGTTCTGAACGGGAAAATAAGATAGAACAGACTGCTGAATAAAAGAGATTTGGTACGGAAACTACAATCAGGGGATACATATGCAGAAATGTGCATTACTCAACCGCATATGAAAAGTCAAACAGGCAAACACGACCACGATGACATATCAAGCTATACACATCTAGTTTTAGCTGACCTCGCATTGTATGGACTTTTCGTACAATGAGAGGTCAGCATATACTGGAAATGTATAGTTTGACATGTCGCCATGCATTCTTTATAATTTTTAAAGAACGAAAGGATTAGAATGTATTTATTTATTAGTTTTCGAACAGGAAGAAAACAAGCTAGATATAATGAAAAAATAATTGCGCGCGCAGCACCGTACAAGTGACAGAAGTAATACTTCTTAAAATAAAGAATAAGGATTTACTGTAAGAGACAGAGAGAGTTATAACTTTCTTCTCTCTCATGTAACGAAATGTGCGTAAACGGGACTCGCCCTTGAAATATCGCCCTCAATCTCGTCCAATATCGAATGATCACCTAAGAAGTTTCACTTCAATAAAAAAAAAAATGCGCGTATCGAAGTCAGTAACTTGAACAGTTTTATGAATTTATTACAGTAATATGCAATCTTGATCTGGAGACAAAAATTATTATAAGTAGGTATATCATTGCTTGAAAGGCAAAATTGACTAAGTGACACAGGGCTTACCTTACAGTAGAACAGTTTAAAATGTAACTATTCATTAAAAAAAAATAAAAATCGTATAAATTCTGATTCAGATGATAAATTAAGATTTCCAAAACAGTAAGAATTACACATGCAGGTTGATTACAAGAATTTATATGATTTGGTTTCTGGAAAGGTAACCTTGTGTCGCTTAGTCAATTTTACCTTTCAAGTGTCGATGTGAAACACACACGCGAAACCCCGACTTTTAGAAGCAAATTCTCATTTTCCGGCCAGTCTCACGGGTCCCCAAAACCCTATGACGTAATTTGAAATCCTGTCCCTGATTTTATGAATACCTATAGCGACTAAGTTTAGCATCTTTACCGTATATAGAATAACTTTGCACCAAGTTGGGGATATTTCCCACCCCGTAGAGCAAAATATAGACCATGTAAGAGCTGTCCATACATAAAGGGAGCTTCGTAGTCGGAGTCTTTACCTATGTATGTAGTTTGCATTGCGCCTCTACAAAATACAGAGTAGTGTAAGGAATCGGAGAGTTTTTTATTAGTTAAACATAGTTATTACGCAGGCAAGGAGACCATATGGTGGCTTTTATACAACGTGTAACGTTAAATGCGCAAAACCTCATACACCCCAACTGATTTTTAATTCAATTGACCTATTTCAGAGAGAAAATAAGTCATAAAAAAATTGTCAAGGTTTTATGTGCTGTTTTAGTTTTACTGGCCATTCTGATCGTTTCTTGCGTCTGCGACGACGCTTTATTGAGGGAGGAGTCGTCACCGGGCTGCTGCGCCGCACATTGGGTTGCTTGACCTATAAATAGACACGGCGACGTTTTTAATGAAGATTTTTTGAAAAATGTGACCTATATTAAGAAGTGGTTCAATTAATTCTGCTCGTTATTCTGATCAAACTATTTTCAGGTTTTGCGCATTTAACGTTACACGTTGTAGAAAAGGTTACTGATCGGCGGCGGTGGTTCATTTTACTTTTCTGTGTAATATTTTGTGCGAGATTTGGGTGTGTTATCATGAGCGCAGAGGGGTAAATTAAGGATACATTTGATCGAATGTCACAGACTTTACCATAAACTAAGTTAGTGGCAAACGAATATTTTAACGGACGGTTTACAGTCTGAAGCTTTAATCGGATTCCTCAAGGAAGAGTTTTGGCCGAAGGGTGTTTTGTATCGCCGGTTTCGTGGCCGGCTACATGACACCAGTCAGCGAAACACGACGCCGACACTTTGTGTGCAGTAGTTTTAGTTTGTTATGTTGTATGTATTTATAGTATTTTTAAGTAATATTATTATAGTATTGTATTGTGATAGTTTTTATGTATTAGTTTATAAGAACTCTTATTTTTGTAGTAGTATGTATTTTATTTTCTATGGGCCCTAGATGCCTGAAATAAAGGAATAAATAAATAAATTAAGGTAGCAGCTACTTAAAAAAGGCAAATATAGTCAAAATGATAACTTCACTTCCATATATTATTGACTTTTTTCAATAATTTATGAAAGGGACGATTACGAGTATCATTTACCTCAAAACAAAATATCATCCAATCATTTTTTTTTGCTTTAACATGTTTAGATATCGATTCCTATGAAGTCTGCGGAGTTTCGCTAACTAATTAAATTTGACCCTGTATTTCATGTTAAAACAAGAATTGGGTAGTTGCATGATATTGAATACTATATATTCTAGTAGATAATATATCCACACATGTAATACAATAATAGAATTCGAAATCAAATTTGAAATCGGTCGAAAAATAAAAAACTTATAACTTATAGAAACTTTTTGTCTATCTCTTTCTCGCAAAACGAAGTTTTGCATGTAATTTATATGGCGATACTGAACTATGACGTCACAATTCAGTATTTCCCTCTCTGTCGAATTGAGAGTTTTGAACGCTCATATCTTTTCAATTTTTAAAAATATTAAAAAACTGTTTATACCAAGCTATTAGTGAGGTACAAAAACCTTCAATTTAAATATTTTAAAAAAAATAGTCAACTAGCGGATTCGCGGCCAGAAGCTGGCATCATATTAAATGAAAAATATTTCCGAAGTCTCTGTCTCGAGCTACTCTGGGCATGAAGAAGGTCCCAGTAACGAGGTATTCAGAGGCTGCCTTTCTATTGCCTTTGAATATCGACAAGCCGTGGTACAGACATAATCATGGCGACACGTGTACTCGCTGTACTCGATCTACACTGGCATAATACATGTATTTGCATCCGTTCAGACAACTTGTTGTTTAGTAATAAGTAGTAACCAACCGAAGGTTCGGTTCGGTTTCGACCAAAAAATCTGGTTTCGGCCAAAGTTTCTGTTTGGCTTTTGGTCATTTTTAAATTTTGACCGGTTTTCACTCCATATCTGGCAAAAGTATCAAATTTTTCTTTGTATATAATTAATATTATAATTGCAAAATTAGCCCTTAATCAAATAATTTGTAACAAATCTGCAAAAACGACGGGTCTTAGAAAATAATTAATTATCATTATCATTTAATTATCTAACTTTTTCTTAACTTTATAAGTTTTGGTTTTGGGTTCGATCGAAACTAGAAGAGGAGCCGAAGGTTCGGTTACGGCTTCGACCGAAACTAGAAGAGGAGCCAAAAAAATCAAAATGGTGCGACAGTAGGTATGCCACCAGGCTCCAAATAAACATCTTCAATCCACTTTTAAAATCAATTATTGTTGTTGAGAAGAAATGATTCTACGCCCAAGTGTCAAAAGTAGAGAAAAATTGGTTGTCATTCTTGATATTGTAAGACTTTTGTCGACTGAAGAATATAAACGTTTCTCCTCTTCATCAACATGCTTTAAAACGGTAGAAATCTTTGTACAATCTGTCATTCTTCGTCTATTCTTCCGTCGACAAAAACCGATTTTATGGTGGTCATGCTACGCGTGTTGGCGTGATGTTTTGATGACTAAACAACCTTTTACCATTTATCAACCAAAACATAGTTGTCTCAAAGTTTTCTAAAACGTGGACAAATTATTTATAATTTGAGCCACATTTACAAGGGAACTGGAAGAATTTAAATTATTATAAAACTTTTCTTAATTACGCGTTTACACTTCACGATCGTAAATTAGAACGTGGGGGAAGAAATAATTTTATTTTACAAATTAAGGTGCGAAAATGTAATGAGTGTTTTATTTCTTTTCCGCAATAAATTATATTTAAAAAGATTTATTTGCCTATTTTGTACTTAGTGTGCCAGACTATTATTGTTAAAACGATGAGCAGTTTTCGGTCTGCTATGTTAGAATACTGTATTGTTTAGATTTTCCTAAATGTTTTTTTTTAAAGGAGAAATTATTCCAACTTTATTGAAAACATGTTCGAGCCGTTTAGGGTTGAAACACCAGGGTCATGGCCCGAGTGCCCAAATGGTTTTTCGCGACATCGCCAAGCGGTTGGCGGCTCTTCACGTGACCAGAGAGTTGGCCTAATTTTTGGCCAAAGAATCAGTATCACCCATACAACGTGGCAATGCCTTTGTCTGTTTAGTTAGGGCATTTTGCCAGGCTTTCTATACCTGCGTTCTGGGGATCAGATACACGCAAACAACGTTTTTTTCCTCCTTCCCTCAAATATGGCGAGGGGGGTAATGGCTGATCTTTGCGTTATGCTCGTGAACGGGTGCTGCTTGTGGTGACTGGTCGTCTTGCTGACCATGGTTTTATTATTGTTATAATTAGTAATAACTTGTTTATTTAGTTTCCTTCGATGGTCCTAGTTTATCATTTGTGACTTCAAGCGACAGCTATGTAAACAGAACCCAGCATTGCATAAATATGTTAGCGGTCACGCCCTTCATATCTGGAGGCTTTTATTTAATTTTCATTTATTAATTTTTGCTTGAGTACCTACGTATAGTTTTTTATTGTATTTCTTGGTATATTGGCGTTGCTAGCTGACATATGGCAAATAATTAAATTTAGTGTCCTGTGTCTTGTAATGTTAATTACTTTGCATACCTTGTATTGTATTCAGTCAAGTATTTTCTAACTGAACAGACAGCTGTGCTGCTGGGGAGTTTGTTGCGCCACTTCTTCTTCCCAGCGAAAGCACTAGGAAGTGGTGAAGGGCGGGCGTTTTGGGGGACTGTCTTTTGTAATTTTGACGTTCGAAAAGTGCTGATTCTCAGCCTAGTTTGAATAAATGACTTTTGATTTTGATTTTTTAAAGCCCTGCGCGTGCAATACAACAACGCTTTTAGGATACTGCTGTCGGCGCCACGGTTCTGTAGCGCGTCAGGGATGTTTGCAGCAGCGCGTACTGATGTTTTTGCGATCATGCGTAAAATACACTCGCGTACAACGTCGGATGCGACACAGCGACAACAGTCTCCTGAGCATTGCTGCGAACAAGACTGAAGGCCACCTGTTGAGGCACCTGTGCGCAGTGCATGTATTGTTGCCAGGTATGAAGAAGAAGAAGATTGCATAATAGGTATAGAATTTCTTAAGGTCTATTATATTGTTCTTAAATTGTTTGTTTGTGTCTTAGTTAATTATGTCCCAATACAATCATGGGTAATGTGCCCGAATTAAAGATAAACAAATAAATGAAAAAAAAAAAAAAATTATGTATTGTACTTTTCTATGAAACAGCAGATTTTTTTTTTGATAACAGGCTACAGTTTGGGCACTGCATTTTTTTTCTGTATAATAAAGAAATCTTGAAGTTTTGTTAAATCGTAAATACCGTACAAAGCAGGGGCGGGTCGCTAGTAGGTACGAGTAGATATTTCTATAATTTAAAGCTTCACCAATGACAGTCCAGATCCACAGTTTATTGGACAAAGAGCTTTAGCAAACAAAAGGTTATTTAATATTTCGGAATGTAATTACATAAAATTTATACTTAATAAACGTCAGTTAGAAGGTTATCAAGCTTAATGATTATTATAACTTTGTGAAATGTGTATTCATTTAGGTAATATTTTCCACGAAAATAATCGTAAAAGAAAGAAAGATAGAAATAAAATACGTTTATTTGCGGTAAACATGACGCAGAGAAAGAACACAAATATACAACATTATTTTTAGTATACTGGTGCCGTATTATGACGGTTTAATGCCATCATGATTCCAGTGTAAGAGAGAGACGGAGCTATACATGACCGATAGCACCATCCCTTTTTCGCACTGGAATCAGGATGGCATTAATACTTCGTAATACGGCCCCAGCAAACCTGAATATACCTAGTTTGTTCAGAATAAGTAACTGAATCGATTTTACTACTCCGTTCACATTTTATACCATGTTTTTGTCCAGACGGTAAAAAAGTCAGCCGGTAGAAAACCATTCTCATGAGGAGCCGGCTTAGAAAAATATTCTGTAAAGTCGTGTCGTCATCGTATCGTATTATCTTAACGACATCTCTCGTCTATTCAGCTGCCCCGAACAAAGTTTCTTCGTAGAATTTTTATTGTTATTTAAATATATCAAACAAAACTCGCTGTAAAAGGGAAACGATGTTCTGTAACTTCGACATGAGAGCAGTTTTTATTAAATCTGATGGTTTTATTATCAATGTATTCAGGGACGAACTTGGAGGGTCTGTGCTTCGAAAGTTTTGGGGATAATGTAAATGATGTTTGAGCTATAGGTTTAAGCATGGGTTTTCTTGTGTTTGTGTTGATAAGCGATGGTTTTATAAAGAAAATATGAAAGACCAACTTTTGTGACCTCGTTTATTTTCTATTTCATTATTTGAAATACAAATATATAATACATACAGGATGAAATATCTGTGTCTTTCTCCCGGTCCCAGGCTACCTATTTGTCAAATTTAATACGACCGTTTGACTGATTTAAGCGTGAAAAGATACTTAACTATCTGTGAGCGTCTGTGTTTATCTGTCCGTTTGAAAACTGAAAGTAACTCTTTACTTTCGCAGTTATGTTATTAAGTATGGATAGAATATAGCTACATAGCATTCTCAATGTAAAAATGGGCTAAAAAAGGCCGCTATTTTTTTGCCGAAACAATTTTGTATATATACGGTTTTAACATTAAATGGTTGCTCAATAAGAAAATCTTCCTTTTTTACCAAAGGTCAACAGATTGATATAACGGATGTAAAAACGAAGCCTAGAGTCATTTGTACTTCCCGTTATTGTATTTTTTTTGTACAGGACCACACTTGGGAATCTTCTGGTTACGGAGATATTGAAGGTCAAAATTCTAACGTTTACTGACGTATTTTTACGAAAACAAGTTTTTGTAAAAATGTTATAACACAACTTTAAATACCCCCACGACCCTTGTACCATTGCAAAACACTATGATTATGGGTGCATCACCCATAATCACAATGTTTTGCATATGTTACATTGCGCACTACCGCAAACAGCAAACTTTCACACCAAAAATAAAAGTAATTTCCCAGCAATTATTTTTGTGCAACGTTACTCAGTTTGAAGTACAGAATGCGTAATTGACTGCTATGTAGGGTGTCTTTTAACATCCTGCATGCAGTTCCGTATAATATTTAACACATTTAATTTTGGTATCAAACTACCAACATAGTTGATGCCACCGTACTTAATCTATGCTAAATATGGGACCAACACAACATTATGTTCCACTAACGTTACGAGGTGCAGTAATGTTCGGGTGTTAGCCATAACAGTTTATTTAGGACCCTACTAATGTATACGGGAAGATAATCTATGATGGTGTAACTAGAGTTATAATTATATAAGTATAGTTAGTTTCTGTTACCGTTTTGAGAGCAGTGCAACTCTTTTATTTATCCCCAACGATGAAGTTCAAAATGTCCAATCATAACTCAAACGCACCATTTTCAACAAAGTTCAGGCCCATTTTTATAATTCCACAGTTCAAAACAGCCATTAAAATAAATAGCACTTTGTTTTCATACTTTTGTTCCGTTTAATTGTTAAAGAGTTTGTTTATTTATTACTGTTTGCGCCGAGTGCGGCCCTGTTTAACTTATCTCTTACTAAAACAGATGTTTTTCTGAACAATGGAAGATTTTACCTTTGGATAGGAGTGGAGAAGGTTCACTTCCTTGTAATCTATAACGAGTGTAAAAAGAAACTTAACCCTTAACCAGGCCCCGAAGACTGGCTGGAAGATATAAAGTGTTCTATATGGGTTTGGTCGTTGAATCACGCCCTAAATGATTCCTCATCAAAAAAATCCTGAAAAAACACTGAAATGTCTGAAAACAAAAAGTGGGAAAACGTATCCCGTTGCCTGGTAAAGGACTACCTTATAATGGATACCTATATAAGATACTAATAAGATATTGCATTCAGTTTGTTAATTTTTTTATATTTTAGTAATTATTTTTTTTTCAATTTAGCCACAGGCACAAAAAGAAAAATGTACTTATGAATGATTTATTATAAATGTTACTATAAAACAATGTTATGTCTCAGAAAGAGCTTGATGGAACGACTTCATACATGGATCAACGCTCATCGATCTTGCTTGCGTGTGCTGCAAAATCTGCAACGTTTGTACGTCGTCGACATTTTTAAATAATGTTGTCCTTGCTGACCGAACCTTATCTCGTCAGGCACCCTAAAAACTCCACCTCTTTTATTTTTGAACAATTTTACTGGATCTGGTTTTTTTAGTGACAGATGTGCTGATTTCAAACTTCTCGCCAAACGCAATCTAAAATCCTTGTGTATATTTTCAGGTAAAGTAGGGTGCAATAGCTAGTATAGGAAAAAAATGTGATTCGAACAGGCAAAGGATATATATCTCCCACAAATAACGTCGACTAAACAGGCTATGGTCATATGTTTCCCACGTTATATTTTGCTATATTTCAGACAATTTAGACAAGAAATCGACTAGAAGTTATGTAAACCCAATAGAAAAACTCAAAATCTACAACATATCAAAAAATTGCACGACTTAACTTTCTTTGTTTCGCCATAATCTAACAAAAACTTCCGCACTTAACGAAAAACACTTGTTCAACGGGTAGTCAAAATTCAAATGGCTGTCAGTGACACATACGTTGGGATACACGAAGCTTGCGAATTTGGAATCACAGAGTATACATTCAAGAATTAATTTTGATAGCTTTTGAGCTTTTTAAAATCAAAACCTGGGTAGAGCATTGTAAAATCTATGTGGGATGCATATATCCGGGGCCTGGTAAAAGGTTAACGAAGCCGAGAGTCACTTGTACTCCAGGTTATTGTATTTTTTTGCTTTCCTGGACAATACCTGAGAACCTTCTGGTTACGCAGATATTGAAGGTCAAAATTCCAACGTTTACTGACGTTTTTTTACGAAAACTAGTTTTTCATGTTATAACACAACTTTAAATACCCCCACGACCCCTGTATAGTTGCATGCACCCATAAGCACAATGTTTTGCGTGCGTTACAATGCGCACTACCGCAAACAGAAATCTTCTTTCTTCTTCTTTTTTTTCTTTCTTTCTTCTTTATTTCTTTTTTTTTTCTTCCAGTCTAACCGGATGCAGCTGAATAGTGAATACCAGTATTTTACATGGAGCGACTGCCTATCCAACCCAATTACTGGGTAATACGATACCCCTAGGTAAGACTGGTTGTCAGACTTTCGGGCTACTGACAACCCGTAACGACTGTCAAAGATTCACGAATGACAGCCGGGTCCAACGATTTAACGTGCTTTCCGAGGCACGGAGTGGTCTCGGTACGTGAAGATTGTCATCCATCCACGGACCAACCGTGGCAAGCGTAACTTAACCTGATCGATCGACCCGTGCGGCTGTTATTAGTTAGCCACAAGCCCCTTTTTCTGAACACTTTATTGTGCAATAATCTGAACAAAATGTTCACAATTATAAAGAATCTCAGCTATACTCGTTCAAACCGGTTTCGTTAAGTTTTCTGTAAAAAACACGCTCCGGCAACGTTGCCTCGGGCCACTTTTCATAGCGTTGTTGCATCTAAGCAGGATAAAAAGGTTTTTTCGTTTTGGTGATGTTGGTAGCCCAGCGGGTTTTCCGGTTAATCCGTTTATTTTCGCCTCAGCTCTTAGGGAAAGAATTGGAATTTATTAATTTCTCGGCCCGTTCTCATTTTCCTTTTGTATAAGTAGGCACGAACGGTCAACACATTAGCAAATCAGCACCCTAATTGGGTAACATATTGATATATAATCATTTTGAAGGATATTGCTACACCATCACACTAATATTATAAAGGCGTACGTTTGTGTGTGTGTGTGCGTGCGTGCGTGCGTGTGTGCGTGTGTGCATGTGTGTGTGTGTGTGTGTGTGTGTGTGTGTGTGTGTGTGTCTGTGTGTGTGTGTGTGTGTGTGTGTGTGTGTGTGTGTGTGTGTGTGTGTGTGTGTGTGTGTGTGTGTGTGTGTGTGTGTGTGTGTGTGTGTGTGTGTGTGTGTGTGTGTGTGTTGTGTGTGTGTGTGTGTGTGTGTGTGTGTGTGTGTGTGTGTGTGTGTCCAACTTTGATGAAATTTCTCACACCGATAGTTCATAACTAGGATTAACTCATTGAATACTTTTTATCCCGATATTCTTACGGGATCGAGACTTATGCGGGTGAAACCGCGGGGTGCAGCTAGTTTCTTCATATGTTCGAAAAATTTGTGTGATTAACAAAGTAAATAACGCACTGAATGTTGTCGAACTGTCAAAATGAAAACCATTCCTATTGTTAGTTGGTTGCCAGTAGATGCTAGCCAAGGCGTCACAACAACAGCAACGGACATGAGTTAAAGCCGATACCGCCATTGGTAGAGACTGTTTTATTTAATGCTAATAATAATTATTTACCTGCCTGCCATGAGGTCCTGGGTTCGATTCCCAGGTCGGGCAAAGTGTTATAGGATTTTTCCATCAAGAATTTCTCAGTAACAGAGCTGAGTCTAGATCTATGCCCGGCTAGTGGCAATAAACTCGCCCCCATTACTTGAGACTTAAACACAATTGGCGAAATATTGGTGTACCTACAGACGCCAGCACATCAATACAATGTATCAAACTTTAATAGATTTCAACTTTATCGGTAAAGCATAAGGTGCAAAGTTGATTGGAAAAATTTGATAGTTTCGGGTAGCTTGATGTGCTGGCGTCTGTATGTACTATAACTACACCTCTGCTTAACTCTACGAGGATTGCAGGCGTGATATGAATAAAAGAAAGAAAAGTAACAAAAAACGTTTATTCTACACAAACAAAACGCACGTTACTAATAAAAAATAAAATAATAATAAAAATAAAAAAAAAGACATAAAATATACAACGTAGTCAAAAGCCTCGTACTCAAGCGCGCGCGCGCGTATGGTTATGTGTTTATCATTATTTTATTTTGTGTTCACTTCAACAAATTCATCTGTACGTAAATACAGAATGAATGTCGCACGGACATCGTGCGGGTCCCGCATCAGAATTGATGGCAACACCAATATTTGACGCAGCGCGACAACTGCGCATCCACACGGAGCGATTTATTTACTCTGTATAAAAAAAACTAGTGTAGACACACTAAATAATGGGTAGTTGGGCTTCGGATTAAACAAGCTCTTTCTTTATGAGATGTACGGAATTGTATTGCATTTTTTGTGTGATGACATCAATGGGACCAGTGGTGGCCTAGTGGTAACTTCTGCGACTTACGAGTAGGTCGTAGGTTCGAACCCGGACAGGGGCTTTATTTTGTGACAAAAACCAATGAAAATGTTTATAAAACTTTCACCATGTACGTTTTACCTATTCATGGTTGAGAATGCCTATCGGTAAAGTCGTTTTTGTGCCTAGCTTTTAAGTTGCAAAAATTATACAAAAAACATCTATGCATTTTATATAAATTTAGTACCTAAACGTCTAAAATCTTCTGAGAAAACAACTCAAAAGTGACACAATTAAATGAACTCTTCTTAAAACCGTAATAAATAATCCCTAAACATCGTAATCATTACAGACGAAAGGTCCAGGAGATAGTATTCGGAGTCATACCCTCGTTGGAACCCTGGAGCTTTATCTTCATGCATCACTGACCTTGTATAGGTACCTTCATATAAGTAATTTACTGCTCATGGCCTAATATAGCGTTATTGGTCCTTATCGCTGTAGGTAACGCTTTGTGTAGGCTGGATGAAATAAAGGGTAACGCGAATTGAACTTTATCTTAAGGCGAAAGTGTCAGGTCAGCCAATTATAATCATTAAAATCATCGTCATAAGATTCATATGACTATTTCATCAAAATCATACATTTGAGGCCAATTAACTTATTAGCTTATATGTATTGCTGGTTGTAATGATTATCATTATACAACATATAACGTTAAATGCGCAAAACCTCAGACACCCCAACTGATTTTTAATTCAATTGACCTATTTCACAGAGAAAATAAGTCATTAAAAAAATTGTAAAGGTTTTATGTGCTGTTTTAGTTTTATTTGCCATTCTGATCCTTTCTTGCGTCTGCGACGACGCTTTATCGAGGGGGGAGTCGTCACCGAGCCGCTGCGCCGCGCTGACATTGGGTTGCTTGACCTATTAATAAATAGACATGGCAACGTTTTTAATGAAGATTTTTTTGAAAAATGTGAGCTATATTAAAAATTGGTTCAATTAATTCTGCTCGTTATTCTGATCAAACTATTTTCAGGTTTTGCGCATTTAACGTTACACGTAGTATATAAAGATTACGTGTCATGTTGATTGTCCGCGATGGACTCATAAACTACTGAACCGATTTTAAATTTGATTTGCACACCGTGTGCAATTTGATCCAAATTGAAAGATAGGATAGCTTACATCTCAATTTATAGTCTCAATATTATTTTATTATAAATTATTTGTCTAAATTATCTGTTAGGTCCAAACGATTCTAACAGATGGCGATATCTGTTGACTGGATTGAGTAAGTATTCAATAGATGGCGCTATGTTAAAAATACAAACGTTTCATATAAGCTACAATTTAATAGCATAATTCCAAGCGGGTATTCCGAATTCTACGCAAACGAAGTTGCGGGCGGATGCTAGTATTTCTATAAATACATATTTGTTATGCTCGCGAATCATATTCCAATCAACATACTATCTTGATGCTGACCTGCAAATTGTAAAAAATGTAAGCATATTGAATTTCGTGGGCTGTGGATCTGCTAAAGTATAGAGATATCCCTTAAGCGGGATTCAAAAAGATCGGAAAGTTAGAGTCAGCACATACAGTAGAAGAATGCTTGAGCAGCTTTTCAGTGATGAAAATTAAAATAGAGTTCAAAATTGCGTGTAAGAGATGATTATCTTAAGACGTGTGTTCCTCCTAAAGAGTCGAGTTGACAAAAATAATAGAAAAATCCAGTTTGCCTCAAAAGTGAGTATGCTTTTAACTTTTTATTTGTTATATTTCTGGAATCGTCTCCTAAAGCCCTTTATTTTGATACCCTTCATAGTTAGGGTACTTAAAACTGTCTTTAATTATTGACGTCTAAAATCTGCCATTTTGATTTTATAAAAACAAAACCTAACCTATAACCCTCTCGCGACCTAGACAAGTCGATAGGCACTTCATATATTCAAATCCATTCAACGTTAGGATTCGTCGAGGGTATAAATAATCACAAGTACGAATATACGGATAGTCGCGAGCATAAATATATCGGACAGCTTGGTAATAGATGACGACTAATAGGGAAGTATGGAAGAAAAAAACATGTTGCGCCGACCCCAAATAAATTGGCGTATGGGCAGGAGAATGACGATGGACAGCTTGGTAATACTCGTAACATCTGATTTCATGATCCATCCATTAATATCTGTCCACAAGATGACGGCAAATATATTAATGCGATCATTTGTGGAAGGCATGATATACAAGTGGCAGCACAAATATGTGATGACGAAGGACACCAAAACTATCTGACGAGACAAGCGACGCCGGAATATAGAATGCTGCATCAGCTTCAGAAAGATGTGTCGCCTCTTAGAATGCAATAATATATCAAGAAAGAAAATTACATTTATTAAGCACAGACTAAAGCTAGGCTTAGCATTAAGGTTATGCTTTTGTTTTTTTAATAGATATACATATACATCACAAATATATCAGATAAAAATAAATGAGAAAGTGAAAAGTCCGATGTAAGAAAGTTTACCAAAAATGCCAGACAACTAGTGCCTGACGTTGGTTTTCAACTGGACCAGTTATGTGAGGTGATGGATGTAAATCAGTTTTGCATTATACAGTGTGTCCGGACATGGACTAGCGATATTCTAAATACTTAAATATAAGCTATTTTAAAGTACAATTACACTATAGGCTTAGGTCCAATATACTTCCCCGCTATGTGGCAGCCATTTTGTTTTTTTTGTTGAAGTATGCTCTATGCGAGTACAAAAAAAATCATATATCTCAAAGTTTTAGTCATACTGAGATAAAAATAGGCTTATTCGAAAGGCAATAATATTGTCTACCGTCTGCACTACAAAGCAATATGTTCACAATTCCATAACTTTTGAAAAAAAATGTGAAAGTCGAAAAAAAAAACAAAAAATTATGCAATTCAACCAATAATTGTTAATTACTACAAAAACAACCCCGAGAGCTTTTTTATTTTTTATACTAGATCGACAGTTTTTGAGCTAAGCTACAATACAACATAAAATTCACAACTGTATGTCTAATACTTTAAGAGTTATTGTTGTATGAACATAGCGTATGCGCAAGCACAAAAGGCCTTTGTCGGAACCCTAAACAGGAAATCATTAAAAAAACATAACATTCATATTGAATTTTATTTAATGTTTTTTCCAATATTAAATGAAGATTAAAATATCTAAAGCAGTTGCTCAAAGTGGCCACCTCCAGCTTGTAGACACACTACGGCTCTCTGTGCCACCTGGGTTGATGAGCGCCTAATTAAATCCAAATCGGATCTAATTTCTTCGGCGGCTGCCATAATTTTTGCGACGAGTTCTTCCCTGGTATTTGGAACTGTAGCGTATACTTTTTGTTTCATATGACCCCACAAAAAATAATCCAAGGGTGTCAAATCGGGTGAGCGAGGCGGCCACGCTACTACACCACCACGACCGATCCACGGCTGTAGATTATTATTTAAATATTCTCTCACTGCTCGAGAAAAATGCGCGGGTGCACCATCGAGCTGGAACCACATACGCCGACGGTATGATAGAGGTAGGTCCATGAGGCTGTCCGCAAACTGTGTCTGTAAGAATTCTAAAAATCTAGCGCCGTTTAATGTAGGTGGCAATTCCAATGGCCCTATCAGCCTATCGTTGATTATGCCGGCCCACACATTTACTGAGAATTCATGTTGAAATGAGCTTGGGCGCACCGCCCTTGGATTTGCGGAGCACCAGAGATGGTCGTTTCTGTGGTTTGTAATCCCAGCTCTTGTAAATTTGGCTTCATCAGTCCACAGTATTCTTTGTAAAAAATTACGGTTCTGTCTCAAATTTCTATTTATCCACGAACAAAACACAGATCTCGCAGCAAAATCTGGTTCGATCACGTCTTGAACCCGTCGAAAATGATAAGGGTGTAACCCTTCTCTTTTCAAAATTCTCCATACATGCCACTTAGACATTCGAAGTTGCACTGAAATCCGTCTAACGCTTAGTCTAGGATCATTGGTTATTAGTCTAAGCACTTCTTCTTCATCTTCGGGCGATACCAAGCGATTGCGTTCATTAACAGCTCTTTGAATACCTCTTTCCGCTAATCTTGAATGCACGTCGATAAAAGTTTGGCGACTCGGTGTAGGCCTGTTAGGGTACCTTCGTCGATATTCTTGTACAGCCAAATTTGCACTTCCATTGCAAAAGCCATACACAAAGTGTATGTCAGCAATATGTTGCGATGAATATTGACGCTGTGCCATACTTTATCACACTTTTAAATACAAAACACTAACGCAGCACATAAACAGCACGGACGGTAAGTGAAAGTAGCGATAGCGATCACAACGCAGGGCGAGGGACAACTAAACTAACCCAACTAATAATTTGTCCTTAAAACTGATTTTGTTTCAGGTAGTGGACTAATACGTTCTATCTCGCTTACTCACGGTAGTAACGAACAGTATTTCTCGCCTGCTCTCAGATGGAATACAGTGAATGCCATAAATGACACTCTGGCGGTTAACAAAGACGTTTTGTGCTTGCGCATACGCTATGTTCAAACAACAATAACTCTTAAAGTATTAAACATACAGTTGTGAATTTTATGTTGCATTGTAGCGTAGCTCAAAAACTGTCGATCTAGTATAAAAAATAAAAAAGTTCTCGGGGTTGTTTTTGTAGTAATTAACCATTATTGGTTGAATTGCATAATTTTTTGATTTTTTTTTCGACTTTCACATTTTTTTTCAAAAGTTATGGAATTGTGAACACATTGCTTTGTAATGCAGACGGTAGACAATATTATTGCCTTTCGAATAAGCCTATTTTTATCTCAGTATGACTAAAACTTTGAGATATATGATTTTTTTTGTACTCGCATAGAGCATACTTCAACAAAAAAAACAAAATGGCTGCCACATAGCGGGGAAGTATATTGGACCTAAGCCTATAGTGTAATTGTACTTTAAAATAGCTTATATTTAAGTATTTAGAATATCGCTAGTCCATGTCCGGACACACTGTATACAGTGTGTCCGGACATGGACTAGCGATATTCTAAATACTTAAATATAAGCTATTTTAAAGTACTATTACACTATAGGCTTGGGTCCAATACACTTCCCCGCTATGTGGCAGCCATTTTGTTTTTTTTGTTGAAATATGCTCTATGCGAGTACAAAAAAAATCATATATCTCAAAGTTTTAGTCATACTGAGATAAAAATAGGCTTATTCGGAAGGCAATAATATTGTCTACCGTCTGCACTACAAAGCAATATGTTCACAATTCCATAACTTTTGAAAAAAAATGTGAAAGTCGAAAAAAAAAACAAAAAATTATGCAATTCAACCAATAATTGTTAATTACTACAAAAACAACCCCGAGAGCTTTTTTATTTTTTATACTAGATCGACAGTTTTTGAGCTAAGCTACAATACAACATAAAATTCACAACTGTATGTCTAATACTTTAAGAGTTATTGTTGTATGAACATAGCGTATGCGCAAGCACAAAAGGCCTTTGTCGGAACCCTAAACAGGAAATCATTAAAAAAACATAACATTCATATTGAATTTTATTTAATGTTTTTTCCAATATTAAATGAACATTAAAATATCTAAAGCAGTTGCTCAAAGTGGCCACCTCCAGCTTGTAGACACACTACGGCTCTCTGTGCCACCTGGGTTGATGAGCGCCTAATTAAATCCAAATCGGATCTAATTTCTTCGGCGGCTGCCATAATTTTTGCGACGAGTTCTTCCCTGGTATTTGGAACTGTAGCGTATACTTTTTGTTTCATATGACCCCACAAAAAATAATCCAAGGGTGTCAAATCGGGTGAGCGAGGCGGCCACGCTACTACACCACCACGACCGATCCACGGCTGTAGATTATTATTTAAATATTCTCTCACTGCTCGAGAAAAATGCGCGGGTGCACCATCGAGCTGGAACCACATACGCCGACGGTATGATAGAGGTAGGTCCATGAGGCTGTCCGCAAACTGTGTCTGTAAGAATTCTAAAAATCTAGCGCCGTTTAATGTAGGCAATTCCAATGGCCCTATCAGCCTATCGTTGATTATGCCGGCCCACACATTTACTGAGAATTCATGTTGAAATGAGCTTGGGCGCACCGCCCTTGGATTTGCGGAGCACCAGAGATGGTCGTTTCTGTGGTTTGTAATCCCAGCTCTTGTAAATTTGGCTTCATCAGTCCACAGTATTCTTTGTAAAAAATTACGGTTCTGTCTCAAATTTCTATTTATCCACGAACAAAACACAGATCTCGCAGCAAAATCTGGTTCGATCACGTCTTGAACCCGTCGAAAATGATAAGGGTGTAACCCTTCTCTTTTCAAAATTCTCCATACATGCCACTTAGACATTCGAAGTTGCACTGAAATCCGTCTAACGCTTAGTCTAGGATCATTGGTTATTAGTCTAAGCACTTCTTCTTCATCTTCGGGCGATACCAAGCGATTGCGTTCATTAACAGCTCTTTGAATACCTCTTTCCGCTAATCTTGAATGCACGTCGATAAAAGTTTGGCGACTCGGTGTAGGCCTGTTAGGGTACCTTCGTCGATATTCTTGTACAGCCAAATTTGCACTTCCATTGCAAAAGCCATACACAAAGTGTATGTCAGCAATATGTTGCGATGAATATTGACGCTGTGCCATACTTTATCACACTTTTAAATACAAAACACTAACGCAGCACATAAACAGCACGGACGGTAAGTGAAAGTAGCGATAGCGATCACAACGCAGGGCGAGGGACAACTAAACTAACCCAACTAATAATTTGTCCTTAAAACTGATTTTGTTTCAGGTAGTGGACTAATACGTTCTATCTCGCTTACTCACGGTAGTAACGAACAGTATTTCTCGCCTGCTCTCAGATGGAATACAGTGAATGCCATAAATGACACTCTGGCGGTTAACAAAGACGTTTTGTGCTTGCGCATACGCTATGTTCAAACAACAATAACTCTTAAAGTATTAAACATACAGTTGTGAATTTTATGTTGCATTGTAGCGTAGCTCAAAAACTGTCGATCTAGTATAAAAAATAAAAAAGTTCTCGGGGTTGTTTTTGTAGTAATTAACCATTATTGGTTGAATTGCATAATTTTTTGATTTTTTTTTCGACTTTCACATTTTTTTTCAAAAGTTATGGAATTGTGAACACATTGCTTTGTAATGCAGACGGTAGACAATATTATTGCCTTCCGAATAAGCCTATTTTTATCTCAGTATGACTAAAACTTTGAGATATATGATTTTTTTTGTACTCGCATAGAGCATATTTCAACAAAAAAAACAAAATGGCTGCCACATAGCGGGGAAGTGTATTGGACCCAAGCCTATAGTGTAATAGTACTTTAAAATAGCTTATATTTAAGTATTTAGAATATCGCTAGTCCATGTCCGGACACACTGTATATCGGACATGTCTTGAGTTATAAATATCTGCTTACTCTTTTAAATTCAGAAGAATGTGATACCTCGTTGTGATCAAAAATATCTGACAACACTTTGGCAGCATGAAAACCTAACGGCAAACAACAGCGGTATTCAACCTAACCTATGTTTCGAGTTTTTTTTTTAACGTCTACTGCAAAGAACAAGTAAACTTTAACAAGGCTGTGAATTAGAAAGAATCCAATTTTGCAAATACGCCCAGGAAACAATTCTAAAAGTAAAGGCTAAATCCAAACAAAACTTTAATTCTAGTGACAAAGTGCAAGAATCCAGTAGGCAGAAAGAATACAATATTTTTCCGCTCCCAGATTACCATACAAAGCCCGCATCTATAATATTTAAAATTATAATCTATGACGGAACTCCCAGTAAGATATATAGGGTGTCCATGAATTATTCAACAGGTTGCCGCGGTGTTACTGTATCCGGTGTACAACGAAACTGCTTACGGAAGTGCTGCCATCTTGCGATAGCATTCGGTACTTGTATTTTGGTAAAATATTGCCACCCTAATTGATTTATAGGCAGTATTTTGGGACTAAAAAGTGAAGAGTTTGTTATGTATTCTAGGTCAGTTTTAAGTGAGGTTTGAACAGGAAAAACTGTCGGCCGGAAAGCCTGGATTTTCGTTTATGTTTGATTTATTTTTGTTTTGGTAGGGTTATGTTTATGGAAAGACAATAGAGTGGTTCTTTGCTATGTTTTAATAGTTTCTTTGTTGCTTTCTTGACTTTTGATGTGTAATGAAAATGGGATGTAAGGGCTCTAGAAAACATCATAGAATTAAGGCGGATCCGCTAGGTAGCCCGCGAAAACATATTTTCTTAAGTTTTTGAAATTTGCAGGTCAGTTGTGTTGAATGTTGTTTAAAATATGATTCTTATGAGTTATATATACAAGCTGTAACTTAAATAACGCACAAACTCAAAGAGGACATTGTACTCATCATTATGAACAACTTTTACTATGGGATCAAACCTCAACTCGCGAAAAATAAATTAACTGTTCCCTACAGTTTGACGAGTTATGCGAACATAAATGTAGGGAACAGCTGACTTTTATTTTGCAATTTCATGTTTGGTCCCATAGTATAAGTTGTTCATAATGATGAGTACAATGACCCCTTATGAGGTTGTGCGTTATTTAAGTTATACCTTGTAGGTCGTGGGTTCGAATCCAACCAAGCTCTTTACTTTGTGTAATTTTCTCTTCACCACTGATATCAAAACGGTGAAGGAAAACGTCTTGAGGACATCGGCATGTCCTAGAACCGAACATTTTGAAGACATGTGACATCCACCAACCCGCACTGGGCCCGCGTGGTGGCTTTATGGCCCACTCCCTCTCACAGAAAGGAGGGAAAGGATGATGACTTCCTGTGCGTGTCCGAAATAAAATATTTTTCTTTCTTTAAGGTGAAATTAGTGCAAATATTTTTCCGTAATCTAAAAACCGCAGCATTGTTGGCTTCCTCGTATAATTACAACACAAGCACCCTCCATTTCCCAAACATGTCCGAAGAAAGTTGTAAAAAATGGGGAACCTTGCCAAAGCAAAGGCGATAAACAAATCGTAGTCATTTACAAAACTGTTAAACAGAGTACAATATACAAATTACCTAAATGGTAGACAGATATAGACTGTATAATAGGCAGAGGGTAATTTCGTGCAATAGCCGGGCAAGTATGAAGTTTTAGCGTCGTGTAATTGCGCAAAAGACTTTGTCCTTATGTTTTATTATTAAGTATTACTTATTTATGATTTTGCGTCGTGGTGGTATGTGCTGTTGGATATTATCTGTACATATAAAGAGGTAAAATTTGGGGTGATGCCCTACCCCCCCAAGTTCCAAGTTTCCCAAAATTATTTTTCATACATTCATTCCCAACGTCCCCAAAATATACACAATAAAAGATTTTTTTTTTAAATGTCTATATAATATGTCTGTAATTTATATGGTGTACATAATAAAGAGTAACTCTATTCTATTTTTTAAACTCAAACTCAAAGCATCTATTTCAATTAAACTATCTACAAATCATCTTCTCCCATACATTGCCATTGGCAAATGTAAGTTGGTCGACTTGTACTCGTAAACTTGTAAAGCCTTCCTTTTAACGCCTTCCTTAAAAGCTGTGATAGTTTTCCTTTTAACACATATATATATATATATATATACTGCCGGGATTTTTTTCACATATCCAAAAACAACAATTTAGGTCGTGGAGGACACTTGACTCTAACAAAAATTAGAAATTTAAAGCTTAATATTTCACAAAAGCATCCCTGAAACGAATAATGCTTTTCACAAATCCGCAATATTTTTGAAAGACTTATGTAACGATACCCCACAACATGGGGTAGACGAGAAAAAAAAAGTAGATTATTAACCAAGGGGATAAAGCAGTGTCTTCTGTCGCGGGTGACGATTTAAATCGCAAGCGTAATGAAGGACTTGAGGTTTACTCCCGAGCGTAGCGAGGGTGTTAAAAACTTAAATCACGAGCGAAGCGAGGAATTTAAGACGAGTCCTGAGTGTAGCGAGGGATTAAAGTTCGACTAAGACAGCTTTATCACCGAGGAAAATACTCTACTTTTCGTACCATTTGCGAAAAAATTAACTCAATAATAATACGAGATAAGCATTTATTAAAACTAATGACAATTAAAAATAAATTAAAATAAACTTAACGTTTATGTATTTGAAGAAAACAAAAACGCGGCAAATTCCTAGACTAATATTTTTTTGTCAGAAAAGCAAAGGCATCAAGCTCATACGGCCTCGTCGGTTTTCGTAATTTTATTTAATAATCATAACTGCATAATAAATGCGTATTCCTTTTTCAAAAAGATGTATAATGCTTTATATACAAGCTCAATGGTGTAAACAGAGATGTAGTTCAGTATAAATTTCGGTAAGTATTCCAAATTTAAATGACATTCTCAACCTAGAGGATGAATGAAATTCAGTACAATTTTATTTCCCTGTTTTTAACAGATTAAAAATGACTATTGTTATGTTCGCTTTTTGTGGCATAGAATGTCACTTTTTTGAGCAAGTGGTACGAAAAAAATATTTTTCATGATTTTATTTTACCACTTGGTCAGCGTGATTAATATGTATATCCATGCCAAATTATAGCTTTTTAGTACTAAGAGTATCTGAGCTAAGCTACGGACGGACGGACGGACGGACAGATCGACATGGCGAAACTATAAGGGTTCTTTTTTGACTACAGAACTCTAAAAACTAGTAGGCAATTCAGCAGGCAAACACTGGTACTTACCTACACAAAAATGTTTAAAAGCAAAAAGTATTTCCATTATAATTACATAAGGTACCTATTACCTTGCACTAAAGTGATATTTTAAGGTCGTATAGTTTTTAGTATGACGGAACTAATAGGTACAGAGACCAGCATATCAAGCTACCCGAAACTGTAAAATTTTCCCAATCAACGTTGAACCTTATGCTTTAGTGATAAAGTTGAAAATCTATTAAAGAGATTTGACAGATTGTAGTAGCTTGATATGCTGACGTCTATGCGTACACTTTAACTAGTCCTCGTCTATACAAATATAATAAAGCTTGAAGAGATTGTTTGTTTGTCTTCTGTTTGAACGCGCTAATCTCTAGAACTGCCAGTCGGAATTGAAAAAATATTGTTTGTATTCGATAGCTTTTTAAGACATATACGATACGATCCTTAGAAACTGAGCTAAAAGAAAAAAAAACCGGTCAAGCGCGAGTCGGATTCGCGCACGAAGGGTTCCGTACCATTATCTATAAAAACGGCAAAAAAATCATGTCTGTTGTATGGGAGCCCCCTTAAATATTTATTATATTGTGTTCTTTTAGTATTTGTTGTTATAGCGGCAACAGAAATATATCATCTGTGAACATTTCAACTGTCTAACTATTACGGTTCATGAGATACTGCCTGGTGACAGACGGACGGATGGACGGACGGACGGACAGCGGAGCGGGAGTAATAATCCTTTTTACTCTTTGGGTACGGAACCCTAAAAAAAGTCAGAAAGAACGCTGTTCGAAAACGGAGTAGTAGCGCGTTCGGGCGATGCAATGCGGCGAGGGGTGGGGGAGGGGTGGGATGGGGCTGAGGGAGTTTTATTAAAATATGGCTGTTATTTTTAGAATATTGTGTATCTTACGACTTCCGACGATCAGGTTAAGCTACGGTTGCCGCGGTTGGTCTGTGGATATGTGACCATCTTTACATACTGAGACCCCTCCGTGCCTCGGAAAACACGTTAAGCCGTTGGTCCCGGCTGTCATTTGTAGATCTTTGACAGTCGTTACGGGTAGTCAGAAGCCCGAAAGTCTGACCAATCAGTCTTACCAGGGGGTATCGTATTACCCAGTAACTGGGTTGTGGAGGTCAAATAGGCAGTCGCTCCATGTAAAATACGGGTATTCCGTTGCATCCGGTTAGACTGGAAGCCGACCCCAACATAGTTGGGAAAAGGCTAGGCAGATGATGATGTGTATCTTACGACTTACACGCGACCGAACTCGCGGGGATAAGTTAGTATTATTTATAAGTACCCATCTAATAAGTATTTTACGTCGTAATAGGTGACCATGAAGGAAGTAATAAAGTACACAGGTTTTGTTGATTGAAAATACAGATAAATACATGCCTAACACCCCTAATCCGTCTGTCATGTTCAAGTTCCATGTGATAGGGGGCGTGACAGTTGCAATAAACTGGACACATATCCAAACTACGGGCTGTTACTGAGAAATGTCTAATGGTAAAACAAAATAACAACATAGATACTAATGAAAAGCGGCCAAGTGCGTGTCTGACTGGCACACGAAGGGTTTCGTACCACCGTCCAATATTTAACACTGCATACTTTTTTTCTAAGTACTTTAGTATAAAAAGTTTCTTGAAGCGTAACTTTAATTAATTAAATTTTTATTATTTGTTGTTCTAACGGCTAAAGTAGCACACACACTGTGAACATTTCAATTGTGTACTTATTACGGTTCCAAATATACAGCCCTGTGACAGACGGATGTACAACGGAGTCTTAGTAATAGGGTTCCGTTCAAATTCAAAATTGTTTATTTTTTCCAGCAGATTACAACCATTAGTTTATCACTGGAGCCTCCTTTTAAGCAAACAATGCCTGTATTAGAAGACTCTGCTCTTCCATAACAAAAGAAAGAAAAATATTAAGACCGTTTGCACGCTTTGGGTACGCAACCGTAAAAAAAAGCTATTTCAACCGCTGCTTCGCAAAACAAAAACGTTTACATACAACCAACATTAAAAAATTACCAGCAACCCACAGTTCAAGCAAAGTAATGCCAACATTATAACAAAAACGTCTCGCTTTGTATTAAATAATTAATTCAACACAAGTTTCCTCCCTCTGTGACACACAAAAAGATAGGAACAGCTGTTGTCCTGAAACTGGTTGCACTTGTAACTTTCCTACAGTTTCCAATATATTTTCGCAACTGTCGCCCGGTTTTGGTTTTGTTGGAATATAACCTTTTTGGACGAAACTAGCCTGTTCCGTGTCGCCGACATTGACTTCAAGCATAGTATTATAAGCCTAAATGTTCCCACTGCTGGGAAATGAAATGAATTGAGCTCCTTAACTTCTGAGTTGAGCTCCACGATTACTGACAAATGCGTGCACTGACTGGACAGATCCACTGAATCTGTGTGGTTCTTTCCCCAAAAGACTATTTCAGACACCAATCTACACAGTCTGCACATGAGCTGACCAAGATTATGTCAGGACTTAAAAAGAGACTTTGACCTCTTGAGTTTGTTTCGGCCTTTCTTCTCGGAGTAGTCAGATAGGAACCGACGACCTCAATTAGTGTTTGTACAAACCTACTTGCAGATATAAAATCATTTATCATTTAATGAATTTGTTTATTCTGGTAATAGGATATCGGAATCACTATTAGGTACATATTATAAAAAAGCTACCTGGAGTCGACATTTCGTAACTGAATACCCTTGCGAAGAAATGGCGAAACTAACTCAGAGGTCAAAATGTCTTTTAAACTCCAGACAGAATCTTTGTCGGACCACACAGATTTGAGTGGACCTGTCCACTCTGTTCAAGCATTAGTCAGTAACCGTATAGCTCAACTCAGAGCTTAGGAAGTAGGAAGTTCAACTTGAGACGCCCCAAGTAGCACACTAGGCTGCTTATCAGCCGAATAACCGATTCCCATCACGCTTAAAGCTGAATAAAAAAGCTGCATAAGGTCTGTATAGGGCCTTATATAGCTCTTACAACTCTTAAATGGGCACAAATTATTCAGCCTTAAGTTCACGTAGCTGCTTAGGAGCTGTGTAGTAGCAATTTAACAGTGTTATAAAAGGTAACGACAGTACTATGCGCTGAATATCGACTGACTAAGTGATCACAAGTTACTCTTTATTCAGTAAATATGTCACATCTTCGCTCTTAATTGATGTTTTAAACCGGGAAAGCCTGCTTTTTTTTTTTTTTTTTCAATTTATTATAAGGACTTTTACACATTGTGCATACCAGTCCCATTATACCCTAACCACATCGGACTGCCAATTGCTTATACTAAAATTATAAATATAACAATTTACTTCAATGCCATTAATTTAAACAGACACTTTGCTACCTTAGAATTGGGTTGACTAACAATCACGTTGAATGTGCCAACATCCAGTCTGTTTAATTCAAAGGCATTTGCTAGACATGTTCTCCCAGATTCAAATCGGACACATTCCAGCAATAAATGATATAGATCCTCATAGACGCCACAATCTTTACAGTTTGGTGAGTCAGTCTTTCTCATCATAAAATTAAATTTATTGCATGGTATGTGTCCAGATCTGAGTCTGTGAGCTGTAACAATCAGTTTTCTATTTAAACCAGTATTTGCGCACCAGGGGATATGAAGGGGCTGACATTAGATTGTTTTGTACCATATTCCTTTTTCTAATGAGCGCTTATTGAAATACTCCTTCCAACTCTCAAAACATATTTGTTTGTATTTAGGCAAAAACTCTGAATAATCTGGTACAATATTCATTTGTTTACCAGAGGTAGCTGCAAATTTAGCCAATGTGTCAGCCTCCTCATTACCCCTCAAGCCAGTATGAGAAGAAACCCATTGCAATTTCAGAAGTACTTGCGACCAGTGTAAAAGTGAACATATAGAAGCAAATATAACCCTACTAGCTGCTGATTGAACACTTGTTTCGTGGAGTATGAATTATACGTGGATAATATATTCATATTGCCTGGTAAATACACTGTTTTACACATTAATAAAAGAAAAATGATTGGGAATGTAATTTCACTGACATTATACATATATATTGTCTAAGAAAATTTTAGTGCGCCACGAAAATATTCTGTTTTCAATTAGTTTTGTGATATAAATAAGCCATGATGAAAATTTTAATAAACAATTTTTAGTGCTTTAAAAATAATTATAAGATAATATGAGAAAAGTTATTATTATGTTATCAGGAAGTAAAAACTTTATACAATACATTCCTAATTCATACACAAAACATCATAAAAGTTGAAAAAATAATAAGTATATTTATAGGTTATACAATACAATGTTAAACAGCGATGTGAATAGTTAAAACTCTTATATGCTGCAAAAGGCTATGTAATAGTTCACTAGTGTACACTAAGCAGCAAAAAAACTGAATAAAATTACACATGTGAACTGTAAGCAGCTATAAGCTGTTTTCTTTACTTTTAATGGTCCACAAGCTCTACCGTTAGCCATAATGTGAACAATTAAACAGTTGTTATACAGACTCTTTAGGGATCCGTAGTATTATATCTAAAACCACCGCATGGATAACTTTTAGTTCAAAATTGTCAAAGTGATATTATTTAACACACCGTTTTACACGCGCGCGCAAACATTTCTAATTGGGTAGAAATTTATTAATATATTAATAGATATTTTTTATTTTTTTATTGTAAAATAAATTGTACAGCAACATAAACATAAATGCAATATTTCATCCTCAACATATTTCCTTGTTTTTACATTTTTTTTTTTTTTTTTTTTTTTTTGATATCGGGTTGGAAAATCCTCATGGAGTCCCTCCGCCCTTGGGGAAGGGCGAAGGGGACTGTCAGACTCTTACTGACTATAAAAACCAACCCGTGTTCCTCATGTACCCGTGTGTCGGAGGGGAGGGTATCGCCGAAGCATTCGTCGCTACCCCCCGACGGGTATTGGCCCGCCAGAACGTCAGGCGGGCCCCGTCACCCACTGCGGCCGTCACCCCGGCCGCAGGACTCCACTATGAGGCGCGCGCGGAACACGACGCCGCCGCCTCGAGGCCTGCTGCTGGTCGGACGACAAGACGCCCCAAGTCTGCCGTCCGCAGGCCGCGCCCTACGGTGGCCGGAAGTCGGCCACCCTACGACGCCCAGTGCGTCTGCTGCGGGAGGGGAGAGAGGAGGCAGCCTCTCTCTCCCTTTCCGCCGCCTCCTTTGCGAGCATCACGGCCTCGCAAAAGGTGGCGACGGCACTCCACCCTGACTCGCTTCCGACCATGGTAGACACAACAGCCGGAAGCGAGAGGTTTCCCGCAGCACCTACGGCCGCGACCAAGTCACGGCGCTGCTCGGCCCAGGCTGGGCACTCCGCCAACGTATGCAGCGCCGTATCGTCGCGGCAATCACCACAATGGTGGCACTGGGACGTCGGCTCCCGGCCTATGCGACACAGGTACTTCCCGAAACACCCATGTCCGGTAAGCACCTGCGTCAGCCGGAAGCTGAGGGCGCCGTGGCTCCTATTGAGCCACTCCTCTAGAACGGGCCTTACTGCCGCTATAGCGGCACTCTAAGAAGGCTGTTACTCAAAACGTGTCGTCACGCTTAATTTTCGTTTAGTTAAACGATATCTGTCCTTGCGTTTGATTGTAATTGAATTTAGAACTTTGACGCTCATTTCTGCCTTTTGCCTACTTATTACTAAGTGATTGTTTCATTTCTTTATTACAGAATAATGCCTTTTAAGATCGTTAGTACTTCAGAACCGGATGGTGATCGATTGAGACATGCAGACAATATCAATGGCAGTATAAACGCTGAATAGCGGTAGACATATTCAGCAATAAGCTGTAATGTGGGCCACAATTCATCCATTACACAGCTATTAACGTCATAATAGTTCACACATGCCCTTTTAATAAGTCAGTGTAATAGGTGTTCACAAATACCTTCTTATACAGCACTTGGCGTAATTACGTCCACTAAACAGTCCTTACTACAGTTAAGGCATTAGAAAAGGTTAAAAGCTGAATAGAGTCGTTGAAAATATACCTTTATAGCACTCTCAGCATATTAATGGTAGTTTGGTCGGTCTTAATCAGCCTTAATGCAGCTCTTAATCAGCCTAAGCTGTTTAAATATCACTGACAGCTATTATGCAACTGTAGGATCACCAGTGTACTCTTAAAAGAGTCTTAATACGCATAGAGTTTCAAATAGGTCTAAAAGTGAGTAGTTATACAGCTATCTGTGCTACTTGGGGCGGGCCTCCTCTCGGTGAGAGGGAGCGGGCCGTCTTCGAATTCCTCCCCCTATTAGCTAGTAATATGCCTGTTTTGTTTTTGGTCTAGTTGTTGCAAGCGCTGACTGCTGACCGTGGAATCCTGGGATCGATCCAGTCCTGAGAATTCCCATCTATGATCAGCCTTTAATGTTCCCACTGTTGGGACACAGGCCTTCGCTCTGTGAGAAGGAGTGAGCTATAATCCACCACGCGGGCCCAATGCGGGTTGGTAGATGTCACTTGTCTTCGAATTTTTGGTTCTACACGCCGGTTTCCTCACGATGTTTTCCTTCATCATTTGCCTAACCTTTTCCCAACTATGTTAGGGTCGGCTTCCAGTCTAACCGGATGCAGCTGAATACCAGTATTTTACATGGAGCGACTGCCTATCTGACCTCCACAACCCAGTTACTGGGTAATACAATATCCCTTGGTAAGACTGGTTTTCAGACTTTCGGGCTGCTGACGACCCGTAAAGACTGTCAAAGATCCACGAATGACAGCCGGGACCAACGGCTTAACGTGCTTTCCGAGGCACGGAGGGGTCTTAGTATGAGAAGATGGCCACCCATCCACGGACCAACCGTGGCAAGCGTAGCTTAACCTGATCGATCGACCCGTGCGGCTGTTATTACTTAGCCACAAGCCCCTCCAAGCAGTGGTGGTGAAATGATTTACTTAAAGTAAAGCACCTGTTTCGGTTCAAACCCACGACCTATAACTCGTAAGTCGGGGCCGTTGCCACTGGGCCACCACTGCTCTGAGAATTTCCATAGCTGCTCAGAATCTGAATTTCTGCCCCGTTAATGGCAATAGACGTTTGACTATGAATATGGATGACTATAAGTGTAGGGGAAGACCAAAGAAGAACAGCCGGTCGATTCTGGAAAAATCTCACCGTGATAACTAAGGTGAAGCGAGCTTAGAGTGAGCTGTGAGTCATGCTGGTGCTAGGGATTGACACTATTGACGACTCACTCCACGCTCACTTCACCCAAGTTTTCACGTTGAGATAGTTACAGCATCGCACGGCAGACCACACAACACAAGTAACAAACACACAAGTATGGAAAAAAGACATGTTGTGCCGATACCAAATAAATTGGGTTAAGAAGGTTCATCCGTTAGAGCCATGTTGGAGATTCAAAATTGATGATTTCCAACGGACAATAAAACCATAATGTGTTTAATTTATAGATGAGATATTGACGTCATATTATTGGGAATTCTATAATCTAGTGCATGGCTGAAAAACATTTTCAATTTTTCGTATAGTTTTCTCATCAGAACCGTTTTTATGCAAGCCTTTTTTTAAACTAGCGATCGACGGTCTAAGCAGATGCGAGATATTAGTAAAACCATATACGACAAACTTATATTAACATTACTTTATAAAAAATAATAACATTTATTAGTGCATGGCTGAAAAAAAAACACGATTACTGTAAGTTTTCATTCAAGAAAAGTATATTCAAAAGTGTCAATTGTAGCCACTTTTCGAGATATTAAACGACGTGTTAGTTTAGGATGAAATCTGAAATATTTATATTTTCTTTTAGACCTAGTAAATTAAGACATTTATGTTTTAAAACATGGTTCAAATATTTTTTTAATCACTACATAGTATAAAACAAAGTCGCTTCCCTGTCTGTCTGTCCCTATATATGCTTAGATCTTTAAAACTGCGCAACGGATTTTGATGCGCGTTTTTTTAATAGATAGAGTGATTTATGAGGAAGGTTTATATGTATAATACATGCATAATATAGTAGAGAAACATTGATCATTTTAGAGGTTTCTAATGTGATGTCGTAAATAAACACATTTTTTGCGCTTACATTGTAAACGCTGGCTGAACCCTTTGAGATAGATCAAAATAATGAACTACAGTATTGTACACCTTAAGAAGGTCTACAAAAAAGTCCGCGATGGTATACGTCTATCTCTTAGGGATAACCCACAATAACTATTTTTTATCCTTAACTTTTTACGAGAAATAATGGCTCTAAAATTATTATCAGTATTTCTCTATTGCACCCGTGCGAAGCCGGGGCGGGTCGCTAGTAACTTATATGTTTATTTTACTATGAATTATTTAGTATTGCTATATAATCGGCGCGGATTCACGCCACCGCTCAGCGCGCCGCTCTAGCTCTCATTTATAAATTAAACACATTATGGTTTTATTGTCCGTCGGAAATCATCAATTTTGAATCTCCAACATGGCTCTAACGGATAAACCCTCTTAAGGGCAAGGGAATGATGATACTTAATAGAGGAGTCTATACAAAACTATCGATTTGTGAATGTACATACTATGCACATCTGCCTAACTTTTTAGGTTATGTAGGTGTAATACTATCTACGCGATCAGTAACAAGGAAGACACAAAGAACACAAACTCAAGAGAGTGCGACTAGGCCGAGCGGAGGAAATGGTCGCAAACTGTCTCAGAGCAGGCTAAGTTAAATTGACCGCAGTTTGCACAAGCCGAATAGTTTGCGGGTTCAATTGAAATTCACGGATACCTTTGTTTAAATGGTATTCGTAACTAAACTTGGCTAATAATTGGATTCTGGAGATCGATGGAATGGTTGCAATGTGAAAGGATTTAAAAAAATGCATTTTGATCTTCGAACAACTGCCTTGCGATTCTGTAACCATCTCACCGTGAAGCTTGTGTGAAATGAGCTTGGAGTGAGCTGTCATTCGCTAGGGATTAACACTATTAAGTGCTCACTTCACTTATGATTTCACGGTGAGATTTTTACAGAATCTACCGGCTGGATTAAGAAGGATGAATAAAATCACACCGATGAAGTGGCCGTAATTGCATATAGCTTGATTATACTTTATCTTTTAAACATACAGTTTATTATCGTTTGCAGTACATTTACTGCTTTGATAGAAAAGTAAACGTATTTTTAAAATAAGAACAAAAATATTTATGGAAAAATAAAACATACTTAATTAGAAATTATCATTAAATAAAAATAAAAAATGTTACAGTTCTTCTTCTACCCAGCCTTTTTTTCCGAATTTAACTGAGTAGGCAGATATTTAGTAACGCAAGACAGTTCCGATATTATTGTTTTCTAATGCCGCGGTCCCACGGCCCTCGATCTCACAGGTCAGATGGCGCCAGACCTGGCCGACAGACCGTCGCATCCGATGAGGCCTTCGGCGCGTTTATTTTTAACCTTGGCCACTGAATCCACAGCGGCTGCACACGCAGCCATGCGCTCCGTATCACTTGACATGTTGCAACAGCGGCCAACAGGCCGCACCAGGCTGACAGACGCCGTGGGAATGCTGAGCACGGGCCGCGACAAGCGTAGCAACGCCTGGTACGGCTTGGTAGTTAAATGGCCGTGGGACCGTAGCATAAGAGGTGACACATATTCGATTCTCAATTCAATTATGAATGATTCTTTATTACGTTTCATAATGTTGGTTAAAACAATTAAAATTATTGAAACAATTATGGACCTTGTCGGGCACAGCATAGCAGGAAAGTAAAGTGAAATGAAGTGTGAGTGAAGTTTTTTCTTTTTGAAACTGATATAGCATTCTATATTTTGGGTCGTCAGTTAGTTTTGGTGTTTCTTTGATGTTACATATTTGTGCTGCCACTTGTGCTTATTTACACAAATGATCACATATATTGTCGTCAGCTTGACGACAGATATTAATGGATTAATCATGAAATCAGATATTATTGCCGAGCTGTCCATAGTCCATATCTACATATATTTATGCTCATGACTGTACCACTTGTGAGGGCTTTTTTAATGGAAGATGCTTTTTTATAATTTAAAAGAAGAGGGGAAAATTAAATCGTTTGAGGGCATACCTGCTAATTGAGCCGAGAGCCCTCTTCAGTTTTTGTACCTAATAACTCTAATAAGCCACGAAGCTGTCAAAGAATAACGTGGAAAAATTAAAAATATAACAAGAATTATACCACGATGACAGCTGATTTTTTTCGCAACCGATTTCGCTCCTTTTTTGTATATCGACAGAAAAGGCGATAACAATTATGTGGTATAATTTATTGCATATATGTGGTTTCCATACTGTATAGGACGCGTAGGGCTTCGTATACTTTTTGAGGATTCACATACAAGCTGCAAGCTGCATACAAGCTGTAGACTTAGGTACAGATGCCAGCACATCAAGCTACTACAATCTGTCAGATTTCTTTAATAGATTTTCAACTTTATCGCTAAAGCATAAGGTTCAAAGTTGATTGGGAAAATCTGACAGTTTCGGGTAGCTTGATGTGCTGGCGTCTGTATCTAATAACTCTAATAAGCCACGAAGCTATCAAAGAATAACGTGGAAAAATTAAAAATATAACAAGAATTATTTATACTCCTGTTGGTTTTATTATACAGCGTGTAACGGAAGGGGGGTATCAACCCTGAAGGAGGTGAATGTGCTCATGAAACTCAACAACTTTCCCCAAAGAACATAGGTCGAAATATGAAAAAAAAATTTGGCCCTCCCATAGTAAATCAATCAGCTGGTAGTCAGTTTTGTAAGGGAGGGCCAAATTTTTTTTTCATATTTCGTCCTATGTTCTTTGGGGAAAGTTGTTGAGTTTCATGAGCACATTCACCTCCTTCAGGGTTGATACCCCCCTTCCGTTACACGCTGTATAAAGCCACATATATAATAAATAAATAAATAATAAATAAATCCCTGGACATTTCACACAGCACCATTTGTCCCAAGCTAAGCAACCTAATGCTTGTGTTATGGTAACAAGATGGCTGATAAACTACTTATATACATTTTTTTTTTGTAAATACATACATATTATAGATAGAAAAACACCCAGACTCGGAACAAATACATGTAGGTCATACAAATATTTGTTCCGTGCGGGAATCGAACCCGCGACACGCAGCGCAGCAGTCAATCGCTTAACCACTGCGCCAACCGTGCCGTCAAATAAATACATTGTGTTCTTTAATATGAAAGGAAGTTAATCGTTTCATCACCGACTAACAAAAATAGCAGCCAATCTATTCTATAGATTCGATTTATAAAAAATCAACTGTTTCCTACATATTGACGAGTTATGCGAATATAAATGTTGCCTACATTTATGTTCGCATAACTCGTCGATTATACCACGATGACAGCAGATTTTTTTTCGCAACCGATTTCGTTCCTTTTTTGAATATCGACAGAAAAGGCGATAACAATTATGTGGTATAATTTATTGCATATATGTGGTTTCCATACTGTATAGGACGCGTAGGGCTTCGTATGCTTTTTAACCGACTTCAAAAAAAGGAGGAGGTTATCAATTCGACTGTATTTTTTTTTTAATTTTTTTTTTTATGTTTGTTACCTCATAATAACCGACTGGGTGAACCGATTTTCATGATTCTTTTTTTATTTGAAAGCTGGTGCTTCCCGTGTGGTTCCATTGCCACCATTTCAATATCTGATGATGGGATCTTGTAGAAATCGGGGGAACTCTTCAATAAATAACAGCAGATTAACCGCGATTGTTGCTAAGTATATCATATCACTGATATTTACATAGCAAGTAGTGTTTATATGAATTTGATTGGGGTAGATATAACTAAAAAGTGAAAAATAAAAAATTTTATATAAAAAAAAACAACCGACTTCCAAAAAAACACTACAAAGTGAAAAATAATTTTAATTTCGGAAGTCGGTGTCAAAAAACCAAAATGCGGAACCAACGACACCGACTTCCAAAATTTAAATTATTTTTCACTTTGTAGTGTTTTTTTGGAAGTCGGTTGTTTTTTTTTATATAAAATTTTTTTTGAGGATTCACATACAAGCTGCCCTTGTAGACTTAGGTACAATAAGCTCTGAAAAGTGTTAGTTTGACCGACGTGGAAAAGCGTGTAAACCTAATAATAACCACTAATTAACAACCACTGTCACCCAGTGTATGCTAATTAGTGGTTATGGTTTATTTTCTGCAAAAAGATCGGGTTTGATTCTTAGTTGATTTATCTTCGATTCTCTAAGGGAACTGTTTAAGGATATTAATATCATGACGGTACCTTGTCAATACATCTATGAAAACATCATGTACGTAAGGAAAAATCTAAATCTTTTCACTAAAAGAGGTGACAGACACACCTATAGGACCAGAAATAGGGACCAATTAGTTCAACCAGGTTTCAGACTGGCTAAAGTAGACTCATCCTTCATGGGGTACTGTTTAAAATGCTACAATAAAATACCTCCCCACATACTCCAACTCAACGAAACTAAATTCAAATCTTATATAAAACGCACACTATGCAGCCAAGCATATTATAAGTTGGGGGATTACATCGCTGACAAAAATGCTTGGTTCACCGCTGGTCCTCCTCCACAAGGGCGCATAAACTAATTAATTAGCATTCGAAAATATAGTTGTGAGCTGCTGAAGATTGAAAAAACTATCTTTGTATTGTATAAATTGAATTGAACCATCTTGAATTCTTCTCTTCTCTCTGAATCTCTTAATATTGTATAATTGCATAACACACGTCTGAGCACTATGCAACTAAACTATAAAGCTACCAACTGGGTACGTCTTTCATTGACTTGAATGTGCCCTGGCGGCTGAGGGTATGTCATGCTCACTCAAATGTCTCGCTGGTGGTGGCGTATGTGTTGGATCATTGAGTTCCCTTCAAAATGGTTGAGCTAAATGGTGCTGATCCATACGTCATGTTCGTGAACGGGCGCCGCCAGTAGGGACTGGTCATCTCTTAGCTGCCAAGGCTTATTTTAATTTTAATCTAAGTATTTTCATTTCTGAATTGTTATTTTTTGTTTTTGTTTTTATCTTTTTTAGTATGGACGCTTTTAACGTGCACGTCTTTCTACATCGTTCTCACATGTATTATTTCAACTTGAATGATGTAACCAAAATTTTGTAACGATTTTTATGATTTAAAAGAGTGTCCGTGGAGTTTCTTGCCCGTTCTTCTCCACAGGTACCTACTACGCTTTGGAATGGGCAACTAGCTTCATCTTTCTGACTGACCGACCCCTTGACAATTCAAAAGTGCCTGTAATTGGTTTACTTGAAATAAATGCTTTGAGTTTGAGTTTGAGCTTCTCCACATATTCGTTCTTCCTCGTTATGTAAGCCACTTACTAGTGGCTTCCATAACGCCTCTCATACAGCTCTGAGCGCTCTTGAACGGCTTTGACTACCAAACGTTCAACTTCATCTTTATAATACCCTTACTTCGGAAAATATTGTTGATAGTTTACTATAAGATGCAACTGCGGGGTAAAATTGCGTAGCACAAAAAGCAGCAGTGCTATTCTGTAAAAATCTCACCGTGAGAACTTAGGTAAAGTGAGGGGGAAGTGAGCTCTGTCATTCCCTAATGGTAGGGTTTAACACTATTAAGTGCTCACTTCACTTATGATTTCACGGTGAGATTTTTACAGAATCGACCGGCTGCAATGGCTTGTATTTTGACAGTTCAATAACATTCATTGCGTTATTTATGTTATTGAGCAGACTTTTTTCGAATCCTTCAAAATCATTTCAGTTTGATTGATCGTGTTGTACGCCATTAGGGTGCTAGTAAAAATATAATTACATATCATTTAACTTACTAGTTAACCTAAAAAGTTATGTAAGTAAACCAATAAAAAACCATATTTAGATAAAAGTCATATTACTTAGGACTATTTTCTTGAGATTGCCGTTTTCGTCATTACTTTTACAAATAGTAAACTTGAGCATAGCTAATATCATTTTGAGATCACTTTTCTATACATGGTCAAATTAAATTAGCTAGCACAACTCCGCAGACGTGACGGGTATCGATATCTAAACACGATAAAATAAAAATAAAAAGGACTGATGTTTTTTTTAGGGTTTAAAGACCGCTGGTAGTGTTGTTACTTGAAATATGAGTTGAAAAATAATGTTTTATCGTGTTTAGATATATTATCGATACCAGTCACGTCTGTGAAGTTTACAAAAAAAATACTGATTTTTAAACTGATATTTCAAGTACAGCGGTCGACGACCGCATAAAAAACATTTTTTTTTTAATGATGTAGTTAGTTATCGATATCCATCACGTCTGCGGAGTTTCGCTAGCTAGCTAAATTTGACCCGGTATTTCCATCTAAGACACTAAACCTATATGGCCATTAATATATTATGTATATTTGTAAAAAACCATAAACTTTAGAATTCACAATTCATTTTAAGAACGCTAACATAAATCACGATCAAAATTCGTTTCGTAACACCCCCATTCAACAAAGTTTCAGTCAATTTATGATTTAAAATTCGAACCTCATTCAATTGGTGAACAGTGAGTTGTGGCCAGAGTCGCGACCAATCGCAATTAGCTAATGGATATGGGTACCAATTGAGTGCCGGTCTGTAGGTGACATCAGATTTTTTGAGAGTCGAATTTGTTTTTTTGGTTTTTGAAAAATGTGCGATTGGATATGAGTATTTTGTCGTATTTTACGTTAGCATCTGTGTAGTATTTATTTATAAGAGGCCCGTGGCCCTCCGAGCCTCGGAAAGCACATTAAGCTGTTGGTCCCGGCTGTCATTCGTAGATCTTTGACAGTCCTTACGGGTAGTCAGAAGCCCGAAAGTCTGACAACCAGTCTTAACTAGGGGTATCGTATAACCCAGTAACTGGGTTGTGGAGGTCTGACAGGCAGTCGCTCCATGTTAAATACTGGTATTCAGCTGCATCCGGTTAGACTGGAAGCCGACCCCAAAATAGATGAGAAAAGGCTAGGCAGATGACGATCTGTGTAGTATTTTCCCAACTGAAACACAGGCTGTGTTTCAGGTGATGGCCTGAAACACAGGTTTGAATAAACCTAGATCAGGCAGGTCGCAACATATAATTTAAATTTATAGTTAGTTAAATATACTGTAAGTACCTCTAATTAATATACTCTAGTTGTACATCCGTTTTACTAGACACTAAGTAAATCATTGTATAAGACTATACTATATATTAACTTTCTGTAGCTATGTAAACACACCTTTTTTGTAAAAGTATATGAATAAATTATTATTATTATTATTATTATTATTAACTATGTTGGGGTCAGATTCCAGTCTAACTGAACGCAGCTGAAAACCAGTATTTTATTTATTTAAACTTTTTGCACACAAATAAGGTACAAAGGCGGACTTAATGCCTTAGGCATTCTCTACCAGTCAACCCAGGGTTTACTCTCAGATCTCTACAATTCAGTTACTGGGTAACACGATACCCCTTGGTAGGACTAGTTGTCAGACTATCGGTCTTCTGACTACCCATAACGACTGTCAAAGATCTACAAATGACAGCAAGGAGCAACGGCTTGACGTGCTTTCAAAGGCACGGTCGGTTCGTGGATGGGTGACCATCCATTACATACAGAGACCCCTCCTCTGTATGTAATGGATGGTCACCCATCCACGAACCGACTTCGGCAATTATTGCTTAACCTTGGAGATCGACCGGTGCGCCTCTAAATAAGAAGTATTTAGCCACGGGCCCCTGTGGCATTAAGTACCGGGTAAAATGGCGTAAAAGCAGAGGTGAATCGCGACAAAACTTTAAAATAGTTTCTTGACAACGAAGTTGCTGTAAATGATAAATGATTTATTTTCTGTAAGTAGGTTTGTACAAACACTTTTACATGTCAATCATATTTTTTAAACTAGATGAGGTCGGCGTTTCCTATCTGACTACTCTGAGAAGAAAGGCCGAAACAAACTCAGAGGTCACAGTCTCTTTTAAAGTCCAGACATAATCTTGGTCAGATCATGTGAAGACCATGTAGATTGGTGTCTGAAATGGTTTTTTGAGTAAAGAACCACACAGATTGAGCGGAACTGTCCAGTCAGTGCACGCATTTGTCAAAAATCGTGCAGCTCAACTCAGAACTTGAGGAGCCTTACAATTCGACGAACAATACCAATGAAAGGACATTTGGGTAGGCCGCATAAATTACTCAAACTGCCAGATCATGAATAAAACTAACTAAGAAGGAAAACAGAAAAAAGAAATGACCCACATAGTCTTCACACTCACAGTAATAATAATAAAAAATAAGATACTTTATAAAAAAAATATCCATGTCATTGTTTATATAAAATTCATCAATGTCAATGTGTATATAAAAATCCGGATATAATCTTTGATCTTTGAGGACCATGTAGATTTGTGTCTGAAGTGGTCTTTTGAGGAAAGAACCACACAGATTGAGTGGACCTGTGCAGTCAAAGGTTCTACAACAGATTGTCTCTTGCCAATTATAAAATAAACTAACTTCTGTCCACGATTTCGTCCGAGTGAAATTTCTGGTTCCCCGACCCGCCGCGTCGCGTCATATCGCCCGCCCGCTATATCGCATCGTTTTCGCTTAACGCTTTTTCTGACTTTTTTTTGTTCTGCTCGTCAGGGTCTTAGCGTGATTGTAAATAGCTTACAAGTATAACCTTCGTTAAGAATTGGGGTATCAAATACAAACAGAATTTTGCAAATCCGACCGGTAGGCCCAGACGTTAGCGCGTTCAAACAAACAACAAACTTTTCAGGCAGAAACTAGCCTATGAAATAAATAACACAGAGAAGCATTAAATTAACAATGGTATGAAAGATGGAGTCGAACGGGAAAGTGTCAAATATGGTTGGATGTGGGTTCAATCAATGTTTGGTCATGAAAACAGCGAATATACAAGATACTAATTTCTTAGGTTTTGTTGCTCATGGCTTGAAGGTATAATACCCTCAAGCCATGAGCAACAAAACCTTGGATTAGTGCATTGTGAATTCCCAACGGCTATTTTACTAAATGTTTCGCAAAAAGAAATAGCAGTCATTATACTTAGCTATTTAAAAAAAAAAATAACTGGGACTTATTTTACCTTCTGGCATGCAAAATTCTCAAAAAAATAGAATTTGTGATAAATAATAGCATCTTTTATTGAGTTCATAGGAATATTGAATTCATATTTATATTATGTACAGACGCCAGCACATCAAGCTACCCGAAACTGTCAGATTTTCCCAATCAACTTTGAACCTTATCCTTTAGCGCTAAAGTTGAAAATCTATTAAAGAAATCTGACAGATTGTAGTAGCTTGATGTGCTGGCGTCTGTACCTACAAGTACACGGATGGAGAAAAAAAAAAATAATTGAATTAATTTTGTTATAATATTATTATTAACTCTTTTCCAGTTAGGTATTACTTAAAAAAACAGAGTAAGAGGGTCGTAAGCAGTAGGTTTTACAAGTTTTATCTGGGGCTGATTATTCAATCGACAGATATTTTTTATTCGTGGAATGAAATTGACGTCTGACAGCTTTTGTATGAAAGAATTGTCAAAAATAACACTAATGCCCTAAGGCTAGGAATATGATGATGGTCTTTTGAGGATAAAACCAACAAATTGTGCAGCTTATCAGGTTGCAGATGAATTTGATTTGATTTTTTTTTTGTATGATTTTGAACCAACTGCCTGTATTATGTAGGAAGCCGTGTCGTACCCCATCTAATCCGCTTCCCTCATAGCCCTACAACACTTCACAGGCCTTCCTTTGACATCGGATGTACCTCAATCCCGGTATTATTGGTTGATTTGTAGATTTATGCCGCCCCTCATCACCGTAACCTGTTATTGTACAGTAATCCGAACGCCTATCTCGCAAAAGCTTGTCTTTTACAGCTAGGGGTTTCATAGCTAGTGTTGGTTTGGTAGAGAATTAATGAAAGGCGACTAACAAGGCAGATGTAAGTGGAAACGCCGAGAGGGGACGCCCTATATAGAAGGACATCATTATTATAGTCACTTATTGGTTTTGTTCTTCAGAATGGTCAGGTGCGTAGTAGTAAAAATTGTTCATAATGATGAGTACAAATGACCCCTTAAGAGGTTGTGCGGTAATTCCGGGAGATGTTATGTATGTAAACTCTGTTTGCGCGATTCAGTATTATTGCGTGACGTCAGTATGATGCGTAGTTCGCATGTGGCGGTGTAGATGCCGCACAAGGTGGCCTGTTGGGCTCGACCTTATTCGCTCCGATCACTAGACAGATGAGGCAGTCTGTCTATGGCCTCGTCCTAACCGAAAGCGACAGTCGGTTAGGATGCAGGATGAGCGTAAATAGTAAGGAATGGAGGAATGGCATGTAAAAAGAAGCCACTCCAAAATAAAAGCTATTCAGTAAAACGGAAAGAAAATGTCTTCCATCTAAAGTAATAGTTGCGCTTAAACAAAAAAGCACAATTTCCTCCCGTATTTGCTTGTGTAAATGCGTGTGAAAATCTCGTGAATTTGTTGAGATCACGAGAGGGGCGTGTCGCGGGAAGTTTGCAGAAGTTCAACTTAGATTTTTTACTTTGCTTTCCAAGAGAACATAATACAGTTTATTAACCTATGAGAAAATTTCAATTTACCACAAACTTACTTAAAATATTGTGTTCTAGCCTTGAAAATGAACACTGTTGTTGAATTCGGGATCAGGGTAGAATGAACTGGCTTGAAAATACGCGTCAGCATTTCCGTGCTCTGTGATCCAAAATAACTATAGTAGCCGTAGGAATTTCTGCAGGGTAATTGCGTAACACACTATCAGTAGCAATGGGTTTCATTTTGACAGTTCAACTTACTCCAGGCTCACATCACCCAAGCTTTCACGGTGAGATGGTTACAGAATAGTACGGCTGATATACATTTGTAATAAGGGAACGTACTTCCTAACGCACACATAATTAGTTTTTCGTTTAAAAATCAGCGCTGCTACACCTGATTTAGTCAACCAATGAGAATTCAAATGTTTTTATCCGTTATTAAAGACAACCGGTCTTTCCGACAGCTTGAGGTATAAATATGGCGGACTCAGGAGGATAATTGCGTTTTTGTGAGGTGTGAGATTGAGATGGGTACAATTGCTTAGGATAAAATATTCACAAAAAAAGACCTGCGTTTCTGGGAGCTGCGTTTTTAGTTTAAATTTTTACCATCTTCAATTTAATAATGTGGACATTTGATGCGCACTGTCGTGCTTATAAATATAGTCCTCCATACCGTATTTCGGCCACGTTTGCCAATCTCAGCGGCCTTCGGCGCGGGAGATATTATAGTGCACAAGTGTGCGCGCAGACACATTTGCACTCCCTCTTCCCTCACTCTCATAGTCCGATGGGACGGCAATTCGACACGACCGGAGAGAGATCAGGTGCAGGACCAACGCCTTTACGTGCTTTCCGAGGCACGGGGGTATTACACCGTCAACATTCAAACGCCAAGCTGTGACTAAGAAATTCGTAATGGAAAAACTCAATAATATTTTGCCCGACCCGGGAATCGAACCCAGGACCCCACGCTCAGCAGTCGCGTTTGCGATCACGAGACCAATGGGTCGTGAACGTATTTATATTTAGCATTCTTAGGGTTTTATACAATTATTTCATACGTACCTACGTATATTGTGCATCTCTAACTTCTACAAAAAAAAAAAAAAAAAATGGGCCGTTCGTAGCGTAAACGCCACGGACGGTCTTTGTTTTTTGTGTATTAGCGAAACCGTTTTCAACTGTTGAAATTATTTTCAATGGAGGTAATATATATATTAGAACAATTTGGGTATAATACCCTCGCGAAATTTCAACAACATCGGAGATTTATGCCATCTGTGGCGTGTGCGCGAAAATATCAAGCCAACTGATCACGTGCGTTTGGTCACGTAGGACACTTCAATAGGTATCGACTCGACTGTTTGTTGTTTTCACGCCACGCCGTGCGCTTCGCGTTCGCGTCTAGATCGTGTGGACTAGGACTTCATGCCAAGAGCCTCCAGTCATCGCAACTCGACTTGAGGGTCGGAAACAGGTGACGCTCGCGCTTGTCGTTTAACGCAAGTCGCATTGATTTTATTCCTGTACGTAGGTTTGTACAAACACTCACGTCAATCATATTTTTAAAACTAGATGAGGTCGGCGTTTCCTACCAGATTGCTCTGAGAAGAATTCAGAGGTCACAGTCTCTTTTACAGTCCAGAGTTCCAGACATAATCTTAGTCAGATCCTGGGACCATGTAGATTGGTGTTTGAAATGGTCTTTTGAAGAAAGAACCACACATATTACGTAGACCTATCCAGCCAGTGCACGCACTTGTCAGTTTTTACCTTGAGATTTAAGGGTTCTCTGAGGAGCTCCGAAACCGGGTTCTTTTGTACAAACTGAACCTTCGGAACATAATTTAACGTTGCGCCGGAAGCTTCGCCGTCACCCGAAGCATGGCTTCCGATTATAGGCTTCGGCGCCCGCATTTTCGATTTTTCATGTTTAAAACGATGCTAAAATGGTCTAGCGACTTTCAGGGGGAAGTTTAGACTCAATCAGAATAGAATAGAATAGAATAGAATACTCTTTATTATGTACACCATATAGATTACAGACATAAATATAGAAATTTTACAGAGGGTGACACAATGGGCGGTCTTATCGGCTCTGATTTTGTACGTGATAAAGTTTTTATGGTGGTTTAGGTGTACATGTTTCTTTTCGACTAAATAATACATTAATTAGTTCTAGTTAATTATACATTGTAATTATAATTCTTTCTTACATTAAATTTTATTAAATAAGATTGTTTTTTTTTGCATCCCCTGCTGCCACCAAACTTAATTAGGTGTCCATAATCCATCACATCTGTGAAGTTTACAACACGAAAACAAATTTTTCTTTACTGGTGTTTCAAGTAACATTGGCCATGGTCGTTGATCATTATCATATTATTTTTTTGTTGTTTCATCATTTCTGCGGAGTTTCGCTCGTTAATTTATATTGACCCTGTAGATTAGTAAAACATTATTTAAAAAAAAAAGCAGCCCAGTTTTCCTTTATATTCAGAAGACAATGCTTTTTCCGTAAGCTTATAAGAGGCTTGTAAGGCAAGGGTCATTAATTTCTCCAGAAATTTCGCTTATTTCTTAGAATAAAGGCAAAAAAATATAGGTACTAAAGAAACGCAGAAATCCCCAAAGGAAATGTAAGTTAAAATGTATTAACCTTTTTTTTAAATGTAAGTATTTTTTAGGGTTCCGTAGCATAATCAGCCCATAAATGTTGACAGGCATGTTGGTCTAGTGGTCAGTGGCCCTGACTGCTATACGCAAGGTCGTGGGTTCGATTCCCACCCAGGACAAATGTTTGTGTGATGAGCACGATCATTTGTTTTTTTTGTCTGGGTATAATTTATCTATAATATGTATGTATTTAGAATATATGTATGTTTATCAGTTGTCTAGTAGGTACTCATAGCACAAGCTCTGCTAAGTTTGGGACTAGATGGCGTTGTGTGAAAGTTGTGGAATATTATTATTATAAAAAAAAAATGTTCCCACTGCTGAGACACAGCCTCCTCTCTTCGAGGCAGTAAGTAGCCTGTAGTCCACGCAGGCCCAGTGCGGGTTGGTGGATGTCACATGTCTTCGACTTGTCACAATTTTCGGATCTAGGACATGCCGGTTTCCTCACCATGTTTTCCTTCACGGTTTTGAGAGCTGTGGTGAAACGTGACTGCCTCGGTTCGAACCCACAACCTACAACGCACCATATTAGGTTAGTGTTTAGTATACGAGACACTGTAGTAGGGCGCGACCCTATTGCCATCAGCTGGGCACAAATCCCGACTCTGGGCTACTAATGAGAAATTTCTAATGGAAAAACCCAACCACTTTGCCCGACCTGGGAATTGAACCCAGGACCTCATGCTCAGCAATAGCGCTTAAAACTGCTTTTATTTTAAATCATCGTAGATTTAAATTGCCATAGTTATTGTCATAATTTGCTCTTAAAGATCAAACGTGCAGTTCAGGAGGCAAGCAGTACCTGCGTAATTGCGTAACGCACTATCAATCACAATATGAATAATTTTGAAGGATATTGCTAGACCATTGCTTCATATGTTCGAAAAATTAGTCTGCGCTGCAACGTAGGTAACGCAATGGATGTTGTTGAACTATCAAAATGAAAGCCATTGCTACTGGAAGTGTGTTACGCAATTACCCCGCTGTTGCTGTTATATTTATTCCGAATACCATGCTCGGAAGCACTCGGTAGGGAAAACTTTTTATAGTTCGAAAATTTAACTTTTCCTTCCAGCCGTGCAATTCTGTAACCATCTCACCGTGAAAACTTGTGTGAAGTGAGCCTGGAGTGAGCTGTCATTCGGTAGGGATTAACACTATTAAGTGCTCACTTCACTTATGATTTGTGACTGAACTTTGTGAGTCTAAACACTGGGTTTAGATTATATTGAAAATTTCCTCTAAAATGGTAATTTAAAGGGCTTTGAAGGTCCGTGGCATACCCACTGTCCGCCATTTTGTTTTTTTTTTCAAAATGGCGGCCGCGCATGAAAACTACATGAATCGATAGCTGACATCAATGCAAACAAAAAACATAAAAACACCAAACCCCGTAGTGTCGCGTTTCGGAGATATTTGTAAAGTTGATCACGTAATATCCATACTTTTTGAACTTGCTTACATTTTGATGCTTGAAGTAATCACTTTGAATGTTTCAAAAGCCCTCCCGAGTTACCTACATGCACACCTATAAGACTGCAAAACGAATTGTTAGAAACACAATGTTTGTGTTATCAGTTTTTCACATTAATCACACTAATATTATAAAGGCGAAAGTTTGTCAGTCTGTGTGTATTTGTATGTTTGTTACTTCTTGACGCTCAAACGGCTGGACCAATTTTGATAAAATTTGGCACACAGATAGTTTATAACCAAGATTAACACTTAGAATACTTTTTACCCCGATATTCCTACAGGATTGAGACTTTTACGGGTGAAACCGCGAGTCGCAGCTAGTCGAATATAATATTTAGATTTATCTTCATTGGAATACCGAAGCACCACGTAATAGTTACTAAGCTACCACAGAACAAGGATGAATATTTTAATAAACGTTACAATATCGTCGCTTACAATGCATTTGGCTCGATGTCAACAGCTGTCGGCAGATGGCGCCACTTCCGGCCAGAACGGATGCGACGTCAGTGTTGCCAGATCGTAGATGGATGATAGATGTGAGTTTAAAGTTAAATTAATTAAAGGTTTGGAGATTAAATATGATTCTCATATTACAATGATAAAAAAACCTACGAGTACTTTTGATTATACAATTATGACAACATCGGATTAGGTGTCGTGTGGTGTGTTCTGTGGGGGTGGTGGTGGTGTTGGTGGTGTGAGGGGCTTGTGGCTAAATAATAACAGCGATACAGGTCCAGCGATACAGGTCCATCGATCAGGTTAAGCTACGCTTGCCGCGGTTGGTCTGTGGATGGGTGACCATCTTTACATACCGAGACCCCTCCGTGCCTCGGAAAGCACGTTAAGCCGTTGGTCGCGGCTGTCATTTGTGGATATCTGACAGACAAGCCCGAAAATATGACAACAGTGACAACCACTCTTACCAAGATGTATCGTATTACCCAGTAACTGGGTTGTGGAGGTAAGATAGGCCGTCGCTCTATGTAAAATACTGGTATTCAGCTGCATTCGGTTAGACTGGAAGCCAACCCCAACATAATTGGGAAAACGCTAGGCAGATGGTGATGATCGGATTAGGTGTTACTTTTACGTACTTAAGTATAGATATAGTCGGCCTCAAAAAGATGGATACTTCGACAAGATGTCATTAGATTGTCTACAATATTTGTGTTCCATTACTATATTAAAGTGTAGCTCAATCTTCTTCTTCTTCTTCTTAGCGTATCGATGGCAAAAAGTTCACGATGTTGGTCCCATCATCACCTGCCTAGCCTTTTTCCAACTATGTAGGGGTCGGCTTCCAGTCTAACCGAATGCAGCTGAATACCAGTATTTTAAATGGAGTGACTGTCTATCTGACCTCCACAACCCCTTGATAATACTGATTGTGGGACTTTCGGGCTTCACCCGTAACGATTGTCAAAGATCCGCGAATGACGGCCGGGACCAAATGCTTAACGTGCTTTTCGAGGCACGAAGGGGTCTAGTATGTAGAGATAGTCACCCATCCGCAGACCAACCGCGGCAAGTGTAGCTTAACCTGATCGATCGATCTCTGCGGCTGTTATTATTTAGCACATGAAGAAAATTATTCAGGTTGATGGTCTCTCCCTAAATATGACCTAATATGTTTTAATTCATTCTGTATATCACTCGAAGAAAACAATAAGCAATTTTAATGCACGTTCTTTTATATTAATTTCCCACATAAACCTATAAAAAGGAAATTACAACATGATTAATAGATGTTTAATGTGACTGTAATTAGGTACGGTACACGTAAAATTATAAAGATTAAGATCCCGATTGTAATCTAAAGAAATAGCTGCCAGCTACGGAGCATGCATAAAATGAATTTATAAAACATACTGTACGCTTGTAAAATGTAATTTTATTGTGTGTAATATAGTAGATTTATGTAACGGGTACACGGGTTTTCACTTAGAAATTAGTTTTATTTTGATGGTTCCGAAATATTAAAGTTTAATGGTGTTTCGTCACGCATAGGAGCATGGTGATACGCAAAAAGAAATGGTATTAAAAGGCTTCCTGAACTAAGACTCCTGCCCGCCGCCGGTGATTAAAACGACGAGCCAGTACAGCTAGCAACTATAGAGGTGTGAGGAACAGGTTGTGAAGTTCACTCATCCTCCATAGAAAAAGGGAGATTTATTTTTTTTCTTTTTTGTGTTTAGTGGAACGAGCGGTGTCCGTGAGAACGAGTGGGGCCCGTGGCTAAATAATAACAGCCGCACAGGTCGATCGATCAAGTTAAGCTACGCTTGCCGCGGTTGGTCTATGGATGGGTGACCATCTTTACATACCGAGACCCCTCGTTGCCTCGGAAAGCACGTTAAGCCGTTGGTCCCGGCTGTCATTCGTAGATCTTTGACAGTCGTTACGGGTCGTCAGAAGCCCGAACATCTGACAACCAGTCTTACCTAGGGGTATCGTATTACCCAGTAACTGGGTTGTGGAAGTCAGATAGGCAGTCGCTCTATGTAAAATACTGGTATTCAGCTGTATTCGGTGAGACTGGAAGCCGACCCCAACATAGTTGGGAAAAGGCTAGGCAGATGATGGAACGAGCGGTGTCGTGTCTGGTGGGCAACTACCCGATCATTCATGTCAGACTCTTGTATGTACATATATGTGCTAGTCGTGCGGTAAACTCTGCTTGCGCGATGCAGGATTTTGCGTGACGTCAGTATGATGCGTAGTTCGTCTGTGGCAGCAAGTACGCGACGGCGACGAGCCACTACTCGTTGGCATGCGTACCTATGTAGGGTACCAAGATGCGTCTTTCAGCGAGTGTCCTGCCCGCCAAGCGAACGTTACTTATTTCACCAGTCAGTCACAACTTCGATTACCCAACGAAATACCTAGTATTGTTACTTTTGATGTGTTTGTAAGTGGAAGTAATTTTGTTTTTTTTTTTTGAATTTCTTTTGGGAAGGAAATTATCAAATAATTTCTCCCGCTCTGGGCGGAGCTGGAGGGCGTGTCAGACTTTTACTGACTAAAACCCACCCGTGTTCCTTCAGTCGCCTGTGCCAAGGGCCACGGTATCTCTTTCGAACAACCCGCGACCCTGGCAAGCATCGGCCCCAGCGGACACCGTCAGATGCTGCTGACACCTCTTTGAGGGGCGCGTGGAACACAACACGCCTTCGACCCGGGCCTGGTCCTTTCCGGACGGCGAACTGCCCATCGCTCGCCGTCCGCAAGCCCATGCGTACGGTGGCCGGGAGTCGGCTCTTGACTCCCGACGCCGGTAATTATTAATCTCTCATATATTTTAAAACAAGTAACTACCTACATGGGGTAGCCTACCTACATATTCATCATCAGCCTACAGTTGTCTACTGCAGGACATAGGACTTTCCAATTCAGCTTGATTCTTGGCAACTCTCAAGCCACCCTGCGAAGGTCATCTCTCCACCTAGCCTGAGTGCATCCTACTTTACGTTTTGCCGATTCGCAGTCTTCACTTCACATTTGGTCGCCCTGATTAGCTCAAGCCAATGTTTATGTTCTTTCTCCAGAATGAGCTTACTGACAGGTTATATGAGTTCATATACTTAATTGTTTTTTTTTTGTATTTGACTGTATAAGTCAAATCAGTTTAATTTTATTTTAATATATTATTGACATAATCTAATCATTTTAATGTTTTCTAATGAGTTTAATGCAATATGTGGTTAGCTAGCGACATCGACGATTGATCATAATATTCTTACCTCAGTAACCGGCAGTAAGTTCATGCTTCAGTTCAGATGTCACTGCTTGAATAATGAAAAATAATACGAGTAGCAAGAACCAACACTTCAAATTGAAAATACATTCCATAATCAACAATAATTACTTTTATTTATCTTAAAAAATCCGCTAAGCGTTCAACCCTTTTGTAAACGCTTACCCATAGACGCAAAAACAAAAAATAAACAAAATATTACGCGCTCAAAAGTTCCCATCACAATCGTGCGTCAGCAAAAAAAGTTTAAAGCCCTCCAGGTTCTAACTCTATGGACATAAACTTCGTGTTTATCTTGTTTCCCGTAGCTCGTGCCTAGATTGCTACTTCGGTCGTGTTTGCTGACGGTACTACGGTTTTTACTTGATTTTCAGGTGTAAGTACTTTTGTATATTTAGTAGAAAGAAAGAGAAGAAAGAAAGAAATGTATTTTATTGTGAAACCGGGTGATCACAAATTAAACTAAACATAAAATATAAACTAAACATAGAAATATACATATGTATAAAAAAAAAGGAATATGTATATAAAAATGTGGCCGTCACGGGATGTGTGAATGCGTGAAATATCGTAAAGAGCGGCGGCGGAGAGGGCATAAGAGAGGGTTATGCCGTTTGCCGTCACGGCTAGTGATGGGTCGAGGGCAAAAACAAATATGGGCAGAATGGGCATAAACTTGGCATATTGGGCGTAAACGAGTTTACGCCCAAATAAATGCCCGATCACTGGGCGCAAAAACTAATAACTTTGTTTTGTAAAAAATAAAGCAGGAACTTAACTTAAAATGAAACTTGATGTCAGTATTTTGTATGTAAATTAAAATTTTAATCAAATAATCAGTCTTGTTAAAAAAATCACAGTAGGTAATTATAGAAAATATAATTTTAACTCTCTTTAAATGAAAAATGAAGTGGTCTTGTAATTGGCTTTGATCCTACAATAGTCTTTGTACGTAATATACTACTCTGCCATAAAAATATCTTGTAGCAAAACTACATTGACTCGTGTTCGTCGGTTTTTCTTGATATCAGCAGATAGTTTGGTCATATTTGTCAGCGTTTATAGTTTCATTGTGTAATCAATGTATGTTATAAAAGAAAGTGTGCAATGTGCATGCCGCTAAAACTTAGAAATGAGTCCCGGTACGATCAAGGGAGTTGTATGGTGTGGTAACCCTCTATCTCCTGTCCATGAAGAATGTTCCCGTTTTTACCAGAAGGGCATACTTTTGAAGATATAAGGGCTGGAATTTTTGCCCTCTGGAAATTTCTAGAACAGTCCAGAACAATCGAGAGTATTCGAGAGTATTCCACAATATTCAAGAACATTCTGGAATGTTGTGGAATGTTTGGGAACATTCGAGAGTATTTAGGAACATCATAGATCATTGAGTAGGAAATTCGAAAAATTTATACATACATACATACCCCAGAAAAATTAAAAATGTTGTTTATAAACAAGTATTGTAGTTAGAATGTATTTTCAATAAAAAAATTGTTAAGTTGCAGTTGTGTGTGTTTGTTGTAGTTGTTGTTGTAAGTTGTGGTGTAAGTTGTTGTTGTAAAGTTTATTCCAACTACCACACAATCTCATATCAACTCCCTGAGCGAAGCCGGCTACCCCAGCTAGTAGTTCATAAAACAGCATGCCTTGCGCGTCCCAGAAACAGCAAAGCAGAACTTTTAAGCGGTTCTTTTGACTCAGCTTCGGTTGAGTTGGTGGCGTTTCTTCTCGAGGCGGTCAAAAAGCACGACGTGTATCGTTCTCGTGATGAATCCATGATTCATCTCCAGTAACCAGATCAGACAAAAACTATTTACATCGGGGTTGCAGCAAAATGAATTGACAAATAGCGACACGGACTGCACGCCTGGCGTCTGTAAGGATGTGCGGTACCCACCGAGCCAAAACTTTTCGATACCCAAACTCATTCAGATTGTATTCCACGGCTTGGTGACTACAGTTAAGTGCTTCCGCTAATTCACAACTGATAGTCATCGTGATCGTGATCGTCATCGTCATCGTGATCGTGATCGTCATCGTCATCGTGATTGTCATCGTCATCGTGATCGTCATCGTCATCGTGATCGTGATCGTGATCGTGATCATCATCGTGATTGTCATCGTCATCGTGATCGTGATCGTGAGCGTGATCGTCATCGTGATCGTCATCGTGAGCGTGATCGTCATCGTGATCGTGATCGTGATCGTCATCGTGATCGTGATCGTGATCGTCATCGTGATCGTGATCGTCATCGTGATCGTCATCTTCATCGTGATCGTGATCGTCATCGTCATCGTGATCGTGATCGTGATTGTGAGCGTGAGCGTGATCGTCATCGTGATCGTGATCGTCATCGTGATCGTGATCGTCATCGTGATTGTCATCGTCACCGTGATCGTGATCGTGAGCGTGATCGTCATCGTGATCGTCATCGTGAGCGTGATCGTCATCGTGATCGTGATCGTGATCGTCATCGTGATCGTGATCGTCATCGTGATCGTCATCTTCATCGTGATCGTGATCGTCATCGTGATCGTGATCGTGATTGTGAGCGTGAGCGTGATCGTCATCGTGATCGTGATCGTCATCGTGATCGTCATCTTCATCGTGATCGTGATCGTCATCGTGATCGTCATCGTCATCGTCATCGTGATCGTGATTGTGAGCGTGATCGTCATCGTCATCGTGATCGTTATCGTCATCGTGATCGTCATCGTGATCGTCATCGCCATCGTCATCATCGTCATCGTCATCGTCATCTAGTGATGAGCAAAGCAAGACCAAGACTAAGACTGGGACAGTCTTTGTATTGGTCTTCGTGTTGCTTACTCAGTCTTGGTCTTGGTCTTGCTTGTTCGGTCTTGGTGTTGGTCTTGCTAGTGTATAGATAGTCTTGGTCTTGCTCAAATACTTTGAGTCTTGATCATGGTCTTGGTCTTGGATTTTGCTCATCACTACTTCTATCTCATTCTCTCGCACGTTAAATCCTATAGATGTGTGTTTATCTCTTTTTACCGTCGCTTTTTCGTTTCATTGATTTTCAAATCACAACGATGCTAAAGAAGTTTTCACTTCAAAATACCATTTCATGTTTTATATCTGTGCATTTCCACCGTATTTTCAGTATTTTAATTATTACTCAGATAATTTACTTAAAAAATACAGATATAATCGATTTATACATAAAATACCTTAGCAAATGGTATAATACCGTATTATACGGTATTTTTCGTTTTATACGTTTCAATACAAACGGTATAATACAGCACTTACATCTCTATAGCAACCGCATCGCGACTGTATCGATGCGAACGCGCGACAACATCGCTACAAAAAGTCGCCGTGGGCGAGAGGCCTAAAAAGTACTCGTATAAGAACAGTGTTCGAACTTGTCGCTCGTCCATTTTTTCTTCAAACTTACTAAACCGATCGCGAGGGCGCCTTTATATTTCCCCACATCACAAGTACCTAGAACATTCTACAACACTCTAGAATATTATCGAAATCAATTGACCAGATAAAGAAAATGTATAGAGTTTTGTAGTGTCTCATTAACAGGAAAAGGAACATATATGTGGTATTTTCGGATACCCCTAGGTATGAGGAATCGATTTTTTTTGTATTGACGTCGCTATTTGGACCAATTAATCTTTTCTGCACACTCAAATATGAATTTAATCAAATAATTTGAATGAAAAATGTAATAAAAGTTCTGTTAAAGTTTTTGCCCAGGCAAAAGGCATTTATTGGGCGTTTACGGGCATTTATCCGGCGTTTATTCAAAGCGCCCAATTTGCCAGGGCATAAACCCATCTCTAGTCACGGCATACGCGTCGATCTTACCCCCCAAGGCGTGCCAATAGATGTTTCACAGAAAGTCCTGCACGAGGCCAAAAGTCTCTTATCCTATCACAAGCATTATGCTGCGACATTAGTACGAGTAGCAACAACATCCAAAACCAATTTTGATAAGTTACTATGGATATTGTTTTTTTTTTAAAGAATTTCCTTCACAGAGGTTCTTTGAGCCGTCCATTAGAAGAAAATTTCTAAAAAAAGGTCTGTAGCGGCATTTACACATACAATTTACATATATACACACAATTATATTAGGTCTTTACCTATGCAATTGCCGTTCTGCAGTACTGGCCATTTCAAATCAAAATAATTTTTGTTTGGCTAAGAATTCTAATTTCAAATTTATTTTATTTTAAAAACATGGAATTTTGTTTCCAAAAGTAGTCATTTGTTTATTGATTAGTATTACATTTTCATCGCATTTCAATCTTTTTCGTCATCATGGATACGTTAAAAATTCGAGTAACTAATTATGGAATACTAGCGACCCGCCCCGGCTTCGCACGGCAGCAATGCTGATCACTACATAGTATAAAACAAAGTCGCTTCCCGCTGTCTGTCTGTCTCTATGTATGCTTAGAACTTTAAAACTGCGCTACGGATTTTGATGCGGTTTTTTTTATAGATAAGAGTGATTCAAGAGGAAGGTTTATATGTATAATACATGCATAATATAGTAGAGAAACACTGATAATTTTAGAGCCATTATTTCTCGTAAAAAGTTAAGGATAAAAAATGGTTATTGTGGGTTATCCCTAAGAGATAGACATATACCATCGCGGACTTTTTTGTAGAGCTATTTAAGGTGTACAATACTGTAGTACATTATTTTGATTTATCTCGAATGGTTCAGCCAGCGTTTACAATGTAAGCGCAAAAAATGTGTTTATTTACGACATCACATTAGAAACCTCTAAAATTATCAGTCTTTCTCTACTATATTATGCATGTATTATACATATAAACCTTCCTCTTGAATCACTCTATCTATTTAAAAAAACCGCATCAAAATCCGTTGCGGAGTTTTAAAGATCTAAGCATATATAGGGACAGACAGACAGGGAAGCGACTTTGTTTTATACTATGTAGTGATGATGAGTACCGTCGCGTGGCAGCAACGCGGCACAAGCGGCACGCAACATCAACGACGTTTACGGAGCTAACACTACAAACCAACGCACCACCTGTTATCGGTTTGCTCGCTTCCGTTCTGGAAATTTCGACCTGAAAAATGAACCTCGCGGTCGTCCGAAGACTTTGGTCGACAGTGACGAATTAAAGGCGATTGTGGAAGCTGATGATACACAATCTACGGCTGAATTAGCAGCAGCTTTGGACGTTAGCGTCAAAACAATATTGGTCCATTTGCGTCAAATTGGCAAGGTAAAAAAGTTTGACAAATGGGTGCCCCACGAACTCAATGATCGCCAGCGCGAAGTACGCGTCGAGACGTGCCTTGCACCGCGCCGAAGGCGCGCGCGCTCGCCCGGCACGTACACCAGTCTAGATCTACTCCCGACGCGGAGCGCATGCCGCTCATTTTGTTTACCGTTCTGTATGTCTACCCGCTCATGGTTTATACTAGTGTGAATCTGTGATTAGAATTGTTTTGTGCTATCCTAAATTGATGTACAGACGCCCGCACATCAAGCTACCCGAAACTGTCAGATTTTCCCAATCAACTTTGAACCTTATGCTTTAGCGATAAAGTTGAAAATTTATTAAAGAAATCTGACAGATTGTAGTAGCTTGATGTGCTGGCGTCTGTACTTTCGCGTCCGACATCTGTGCTTGTGAACTTTGGGACTATACTCACTTTTAACCTCTGTGCTCCTCGATCCTTCGTTGTTCTTGTGCTGTCAGCTGCCATCATAACTGTACTGGTTTGGAACGTAATATAGGTAAGCTAACTACAATACTTATCCGAAGACTTTCATTCCATCGCCCAGCATGACACCTACTTAAAGAAGAAGGAAACAACCACAGCGACAAGGTAGGATTTACCCATATTATTCCTACAGGTCTATACAGAGTACATTCAGATCTGCATCATAAATCTCGAAAATAATAGGTAATTCTATTAGATTGACTACTTATACCTAATCATGTTTAACTTATTAAGTTATTACTTAAGTACTGTTGTAGTCAACTGTCGGTGTTGAGCCGAGCATTGAGAATCAAACAGAACGCATTCCAGGGCGTCAAAAAAACACACTGTCGGATTTTCAACTACCGGAAGTTGAAAATCCGACAGTGTGTTTTTTTGCTAAGCAAAGTATTGAAAATCCAGTGCGCGAAAAAAATCGCAGCGGGAAAACGCACCGCTTGAACCCGGGCTTAGGGTAAGCGCACACGAGGCACCAGCCACAACCGCCGGTGGCTAGCCACCTGCTGCGAGCACTGCTGTACTGCGGGAGTCCACCACCGGCCACATGTGTGCGACGAATCCATACAAAACGTATGAAAAGCACGTGGTCTGCTTGTCGCTGGGCCATCGGTAGCTGTGACTGGCTTGTTTGCGCCCAGCTTAACTCTGATCACACTAAGAGAGTGCAATCTGGCAATAGTATCGTATAAGTAACTAGCTGTGCTCACGACTTCGCCTCGCGTGTGTAAGATTATTCATATTTATAGGAGACTAGCGACCCGCCCCGGCTTCGCACGGGTGCAATGCTGATCACTACATAGTATAAAACAAAATCGCTTCCCGCTGTCTGTCTGTCTCTATGTATGCTTAGATCTTGAAAACTACGCTACGGATTTTGATGCGGTTTTTTTTAATAGATAAGAGTGATTCAAGAGGAAGGTTTATATGTATAATACATGCATAATATAGTAGAGAAACACTGATAATTTTAGAGCCATTATTTCTCGTAAAAAGTATAGGATAAAAAATCGTTATTGTGGGTTATCCCTAAGAGATAGACATATACCATTGTGGATTTTTTGTAGATCTTTTTAAGGTGTACAATACTGTAGTAGGTACATTATTTTGATCTATCTCGTAGGATTCAGCCAGCGTTTGCAATGTAAACGCAAAAAATGTGTTTATTTACGACATCACATTACAAACCTCTAAAATTATCAGTGTTTCTCTACTACATATATTATGCATGTATTATAGATATAAACCTTCCTCTTGAATCACTATAGCTATTAAAAAAAAAACTCAAAATTCGTTGGGTAGTTTCAAGCGCCACCGGCCGACTCCCCCGGCCGGTAACGCCCGCATTTTAAATCTGTAATATCTTCGAAAATATTCATTTAAATTACATGCTTTAAAGGGCCATAATGATCTATATGAAATGCACAATGTTTTTAAGGTACTTAATTGGATAAGGATTAATGCTGTATTGCCTAAAATTGCTTCTTAAATAAGCCATTATTTCTCGTAAAAAGTTAAGGATAAAAAATGGTTATTGTGGGTTATCCCTAAGAGATAGACATATACCATCGCGGACTTTTTTGTAGAGCTTTTTAAAGTGTACAATACTGTAGTACATTATTTTGATCTATCTCGAATAGTTCAGCCAGCGTTTACAATGTAAGCGCAAAAAAATGTGTTTATTTACGACATTACATTAGAAACCTCTAAAATTATCAGTGTTTCTCTACTATATTATGCATGTATTATACATATAAACCTTCCTCTTGAATCATTCTATCTATTAAAAAAACCGCATCAAAATCCGTTGCGGAGTTTTAAAGATCTAAGCATATATAGGGACAGACAGACAGGGAAGCGACTTTGTTTTATACTATGTAGTGATTAAAAAAAAAAATCACAGTAAGAACTTCAGCTGTCAGATGATAATGACATTGACGTATGGTAACGTTCCATATAAACAATATTTTTTCAAACCTACAGACGCCAGCTCATCAAGCTACTACAATCTGTCAAATTTCTTTAATAGATTTTCAACTTTATCGCTAAAACGTAAGGTTCAAAGTTGATTGGGAAAATTTTACAGTTTTGGGTAGGTTGATGTGGGGCCGTCTGTACATTATTATTTTATGAATAGAACGGTTGTAATTTAAAATATACGCCATATGATTTCTTTAATTGATATTTCATAGACAAATGTAATGTAAATGATTTTTATTGGTTGCTTCACAAACAACGATTATAGTGTTTTCGAACAAGTCATGATTTGTGGTATTACATAATAAAAAAAAAATATCTTACCATTACAATAAATTATTAAGTTGCATATAATATGATACTAATAATATACCTATCTCTCGATTTAATATTGAAATTTTAAAGTAGCAAGTTGCTTTATAGCCCAGAGTCAAGCTTGGCGCTCTCGCCCATGTGTACTAAAAATGGGCCAACATTCTCATTTAAGATTTTATTCACGTACCTATCTTTCTGCAGTGCCATTTTCTATTACCACTAGCACGGAGCAGCTCGGAGTTTTGAAGTCGGCGGTGTGATACCCCCGTGCCTCGGAAAGCACGTTAAGCCGTTGGTCCTACTGTTGTCCTGATCTCTCTCCAGTTGTGTCGGGTTGCCATCCCATCGGACTATGGAAGTCATAAGTCACTCATAAGTCATTTATTTCATAGCAAAATACATTGTGTAGAAAGTCAAAAATTAAAAAAAAATAGCTTAAAATTATATTAATAATTATTAGATAGTGATAATAAAAAAAAAGTGTGGGAAGAGAGTGCATCTGTGTAAACGCACACACTTGTGCAAAATCAAAATCAAAATCAAAAGTCATTTATTCAAACTAGGCTGAGAATCAGCGCTTTTCGAACGTCAAAATTACAAAAGACAGTCCCCCAAAACGCCCGCCCTTCACCACTTCCTAGTGCTTTCGCTGGGTAGAAGAAGTGGCGCAACAAACTCCCCAGCGGCACAGCTGTCTGTTCAGTTAGAAAATACTTGACTGAAGACAAAACAAGGTATGCAAAGTAATTAACATTACAAGGCACAGAATACTAAATTAAATGATTTGCCATATGTCAGCTAGCTACCCCAATATACCAACATATACAATAAAAAACTATACGTACTCAAGCAAAAAAAAAAATCAAAATTAAATAAAATAGCACTATAATATATCCCGCGCCCATAGCCTCCCTCCACTGAGTTTGGACGCCATGGCAGAAATTCGGTCTGTCAAATGAAAAGCAGTCTTACCAAGAGTGTTTACAGTAAACAGTGTTTATCAGTAAAAAAAAAGAAGTCTCTTCTTACCAACTCTTGACTGCAACATCCAAATCATCATCCAACTCCAACATCTTGCTATTTATTTTTCGCGTTTTTCTTTTGGGATGTCAGACACATAATTTTTATTTTTAGGAGAAGACCTCAATTCTCGAAACTACTTTGAAATTAGATCGGAAGTATATTTTGAACTTTTTAATTCCATAAAGTGTAATCCTATGAATCCCGACCATTTCTACAATTTGCCGGTCGATTCTGTAAAAATCTCACCGTGAAATCATAAGTGAAGTGAGCACTTAATAGTGTTAATCCCTAGCGAATGACAGCTCACTCCACGCTCACTTCACCCAAGCTTTCACGGTGAGATAGTTACAGAATTGCACGGCAGATCTGTCAAATTCTATTGTTTTTTTATGTTTATGGCATTAAAAAAAAAAAAAGTTTTTACCACCAGACTTCCTTTGAAATGCAGATAGCCAGTATTAATCCTATTTAAAAACAAACAGACTTCTTTTGACAGACAGAATGTCAGTTTTAACGTACTGACCTTAAAACGTTCCTATTTAAAATCAAACCCTGGTATTTAAGTAATTATGTAACTTAGTTATTTTTAGCTTAAAATCCGTAGTGCTAGCATGATAAGGTACCAGGCACAAGCAGTACAACTTGTCTGCTCCGTGACGTCACACGTCCACTAGAGTTATGTGCACAACTGTTAACTTTATGTGACTTACATTATGCGCAGAGTGGCCAATAGTGACCAAGTAACTTTCTTGGCTTGCACCACACCAACATCACACCAACATTATATAGGCGAAAGTTTGTGTGTGTGTGTGTGTTTGTGTGTGTGTGTGTGTGTGTGTGTGTGTGTGTGTGTTTGTATGTTTGTTACTTCTTCACGCTCAAACGGCTGAACGGATTTAGATGAAATTTGGTACACAGATAGTTTATAACCGGGATTAACATAAAGGATACTTTTTATCCCGATATTCCTACGGGATCGACACTTATGCGGGTGAAACCGCGGGGCGCAGCTAGTGGGACATAACGGAAACTTAAATAGCAAAATGTGAGTGCAGTATAGGTACATCTCTGTCTAACACTTCGGGACAATATAAGGACTAATCTAGGAAAAAGAAAACAAAAATGATATTCTGACTAAGTTTCTGTGTTGCTATTTTATTTTAAGACCCCACATAATAGTAATGTTTTGACAACTTTAATACTAGTTTTGTAATTATATATAATGATCAATAGAATTAGCATAAAAATATTATTAAAACTAGAAAAAAATAGGGGTCCCTACTAAAACTTCAATAATGTAACCCAAGGTGTAAAAAAATTAGCGATAAAATATCTTTCATCGCATGCGCTGGGGAAACCATTGACGATAGAACAAAAAAATGTTCTATAATATTAAAGAACATAATTATCAATAACTACAAAAAAATTCGCGAATAACTACTTTTTTACATTTTTATAGTTAGTAGAAATGCCGACCAAAATCAGACCATGTTATCCATACCTTTGTATTAATCCTTATCCAAGTAAATCATTCCGTAATTAAGACTGTTTCAATACCTGTAGATTAATTTTTGAATTAGTCAAATCGGTAATTCCATTCAAAAGATATTATGAATTTAAAAATGTCAATCTAAATATAAGCGTATTGTAAGCGTATTGTCAGGGTCTGTACACGGGTGGTCTGTGGATCAACTACACCAAAAGGTCGCTAGATGTCCTGCGCGTCCAGTACAACAATGTTTTTAGAATGCTCTTGAGACTGCCCCGGTTCTGTAGTGCGTCAGAGATGTTTACTCAGAACCGTACTGACGGCTTCCACGCAATTGTGCGGAAGAAAATAGTATCTGTGGCAGCTAGATCCCGGGCCAGTGCCAACAGCATTCTAAAAACAGTGACTGAGAATGTGTTTTCCCCTTTTATGAGGCATTTTGTGGAGAAGATGACCGGTTGAGAAACTGGTTTCGTCTTCTTTACAAAGTGACTCATACCCAAATTGTTAGCTTAATCTATGTATATACTAACACTAGGTATAAGGTACTTTACTAACACTACGGATCCCTGTTATCCGATTATTTGAAAATAAATTAAATTAAATTAAATTAAATTAAATAAAAGTGGCCGGTGTGGCCCCACGCAGTGCAGCGGGAATATGTAATATGTTTGTTACTTCTTCACGCAAAAACTAATGAACTGATTGCGATGCAACTTGATAGGTAAATAGCTGTTACTTAAAGCTCTTACTTTTTATCCCGATATTCCCACGGAATCGAAACTTACGCGAGTGAAACCGCGAGCTGCAGCTAGTAGACATATAATTTAGTAAACGTTTTTGTCCCTCGTCCGTCCGAGTTTCTAGACAAATTGGTGTCCTGAAGAAAGCAATTAATTCACCGGACAGGACCGAATAATTTGTCAAGCGTCACGTACAGGGTTCTGCGTTAGCCCACTGTTAAGGTTTTGGACCTTCACCGTCAGTGGATTTTGTCTACAGGGTTATGATAAGTTTCCAAATGTGATTGTTTCATACAAGTGAAGTATATTGCTTGCCAAAGTAGTTCCTGATCGATCAGATTTCATACATTTTTCAATGTAACATACGGCGAATATATAAATTTAAATTAAATTAGTCAGCAAAACTCCGCAGACGTGATGGGAATCGATATCTAAACATCATAAAACAAGAAACAAAATGATTTGATGATCATTTATGGGACTGGTAGTTACATGTTTAGATATCGATAGTGTACAAAAACAAAAATAGTTTTTTGAATTGATATTTTCCATAGGGTTGTTGACCTCTAAATAAAATATCATAAAATTACCTATTATTATTATTTTTTTTTAATAAAAAAAAATATTAGAATTTATATATTCGCCGTATGTTACGCTGAAAAATGTATGAAATCTGATCTTTCCGGTACTACCCGTACTTTGGCAGGCAATAGACTTCATTTGTATGAAACAATCTCATTTGGAAACGTATCATAAGATCTACTGTCCAGTAATTTCCATATTTTCTTTCAATTCATATTGTCGAAGACAGAACTTCAAATCATGATTCCAGAAGTTTACTACTATCGACCATAATGTAAAGTCAGGGTTTCCTAGGAATGCGGCTCCGTCACATTACAATGGCTTTCATGTAAATCTGTCATTTTTCACTAGTACGAGTATGAATGGGGATGAATGTCTGAAACCATGAAAGCCCCTTTAAAAAATACCATAGAAACCAATTTTCTGTGAACTCAACATACTGTGTACAAAGTAAATATATAGGTTATAAAACTGAGTTTTTATCCAATTTCCCCCCTTGTATCCCGCGCCTGTAACAATAAGTAAAATCCGATAATTTCATTTTATTTTAGTATCTAACAAGAACGAAATGGGATTGCATGTTCGTGCCACCATAACTAACAAAACCACACTTTTTCGCGCACTTAAATAATTAGAACGTATTAAACCACAGACAAAGGTGCGGGTGCTGGATTAAACCGCTTTTAACCGGTTGGAACCGGTTGGAACTAGAAATTTTGAGTTAATTAGGAGTTTATTTGAGTAGCATCTCTATATTTCACGCTATGCGGGTAGGTGCGCTTCGCGTTGCAGATTTTTTTGTGTTGCGCATAGTTAATATTTGGCCGTATGTAACACCGTTATGTAACAAGATTGTATTATTTGTGTCAACCAGCCCTTTGGGGATTTTAATAAGGTCAGTATATACGGTTTATACGGCGTCCACTCCCGGCGTTTCATTTAACATCTGCCATGATGTGAAAAGAGAACTCGACAATTGCGGTACAAAAGAAGATGTGGTAACAAAAATGTTAAAATGTATGCTTAGGTAGACTAACAAAAGGTATCACTCGCTAACCTACTCGTATTTCCAACCGCTCCTGTCACAATCCGCGCGCTTCGTTGCGTGAACGCCTCTCGTTCCCGCCTCTAGAACATTCTAGTAAGTTTTCTAAGAAAACTGACGACGCGCTGTGTCCGCCATTCAACGGGCTACGCAACGATAAAGGGTTTCCTTGTTATTATGAATTACTAGCGACCCGCCCCGGCTTCGCACGGGTGCAATGGAGAAACACTGATAATTTTAGAGCCATTATTTCTCGTAAAAAGTATAGGATAAAAAATGGTTATTGTGGGTTATCCCTAAGAGATAGATATATACAATTGCAGACTTTTTTGTAGATCTTTTTAAGGTGTACAATACTGTAGTACATTATTTTGGTCTATCTCGAAGGGTTCAGCCAGCGTTTACAATGTAAGCGCAAAAAAATGTGTTTATTTACGACATTACATTAGAAACCTCTAAAATTATCAGTGTTTCTCTACTATATTATGCATGTATTATACATATGAACCTTCCTCTTGAATTAAACTATCTATTAAAAAAAACCGCATCAAAATCCGTTGCGTAGTTTTAAAGATCTAAGCATATATAGGGACAGACAGACAGGGAAGCGAATTTGTTTTATACTATGTAGTGATGTAACTTCTATCTTCGCCCCGAACCCTAATGTTATATCATCATCATCTACCTAGACTTTTCCCAACTATATTGGGGTCGGCTTCCAGTCTAACCTGGTGCAGCTGAATACCCGTATTTTCCATAAAACGGCTGCCTATCTGACCTCCAAAACCCAGTTACTGGGTTATACTACGATACCCTTGGTAAACTGGCTGTCGGACTTTCTACTTACTTTACTGTCTGTGGGTATATTAATAAAATATATAGGGTGACTGGTAATTAGTGATCGATACTTAAGCACATGATTCTACTCATGACAACAAACAACTTTTACTATCGGACAAAATCCGAAATCGCGAAAAAAGAATCAGCTGTTCCCTACATTTATGTTCGTACGAGTCGTCAAAATGTAGGGAAAAGCTGATTTTTTTTCGCGATTTCAGGTTTGGTCCCATAGTAAAAGTTGTTTGTTGTCATGAGTAGAATCATGTGTTTAAGAGGGTTTATCCCTTAGAGCCATGTTGGAGATTCAAAATTGATGATTTCCGACGGACAATAAAACCATAATGCGTTTAATTTATAGATGAGATATTGACGTCATATTATTGGGAATATTATAATCTAGTGCATGGCTGAAAAACATTTTCAATTTTTCGTATAGTTTTCTCATCAGAACCGTTTTTATGCAAGCCTTTTTTCAAACTAGCGATCGACGGTCTAAGCAGATGCGAGATATTAGTAAAACCGTATACGACAAACTTATAACAACATTACTTTATAAAAAATAATAACATTTATTAGTGCATGGCTGAAAAAAAAACACGATTACTGTAAGTTTTCATTCAAGAAAAGTATATTCAAAAGTGTCAATTGTAGCCACTTTTCGAGATATTAAACGTGTTAGTTTAGGATGAAATCTCAAATATTTATATTTTCTTTTAGACCTAGTAAATTAAGACATTTATGTTCTAAAACATGGTTTAAATTTTTTTTTGATAACTTATATGTTTATTTTACTATGAATTATTTAGTATTGCTAGAGCGGCGCGCTGAGCGGTGGCGTGAATCCGCGCCGATTATATAGCAATACTAAATAATTCATAGTAAAATAAACATATAAGTTATTAAAAAAATATTTGAACCATGATTTAGAACATAAATGTCTTAATTTACTAGGTCTAAAAGAAAATATAAATATTTCAGATTTCATCATAAACTAACACGTTTAATATCTCGAAAAGTGGCTACAATTGACACTTTTGAATATACTTTTCTTGAATGAAAACTTACAGTAATCGTGTTTTTTTTTCAGCCATGCACTAATAAATGTTATTATTTTTTATAAAGTAATGTTGTTATAAGTTTGTCGTATACGGTTTTACTAATATCTCGCATCTGCTTAGACCGTCGATCGCTAGTTTGAAAAAAGGCTTGCATAAAAACGGTTCTGATGAGAAAACTATACGAAAAATTGAAAATGTTTTTCAGCCATGCACTAGATTATAAAATTCCCAATAATATGACGTCAATATCTTATCTATAAATTAAACACATTATGGTTTTATTGTCCGTCGGAAATCATCAATTTTGAATCTCCAACATGGCTCTAAGGGATAAACCCTCTTAAGTATCGATCACTAATTACCAGTCACCCTATACATATAACTGACAATAAACCCCTTACAGTACTCCACCCCACTAGCACCCCTTATAGTGTAGTTTGATCAAGCATGGGTCATAACCTGGTCAAAATGTTAATAACATTTCAATTTTACCTCAATAATTAATCCACGATTGAAGATTCTCGTCCTAAGGGACAAGCAATCGAACCGGTAGTTATCTAATGTCTAAAGACGGCCCAGCATCCCCCACTCAGATGAAGGGGTGGTTGATCTAACAGTTTAATCTTACCCCTGACAGGTCAGTGATCTCGCTACAAACTAACTAATCCCAAGCAGATTAGTTAGTTAAATGTGTCGCTTGTCACTTCTGAGTTAGGCAGGTAAGTAACATAAATAAGGGTACGAGAATCTTCTAGCGCATGATCAAAATCGGAACTAGCGTCATCAACTTGCTTTTAGAGATCCGTACGCAAGGTTGCTAACGGGACCCTATTACTGAGGCTGCGTTGTTCGCTCGTCCGTCCGTCTGTCACAGGGCTGTATAGATCTTTTGAACAGTAATAGTTAGACACTTGAGATTATACACTGTGAAATTTCATGACTGCTTTAACAACAAATAATAAAAATAAAATAAAGTTAAAAATGTATTCGGGCCCCATACAAAAAAACATTGTTTCGAGGTTTTTAGAACGAAGCTCTTTAACGCAGCTTGCGGTATATGTAAACTGGTAGAAATCGTCACGTAACGAAAAAGCGTTATCCCCATGCGACTCTTTATTATACAACGTGTACCGTTAAATGCGCAAAACCTCACATACCCTAACAGATTTTTAATTCAGTTGACCTATTTCAGAGAGAATATAAGTAATTAAAAAAATTGTAAAGGTTTTATGTACTGTTTTAGTTTTACTGGCCATTCTGATCGTTTCTTGCGTCTGCGACGACGCTTTACCGAGGTAGAAGTCGTCACCAGGCCGCTGCGCCGCGCTGACATTGGCTTGCTTGACAGCTTGACCTATTAATAAATAGACACGGCAACGTTTTTAATGAAGATTTTTTGAAAAATGTGACCTATATTAAAAAATGGTTCAATTAATTCTGCTCGTTATTCTGATCAAACTATTTTCAGGTTTTGCGCATTTAACGTTACACGTTGTATATAATAGAAAGAGTTCATGGTTTTCGAGGGTGTTGTAGCCAATAGTGAGGTCAAAATTAAAATCCACAATGGCGGCTACAATTTCATATATTATTTTTCATCTTGTGTGTCGTTTTCATGTTTATCGGGCGCTAAAGCCTTGAACGAACGGCACCTGAGCTGTTCCACTAACCGCACTTATCAACATTTTGATAAGTGCGGTTAGTGTTGTACAGTTTACGTGCCGTTGAAATCAGAGCTCTGAGTGGAACACTTCAATTTTTCTTTTCTTCTGTACATTTATGTGCTTGCAGTATTAAATAAATAAAATAGTCTTGTCATCCTTTTTCTGTAAACTTGAACCGCATAGCTATTCACAACCACTCAATACGCTTCCGTTCCCTATCGAACATCAATCAATGTTAACGCAGGAGTCCTCTAAACGCTGTTCATAAGTCCAATATCGAAAATGTTATCAGTTTAAATCAAATAGACAACCGTTATTCTTCTTACAGCTTCTTTCTGTCGAGGGCCAGGCAAATCAGGTTATCGATATGTGTCCATTTCGATACGATAGCCTGTCGGATGGTTGTGAATAGTTATGTTGGACTAACAATGGCTTGTAAGTTATTCAAATGTGTTTCGAATAAGACCATATTCAATATAAGGAGCATATTATTGAAGGAATGACACAAGGTAATATTTGACTAACGTGCCATAAACCAGCTTACCAAGCGTAGTGTGGGACGCCCCCCAGCTAGATGGACGGACGACCTAAAGAAGGTTGCTGGGGTAGACTGGATGCGGAAGGCGGAGGACAGGGTGTTGTGGCGCAGTTTGGGAGAGGCCTATCTCCAGCAGTGGACTGCGATAGGCTGAGTTGATGGTGCCATAAACAATCCAGTATCCGGTGAAAGCTTCGGGTGAAAGAATCCTATTTTAAAATTGTTAAAGGCTGGCTTCTTCCGGCGGATTCACTTGCGTGGATGTCGGAGATTAACTAACTTAAGAAATGCGGGGTTTCTCATAAAATAATTCATCCCCTATATATTATTTTTGACAAATTTTTGCCAAATTTTGTTGAAATCCGTTCAGTGGTTTCGACGGGAAAAGGTAACATACATACAGACACAATTATAGCGATTACGAGTACGTCTTCAGTTATTAAATCTAAGTACTTCGAGCTTACATGAGCAAATATGTCGACTGACGTAATATGCACCAAGTTCTCTTAGAATTAATCCCGTATTTCAACTTGAAATACTGTGGTAAACCCTTTTCTGGTTTGCTTTGGGTTCCGTATAACGAGAAGCGAATAATTATGACACTACATTTCATGAATGGGTAGCTCCTAATGAAAAGTAGTAAAAGTGCAATGGGAAATGGTGATTTCAATCCATGTTTTGCTTAGGGTTACTTATAATATGCCGAAGATGACTCACTGCGGTACCTCACGATCGCGGTTCACACCAGCAATGTGGTAGCTGTCACTTATTTCAACTGTCAGTTCACCACGAATGGCGGGAAACGGATGAAAGTGAAGCGTTTCGTGCCAGCACGAACGGCTTGGTGTGGTGATGAGCCCGTGACTACCCTGGCTCATCACCACACCAAGCCTCTCGTATAATATAAATATATAAATATAATATACATATCATAGACATATATATATGGACTGGAAATACCTACGAAAAAAGGGTGCCTACCTACAACTCATATTGTCTCAAAAAATGGCTGCCATTGCTAGGGTTGTATCAATCAAGGAACATTGGTGTTACTATAACGAGTATCGATACTAAATACGAGTCGTACTAGTTATCACGTTTGGATCATAATATAGTATACTAACTTATAGTCCGTTCTAACTAAGGTTGCCTACTTTATAGTAACGTATCCTAGTTTATTTTCGATAAACATACTTTATAATTTTGCATAAAAATACAGTATGCGAAAATACTTTATTTCTAATCTTTCGTTATGCGTAAAAGTTCTGCTTAGATGGCGTTGTGTGAAAGTTGTGGAATATGATTTATTTATTTATTATTATTTTTATATATGTAATTAATATATATCTATTTATTTATTTCAGGCCAAACGGCCAGGCTATTATTAATCAATCATTTTAACACACATTTACCAAAAATGCTGTGGGAACAGAGTTATCATGTAATCTCATTACATCAAGTGTTCTATTGAAACAGCTTCCTTCAAAGTGAAGTGAACAGAGGTACCATTCTTTATGTCGGGGATTAATATTTTCTTCACCAATAGCCTCTAACCACTTTTTCTTTAGTCCTTCCTTTTTAGGAAACCTATAAAAAGTGCAAGTATTTTTATCAATAAATAATTTTGGTTACAGCTATATTATATTAGCACATGAAACTAAAATCAATAGGAAACGTCAGAAGCTATGTGCACGGTTCCAATTGGTGGTTTCTATGGAGAAGAGTCGGCAAGAAACTCCACGGTTACTCAAAATAATTGGCTTTTACAATGTTAATAGGTAGGGGAGGACAGTGTAGGCCTGTCAACAAGTACCAGGTACTTAAAAAAATAGAAGACATTGTAAAAGCCAATTGTTTTTAAAAGATTAACCGTGGAGTTTCTCGCTGGTTTTTCTGCATAGGAAACCACCATTTGGAACCGTGCATCTAGCTTCTGACGTTTCATAAGTGCCCATGTAGGTTTATGTGAAAGAAAATATTTTGATTTTGGTGCTGTGAACCACGGGCCGGACCTAGCAAGGTCAATCGGAGCTAATAAGACGCAGGACTATTTATGTTAACATAGCAGAATATACCGATATCGTTCCAGCGGAGGAACTAGTTCCGGAAACTATTAGGCAACGGTACAACACTATTCTATTATGACATATTATTGTAAACAAACGAATGAATTAACAAAATAATAAAAAGGTCTGTTATACGGAAATCCACCCAAATATCAATACTTTAGCCATAAATTCATGATCGCGTTACAATTATATCATCGAATGTCTATTATTGTATGTGTTATTGCATGAAAACCGGCTACTAACCTGTGCAAAGAAAGTTGAGGTTGATTTTCATTCTTCCTTGCACCACACTTCACAATACAACACACAGGCATGTTGAATTGCTGTTTTTCAACATTTACATGCAGTTTTAAAGGTAAAGTCCTCGTAATTTTCTCGCAAATCTCAATAATACAAAAAATAAACAACCATTTGACAGCTGAACTACCACGAAACTTGGCGACAAAGATGGCTGCTCTGGCACCTACCTACAACCGTGTATAGAATAACAGGGCATCTCCTGTTATATCCCATCTCAATGTATACATATACATATAAACAGCTTAAATACTAGGTTTGAGCATGGAATTAGTATGTACTGCCTGCAGAAAAGAAAAATAAAAGACAGAAAGAAAAATAGGTTTATTTGTCTCAGAAACACGTGCATACAAAAAGATAATTAACTAATTAATTAAAAAAAAAAACGAAAACAAAATAGATTTATAATCACGAGCACCAAACAGATATATTCAACAGCCGCACGACATGGCTGTGACAAGAAGGCTTTCACTCAGCATGATGCTGGACTATAGCCGCAGTAAGTACAGTAGGAGGGGGGAGGGGGGGACGTACGGAAACCAAGTCAGATTCTGATAGATGTCATAAATTTTTAGCGTTGGGTGAGCCATGAACTAGAAATAGTATATTTATTTATTGAAATAATGTGCTTTTGTTACGCTTCGGTGTGCTTGTAGTCATTCTTAATCCGTTCCTATTTACGCGTTGTTCGCATAATCTTACTAATTTAGTAGTTGCATTCGAGCCAACCCACAACTGCGACAACCGTAGATTTTAATGTACCAAAATTGTTCATTTGTAAAATATCTTCTTTGTTTGGTAAGTAGATATAATATGCTGCAAGCGGTGACTACCTAACATAAAACGTAACTTCACGACTGTGATCCCTGAAGGGTTAGACAGAGGTGTACCTGTAGTATTCCCATATTTCATCAGTCGAGTCCCCTATTTTTTTTTTGTTTGGGAAAGCCAAGGGCCACGGTAACCCTTTCGTTTGCTCGCCCTCCGCAAGCCCGCGCCTACGGTGGCCGGGAGTCGGCTCTTGACTCCCGACGCCCAGGGCGTCTCCTGCGGCGACTAGGGGTGTGAGGGCGCAAAGATTGCCGAGTCCACTGGCCCCTAATAAACAAGTTCGCTGGACTAAATATACTATACAACGTGTAACTTTAAATGCGCAAAACCTGAAAATAGTTTGATCAGATTAACGAGCAGAATTAATTGAACCACTTTTTAATATAGGTCACGTTTTTCAAAAAATCTTCATTAAAAACGTTGCCGAGTCTATTTATTAATAGGTCAAGCAACCCAATGTCAGCGCGGCGCAGCGGCCCGGTGACGACTCCTCCCCGCCGACCCTATTGTCATCACTCGGCAGAAATCCAGACTCGGGGCTGGTAATGATAAATTCGTGATGGAAAAACCCAATAACACTTTTCTCGACCTGGAAATCAAACCTAGGACCTTATGCTCAGCTGTAGCGACCACTAGACCAACGAGGCGTAACTAGGTACCTAAAACTTTTTCCAAAAGAGTGTATAGGTATCAGTCACCGTGTTATGTATTTCAGTGTATACAGCTGTATCAGAAATGTGTGGTCATATTTAAGGGTGTGGTACAGAGCATCAAACTGAACCACTTTCTCCATGGGACCAACATCGTAATCGCGAAAAAATATCACCTGTCCCATACAAAACTTCAATACCTACTCGACCCAAATGTATAATGGATGGCTGATAATTTTTTCGTGATTTTTATTTTATTGTGTAGATTTTATTTTAGTTTAATTTTAGTTTTTGTTTTCCTGTCATTCAATAATCACTATGTACAGACGTCAGCACATCAAGCTACTACAATCTGTCAAATGTCTTTAATAGATTTTCTACTTTATCGCTTAAGTATCAGCCGGTCGATTCAATAAAAATCTCACCGTGAAATCATAAGTGAAGTGAGCACTTAAGAGTGTTAATCCCTAGCGAATGACAGCTCACTCTACGCTCACTTCATCCAAGCTTTCACGGTGAGATGGTTACAGAATCGCACGGCAGGTTCAAAGTTGATTGGGAAAATTTGACAGTTTCGGCTTGATGTGCTGGCGACTGTAGTCACACTTTGAAAATGTCGCAACTCTGACTCCCATGATACAGGCAAATGTCTAGTTTTGGGGTCATCGTCCAATCTATTCTTGTACAAATTATGATTATTAATGAATAAATTTGAAATTTGATTACCATTGGGCGTTTGTCCAAATGGAGAAAGTTGTTCAGTTTGATGGTCTATAATAATAGCCTCCCGACCGATTTTGGCCTAACGGGCTCACGAGACCAACGGGACAGTCGATGGTTTGTACAAACGCCAGCACATCAAGCTACTACAATCTGTCAGATTTCTTTAATCAATTTTCAACTTTATCGCCAAACCATAAGGTTGAAAGTTGATTGGGAAAATCTGACAGTTTCGGGTAGCTTGATGTGCTGGCGTCTGTACCAATCCCATGACCACACCTTTCACATCCATGCTGTGTGTGTTTCTCTTTCTAGCGAGGGTTCTACAACCCCTTCAAATGCACATTAGCCCCTCTATAATTTTAGATTACGTAACACTCAACATCTGATCCCCACGGCATCCGCTCCTGAAGTCATAAGGCAAGTTAAATTGACATCGTTACTTATTCAATGAAAACGTCGACGACCTCAGAATTTGCGCTTTTATAATTTCTATCGTTCACTTTGGGCAAAAGAAATGTCATAGTATGAATTGGCTGAAAAAAAAATGAGGATCTGTTTTCACGGAAAGATTATTAAAAAGGTGTAAAATTTATGACTTACGAACTTTTATCTGAAGAAAATATGTCACATATTTTCTATAAAAAAAAACTGTCAAACCGCAATATTTTCCTCAGTTAAATTAAAAACGCTAGACTGATAGATTGGTGGACTAGTATACAAATATATGACTATATACTACTTTATGTAAAGTCACCAAAAGAGATAAGTAACCAGGGTCGTCGGATATAGTTGAAGTTTAGTAAGAAACCGATAGAGGTTTTCGAATGAAATTTAAATGAAATTAATAATAAAAAATTAATTATTTTTTTAATTTTAATATAATTGAACGGTATGTTTTCTATTAATTAAATTAAGTTTTATTCGAAAACATCCACCGGTTTCTTACTAAACTTCAACTATATATCCGACGACCCTGGTTACTTATCTCCTTTGGTGACTGTACACAAGGGTATTCTAATAGATCCACCACAATGACGCGATCGTTTGAGTCTCGATTGTCGTGCTTTCCATTTCCTTCTGCTAGTCCCCCACGTTAGACCCTAAGCTATAAGCTTATAAGGGTTACAATAACTTACAATATTAAGTAATGGTTTGAGGTTTTTTTTTCTTCTTTTTCTCATATCGGCATCACGTAAGAGGAAGTCTGAACTTGGCGCCGCCGGTGACCTATTCTGTAAAAATCTCACCGTGCAAAGTTAGGTGAAGTTAGTTTGAAGTGAGCTGTCAATAGTGTAAATCCCTAGCGCCAGGTGGGAATTAAATAGCACTACAAAAATTTGTGTCACAATCGTCTGTACGGGCATGTGATACGGAGGAATGTGGAACATGACGTCTTCAGGAAAGTTATGTGTAGCTATATGAATATGGATGAGTATAAGAGTACTGCATTCGGCGTACTGTACAGGGTCCCATTAAAATAGATGGACAAATTTTAACACAGCGCTCAGTACGTCTAACGAAAGATATCCAATAAAAAAAAAAAAACAGTGATTTAAGTAATTTTATTTTGACCTAAAGTAATAAATTGCCGGCACATTAGTGTATTTTCGTTACCTGATTATTTTTCTTGTAAGTATCTGATGCGTTTTTCTTATATTTTTTTTTACCATTGTCCTTATTTTGGTGGTCTGAATGATTTCTAAATGTTTGTCTATCTATTTTAATGAGACCTTATATATTTATCTACTACCAGCTGCGCCCTGCGGTTTAACCCACAGAAGTCTGTATATCGGGATAAAAGGTATCCCATGTCCTAATCCAGGTCATGGTCTACCCATGTGCCAAATTTCATCCAAAGCCGTTCAGCCGTTTTAGCGTGAAAGCGTAACAACAAACGTACATAAAATCAAATATTTTCTCTTTATAATATTAATTATTATAGTTTATAATATCTCCCGGTCTACTATGTAAAAATCTAACCATGAAAACTTAGGTGAAGTGAGCTGTCACTACACATGATGGATTGACACTATTGACAGCCCACTTCACATAAGTTTTCACGGTGACATTTTCACAGAATACCACCACTGGTCCTTAGCATATTTAACGCTTTAATCTTGTCCATTAATCCGCAAATTCCGGTAATCGACCGCCGATAACTAACTTGATTCCCCCACCGGATATAACTTTTTCCCCGGAGCAAAGGACCATTTTTTGATTGATGACAATTTGATTAACATCGGTTTCTTTTCTACTGGGAATGGGGCACTTTTCTGATTAGTCTTAAAAGTAGCGGTTTGACGGGCAACTCATTTCCTGCAATTTTGAAAGACCTCCTTTCTAAATGGGATGATAATGCGATTAGATTTCTTGTATTACACGGGTCATATTAAATTAGCTAGCGAAACTCCGCCGACGTTATGATTATCGATATCTAAACATAATAAAATAAATATAAAAAGATTTGATGGTTTTTTGTTTAGGGTCAACGACCGCTGCTAGAAGTTACTTGAAGCTGCTAGAAGTTGAGAAAATAAGTTTATTTTTGTTTTGTCATATTACCCTTCACGTCTGTGAAGTTTTAAAAAAAAAAAACTTATGTTTAAACTAATATTTTAAGTAACTTAAAACGCCACGCCACTGAACAGATAACTGTGCTACTGGGGAGTTTTTTGCACCACTTCTCCCCAGCGAAAGCACTAGGAAGTGGTGAAGGGTGGGCGTTTTGTGGAACTGTCTTTTGTAATTTTGACGATCGAAAAGTGCTGATTCTCAGCCTAGTTTGAATAAATGACTTTTGATTACCGACCTCATCTAGTTTTTTAACATATTATGATTGTGTAAAAGTGTTTATGCAAACCTCCTTACAGAAATAAAATCATTTATCATTTACTTTTTGCTCTAAAATAGCAGGAAAAGCTGTTTCTTGCGATATGAGTATTGCATTTATATACGAAAGCGAAGTTTTTCTCCGATTTCTGATACATGGAATGATCCAACCAGTCTTACCAAGGGGTATCGTGTTGCTCAGTGACTGGGTTGTTGAGTCAGATAGGCAGTCGCTCCATGTAAAAATGTTGGTATCCAGCTGCATCCTGTTAGACTGGAAGCTGATCCCAACATAGTTGGGAAATTTAGCAAGATCATGCTCATTTAAAACACTGATTTTAATGTAGCCGACTAAGAATTGAAACAGAAAACTGATAAAATAACTTTAATTTTACTAACAAAATCGACATCCGAAGAACGTAGACTTCGGAACTGACCTAAAATTTAAGCAGCTTCGTCAAAGTGAACCTTGTCTCCGGCATTTGTTTCTTATTCTGCATCGCCTTATTAGAAGGAGTGTAGGTGCTCTTTTCGTATGCCACCAACCGGTTCATAAGGGTGATTATATGCAAGAGATCCAGTTCCTCGTGCTGGTTTTGGATGATGTGGCAGAGAGCTTGGATCATCCAGGACCCATGCTGGTCTCGGTAGGATAGATAGTCTGTGGAAAGTGGTGATAATGTTAGAAATTTTCTGCAACGCCTTCTAATGTACAGACGCCAGCACATCAAGCTACCAGAAACTGTCAGATTTTCCCAATCAACTTTGAACCTTATGCTTTAGCCATAAAGTTGAAAATTTATTAAAGAAATCTGACAGATTGTAGTAGCTTGATGTGCTGGCGTCTGTACAATACATAGGTACTCAGTCAGTTTGACTCGATACGAGTGAAGTTTAAACCAAGTACCTATGCATTGTTAGAATTATTTTTTTATCATAACATCACGCTTGTAATCTTTGAAGGGTGGAGCAGAAGTGCACCTATTAGTACACCCACATTTAGCCACTTATGTTTATGTCCCGGTAACCGGTAACCGGGCACAAATCCAGACTTCGAGCTCCTACTGAGAAATACCTGATAGAAAAACCCAATTCCACTTTGTCCGACCTGGGAATCGAACTCAGGACCTCATGCCACCAGCAAGGCCGTTCCATTGGAAGCAATTTAAACTTGGGTTTGAAATGGTTCTTGTTCTTTGTAACTTTTTACCTTCAACAGTAGAAAACAGCACCAGGAAGTCAGCATGTGTAGGTACAGTGAGAACACTATCACTGTGACTGTCTAAGTACACAGTGTTGCCAGCATCCATACATCCACCTCTGCAAGCCTGTGTCGATGTTGAATTAATATAAAAACTTAAAAAAAAAACACGTATATATATAACATCTTTGCCGTTCACAGTACGACTATTTCCGCTGAAGTTTCTTCGGATTCTAGCGTACGTTTATAGTCAAGTATCACAGACAATAAGGCCAGGCCACAAGGTTTATTTTATAAAAATATTACGGTGAGATTATTACAAAATACCCGAGGCTCGAGCCGAGGAGCCCGTGGCTAAATAATAACAGCCGCACAGGTAGATCGATCAGGTTAAGCTATGCTTGCCGCGGTTGGTCTGTGGATGGGTGACCATCTTTACATACCGGAACGTTGAGCGGTTGGTCCCGGCTGTCATTTGTGGTTCTTCGACAGTCGTTACGGGCAGTCAGAAGCCCGAAAGTGTGACAACCAGTCTTACCAAGGTGTATCGTATTACCCAGTGACTGGTTTGTGGAGATAGGCAGTCGCTCCATGTATAATACTGGTATTCAGCTGCATCCGGTTAGACTGGAAGCCGACCCCGACATAGGTAGGAAAAGGCTAGGCCGATGATGAGATTATTACAAAATAGATCGGCAGGTCTCGTCTTCGTGAGAGCTGGTCGGGGCGTAACCTAGTTACTAGCGCGGGTTGGTGGTTACGGATTGAAGTTTTGATTCTAGGACAGACTGGATTCCTCGTGATATCTTCCTCCACCATTTAGGAGCAATGGTTATAAAATGTTTCGGGCTTTTAGTCAGAAGCATTCAGGACGCAGTGTACTACGTGAGCTCGACAAATGGATGTGCGATTAACGCTTATGCGACAAAACTGTACTGCGACTCACCATAGTTCGAATGCACTCTTGTGCGACACACTGAAGATCGACAAGACTTTACTTCGACGGGACTCTTCTTCTCATACTTAGGAAATCTGGCGCTCGGCGGCGGCGGCCGCTAGTGTCGCAGTGTCGCACTACCGTAGTATCGAACTATTGTCGCGCAGTACATTTTTGTCGCATAAGCGTTAATCGCACATCCATTTGTCGAGCTCACCTAGTACACAGTTCGGGACGCGCGAACACCTTGACTGCTTCAAAAGATGAACGACAAACGCTCAAGGGTGTACGAACGAAAGCCGGGATCGGTGGCTTAACGTGCTTTGTGTGACTCGGAGGGGTCTCGGTTTGAAATGGATGGTCATCCATCCATGGATTGCTTGGATTGACCGCGAAAAGCTTATCTCAACCTTAGTCGATCGACCCATGCAGCTGTAACTGACCCTTTTTACAAAATGTCATTAATACACAATATGACCAAACTACCTGAACGAAGAACAGTTTCGGCTTGTTGACAAGACTACTTTGCTGCTCAAAGATGGCGATGACATCAGACAGCAGGTACGGTCTCTCTGCTGCATAGACCTCGCCTCCTTTGTCCCCATGCGTTAGGATCGTGACACAGATGCATGAGGTCTTCGAGTGGTCTTTAGTGGCGACTGGAATGTGTAAAAAATAAGTAATCAGCTTGATTAAGTTAACAAAAAGGATGGTATTGCCCCTTAACAGAATTAACTATTGCTGAGGTACATAAAATAATTTAAACTTTAGACACAAACACAAGCGCTGGTATCGACAAATAAGTACAAAAATTAACATATCCGTCAGAAGTTGGCCGTAACATCCCAGCGCTGATATGCTGGATTCGTTTTCTCCTCTACCGATCATTTTTCTCTAGACAGTTCATTTTGTTTATATGTATCTATGTATTGTTATTAATTCTTGTATTGTATAGTCATTTCCTAGCTATCTATCCCGTATGTTGCACCTGCCACATTTTGTGTCTACATAACCCTACTAGTAGAAAATGCCTCAGGCATTAACTCCGCCTTTGCACAGTACTTTTTTTTTGTACATAATAAAAAAAAACATAAAAAATGTATTAAGTATCAAATCGCGGAAAATTTAACTCAGTGTATAAATCATGCTGGCGTTGTGGCATGCTGGGTTTGCTCGATGTACAGACGCCAGCACATCAAGCTACTACAATCTGTCAGATTACTTTAATGGATTTTCAACTATATCGCTATAGCATAAGATTCAAAGTTGATTGGGAAAATTTGACAGTTTCGGGTAGCTTGATGTGCTGGCGTCTGTATGAAGACAGTTAAAGTAACGCTTTACACGTGCAGCCTGTGCGTCAACTTCACTCAGTGGGCATACAGCGACCTACGCGTTCAATATAATAATGCACTGAGAGTACTGCTGCGGCTGCCCTGACGTCGTAGTGCGTCAGGGATGTTTGCGGGTATGATATTAATTGTTTTGCCGCCATTATCAGGAATAGATGTGTATCCCTGATGACGCGTTTTCGTGTTAGCATCAACATTATTCTCAGTGTTTTCACAGATCTGTGGGATTCCCCGATGTTGCGGAGGTGCATGCAGCTCCACGCTGAACTTTAATTGTAACTGTTAATCTGTGTCTGTAACCTAGAAGTTAAGTAAAATTGTTAGTAACCCTATGGCTTCCTGTCTGAAATAAAAGTTTTCTATTCTATACAGTCGACCAACCTATTTGGTATGCAGGCAGTTGACGTGTACCTTTTGAAGAATGTTGTGAGTGTGCTGAGTAGGTAGTTCTTTTGCATAACTCTCTTAAGCCAAGCGTACATTATAGCCGCAACGGCAGCGCAACGCAACTTCATACAAAAAAGTGCGGTGCGGCCTGCTTGTAGTGTGCGTTGGATAAATGTAGAATGTATGAAAGTCATGAAGGAAGTATTTGAAATGCGTTGTGTTGCGGCGCGGCCCGCCGCAATCTGCTTTAGTCTTTAAGCTTAAATAGTTATTACGCACAAAAATGAATATACAACGTGTAACGTTAAATGCGCAAAACCTGAAAATAATTTGATCAGAATAACGAGCAGAATTAATTGAACCACTTTTTAATACAGGTCACATTTTTCAAAAAAATCTTCATTAAAAACGTTGCCGTGTCTATTTATTAATAGGTCAAGCAAGCCAATGTCAGCGCGGCGCAGCGGCCCGGTGACGACTCCTCCCTCGGTAAAGCGACGTCGCAGAGGCAAGAAACGATCAGAATGGCCAGTAAAACTAAAACAGCACATAAAACCTTTACAATTTTTTTAATGAGTTATTTTCTCTCTGAAATAGGTCAACTGAATTAAAAATCAGTTGGGGTGTCTGAGGTTTTGCGCATTTAACGTTACACGTTGTATAGAAATGAGTACAGAGAAAAGATGAATATGTTTGCTGGTTTAAAATTATTCGGTATTTCGATTTTCGGTCTAACATATATGAGACAGAAAACTTACTTGCAGTAAGATTTTTGATAATCTCCTCGTATTCCAAGTTTCTGAATACGATAATATTGTCGTCTTTGAAGCCGAGGTTTCCAAACACCTTCTTTAGACTTTTTACATCATTGTCGGTACCGTCTCTCGTGGACGGCTGTTGATTCCTGTAATCATTAGATAGATACATAAAATACTCTTTATTATGTACAGTCACAAACATAAATATATTACTATGGATAGCTCGGCAAAAATATCTGATTCCATGATTCATCCATTAATATATGACTGCAAATATATGTGACAAATATGTGACATCGTAGGTACACCAGAACTGTCTGACGAGACAAGGGACGCCAATATATAGGATGCTGCATCGGCTTCAAAACTATGTGTAAACCCAACAACACTGCTCGCGTCTAGGATGGAACCCAGGACCTAACGTTCACCAATATGATTAACAAAATCGTAACGAGTGTGGCCATCCTAGAGACCAAACTGAAATATCTCATGTGTTACGAGACACTCGTCTGCCTCGCCTCTTCCCAGCTATATTGGGGTCGTCTTGAGCTGGATAACCTTTACTTTATAACCCTTTGTTGAGGTCGTATTTACATGTAGCGATTGCCTATCTGACCTCCACAACCTAGTTGCAGGACTTGCAGGGTAATATGATGACCATTTGGTGAAACTGGTTTTCAGACTTTCGGCATTCCGACTACCCATATCTACCATCAAAGCTCTACGAACGACAGCCAGAACTAACGACAATATTGTTTTTGAGACGCGAAAGGGTCTCGGAATAAAATGGATAATCAGCCCATCCGCGGACCGACCTCGACGACTGTTACCTAACCACGAGCTTTGCTGAGTGTTATGAGGCAGATAACAAACAAAATTGTATACAAACTTGAAGTATATGGTCTTCTTAAACATGTGCTGGTTCAGTATTATGAGGTATTTCTCGCCGCTCATGTCATAGTACAACGCGTCTTTGTCGAACTTCAGTCCTTCGTCAGGGACGAGGATAGGTTTACTGAAAATGTAACGTAAGTAGTCTGTGGTTAAGTAGGTTTTTGAATAATTCTGTCAATCGATCTATGAGGGACCTCCTTATCTCTGTTGGTCACATTCTGAGGGTCCAGTGTGAGTTTTTATATTTGCCGATTCGATCGAATAAACGTCTTCATCAATTATATGAAATATTTCTGTTTACTTTACTTTACTTTGTAATAAGATGAAGATGTGGATACTAACGTTAGTTTTAAGTCTCTGCTGATACTACTGTATGGATTTATTGTGGTCTGATAATAATTGAAAGACGAAAAAAAAGATTAAATTCTCACTAAAATACTTATACACATAGAATAAAGTTTACGTGGGTATCGAAATACGCATTCTACATATATTACAATAAAACATATTTTTTCTCCCTCAAGCTAAAAATTATAGTTACAAAACCAATAGGATTCACGCAAATAAAAACAATGTTATCAGCACTCTTTGCAGATAGCGGCATCGCTACGGCGCCGGTGCATCCCACCCTAGCTATGTAATATTTAATACAGGTAAATATTTTAAATTAAACAATAATAAATATAAGTATGTTTTATTTTTATAAAAATAAATTACAGTACAATTTATTATGTAAAATAATTATTTTATCAGTGAACAGTGCAATATAACGATTAATATTACACGGACATTATTATTAAGTGGGATGAATGGCACTAATCTAAGACTATGTTCCCATTCGTCCCACTGAACGAACGGGATAGTCGGCCCTATAATATCAAACTCATTTTTATTAACCAAGGATAAATGGACTTAATTGACCTGCAATCTACTCCAGATGGAGTATACAATGTATGTATTTAAAATGTATGATGGATTGTCGAACTCGCTGTTTTTCATAACCACTAGCCGATTTACAAAACAGCACCGTTATGATTTACAAAACCCACGATTAGACGTAATGAAGAATGCCTTATCTGCAGTCCAAATAAGCGCTTTTTGTGGCTACTAATGCCGAATCGGTTGCAGTAACTAAGCTCGGGCCTTAACCAATTGGTTTAGTATCAGGTCAATCGCTAAAGTATTAGGTTCAAATTTGGTTTGGAAAATTTGACAGTTTCGGGTAGCTTGATGTGCTGGCGTCTGTACAAATGAATAATCAGCGTAGACTCAATATTTTGCTGTTATTTTTGTACTAGATTAGAAAATGTACAATAATAAGTAATTTTTGAGTAAATTTTCTTTTTTTTTTGTTTTTAAGTATCGGTAACCATTCTCCAAACACACACTATTCAATGAAGTTGTTCATTTTGCAGGACCGCTAATAAAATAAATATAAATTACCTGGTATTTGCAGGTTTCAAATTAAAACCTTTTATGTCCGGCGAACTTTCATCCATGTTTTCCATTTCTAACAAACAAAAAGTACTGAACCAGTTAAAATAAAACCTCTTATATCACACTGAATTCTACAAAAGATGCAATGAAAAACTAATTCAAAACACGATATTCCAATTTCAGTTCTTTGTATATATTGAACCAGTATACACTGATTGGACTGAAGTCGTACTGTTTGATAAAACTGGCTCTGATAACTCATTGATAAGGTATCGGGCTATCGAGTTTTGAAGATAGTGCTAAAAGTGCAATCCGATAAAATAATTCAGATACCTATTTGTTGTTTTGTTTTGTTTATAATATGTACATAAAACTAACTACTTTTGAAGACCACTGTATACAAGGTGTAGCTTAAATAACGCACAAACTCATAAGGCGTCGTTGTACTCATCATTATGAACAACTTTTACTATGGGACCAAACCTGAAATCGCAAAAAAAAAATCAGCTGTTCCCTACATTTATGTTCGCATAACTCGTCAAAATGTAGGGTCTTGTCAAAATGTAATAACAATTACCTCCAACGAGCCATTCAGAAACATTTCCATAGGTACCGTCGAAGGTAAACTAAATTTAATTTAAACGTCTTCCACTTAAACACCCAAGTTTACCGACATAGGTACACGTAAACACCCAGGTGTAATTACTGCCGTCTTGTACACATCGTCCGGCATTGTGTCCGGCTCATTTGCCGGCTGAACCGGACTTCCGGCGGCCATTAGCGACCGCTTCATCGACCTCACCGGTCCGGCTAAATTATTCGCAAATAATTCGCGCTTCTGAAATGGTGCTATAATTACTGCTGTCGATTTTTAAGATTATATTTTGGGTTTAGACTGCTAATATAATTTTATCAATTTTTAATCTATTTAAAAAAAATTAAAACTACGTTATATTTACATAATTAAGCTAACAGTCGTAAAATAATAATAATACTTTTAATTTTTTTTTTAAACCGTTGCCGCACACTAGGAATTTCTCTTGTATTGTGAGTGCGTTGACAAACATTTAAGCTCACATACACAAACAGCCAGACCCGGAACAACTACTTGTAGGTCATACAAATATTTGTTCCGTGTGGGAATCGAGCCCGCGACACGCAGCGCAGCAGTCAATAGCTTAATCACTGCGCCAACCGTGCCGTCAAATAATATATAAAAAGGAGAGGAAATAATCAAAATGCATCGAAAAATTCGTCCGCATCGCTGTCAATAACAAACGTGCCCAACGTGCACCGCATTGGAAGCAAGGAGCGCCCAGACGCAGACAAGTAGCGAGCCGGAAGATGGTGTCACCCAGCAAAGTGCCTATGTTGTGTGAGACACTGGCCTCGGAAGCCAGAGGCCCGACTCCCAACTCACCCACAGCAAGTAGGCGGGCACGCTCAGCAGTATTGGTGGACGTATCAATAAGACTATTCCGTACTAACCTGCAGAGCGGCTCATTCCACTGCCTCTGGAAAGATGGGTTCACGGGCCGATCAGTATCAAGTAAGCAAGGCACTTCAGAGTCATCCAGGGAGGCGGCTAAAATCTTCCCGGTCAACTTTTCTATGCTGTGGACAGAGGACAGGAACTAATACATAAATAGATATAAGTAACAGTAAGCTAATATTGGTAATTTTGCGGAACTGCTTAAATACAGATTTTGTTTTATAGTCTGTTCTACAATGATGATGATGTTGATGAAAATGTAAATAAATGGATCAGGAAATGTAGGTACCTTCCGGTTAATTCTGTAAAAATCTCACAGAGAAATCATAAGTGAAGTGAGCACTTAATAGTGTTAATCCCTAGCGAATGACAGCTCACTCCACGCTCACTTCACCCAAGCTTTCACGGTGAGATGGTTACAGAATCGCAAGGCTATAGATGCAATATTCTGTATGCTTATTTTAAAGAGTGATTTAATTTATCTAATTATTTTGTAGTTTTCATTTAGAAAAAAACATTTTTGTTAAAATCAAAAAATTGTCAAAAATTTAGGGAGGTAAACGTACCTATTTTATGCAGTTTCCAAATTTTTATGAATATAAGAATAAAATTATTTTAAACATTACATGTAAAATTTTGTGATTTAAGACATTTTTGATCAATATGTGCATTTGTTCATGGTATTCGGTCCGACCCTGAATATAATAAAGAGTAGCCAAATAGCCAAGACCGAATATTCATGGCATCTCTAGTTTTTACACCACTACTGAATCCAGAATGCCTCTCTGGATCTTCTTATTTTATGTATAAGGGTTAGAGGGCTGGCCTATTTTTAGCCCAAAGAATCAGCATTGCCATCCAACGTGGTAATGCTGCCAGCCTTTTGGGCACTTATCCCATTGACAGCGATGCGCACGAATTTTTTGATGCCCAATGAGCTCCTGCCTTTTTCTTTATTTTTTTGTTATATACTTGTATATAATATATGTATATATTTAGTGTTAGCTTGTATATTGTAATTGTAATTTGAATAAAGACTTTAGTTTTTGAATACTTAAACTCGAAATTTTAATTTTAAATCACTTTCAAGATTGCTTTCAAACTTATTTCTCGTCGAAACTCAAAATGCGTCGTCGTGTAACACAAATCAGACTCTTATAATTTTTGTAAGCAACCCAATGCAGCATAAATTACGCGACTCACAAATAAAAAAATTAAGCTTGTTTGGTCTTATACAGGCATAAGAAAAAGGGCAGGGAGTTGGTGTCGGGACGTTGTATACGGGAAAAAAAAACCAGTGCGCAAACTGTAACCATGAATTCAGCACATTATTCTAGAATCCCTAGGGTAGAAATTTTTCGTCGATTATAAAAAAAAAAATAACAGCTGTTCCATAGAAAAGTGCAATACCTACGCGGTCAAAATGTAAGGCAGAGCTAATTTTTTTTTAATAACCGACTTTAAATTTCAACGCAGGGGCATTCAGAATCATCTACTGATTTCAAGGTTACAGTTTGCGCACCGCTTAAAAACTTATCCTGTATAATATGCTAGTTGCGCAGTAAACTCTGCTTGCGCGATGCAGGATTTTGTGTGACGTCAGTACGATGTGTTCGCATGTGGCGGTGTAGATAACGCTACAGCCTCATCCTAAGTCCTCAACGTAGTCTTGAAGACTGTGGCTGACAGGGTGTCATCTCCGCTGTAGAGGTCGCTTATTAAATCAGTAATTTAATTATAATTTTGATTTTGATTTTAATTTATTTTAACTTTGATTCTAACTTTAAATTTTCATTTTAATTTTTCATTTTAATCTACATTTTAAATTTCATTTTCGTTTGTGTAATATTGTTATTTATAATGTACCTTCCTATGGATCCTTGATATCTGTTTTTTTTTTAAATGTTGATCACTCTTGTCGCTGCAGCGATGTCTTCAAATCGAACCCATAAACCGATGCTCAGCTGTCGCAATTGTGCCCACTGGACAAACGAGGCAGTCATATTCCATAAAATCTACTAATAACTTGTTTTATTTCCATGTTCCATTGTAAAAACAAACATGATTATGCTTTGACGTGTTAGATCTAGTGATATGAACATTCTGAGATATGTCAGACTTAAGTATTATTTACTATAGGGCTGGCAGACTTTATACAAAGAAAATAAGAAAACAATTTTTGTCTTTGATGACTGTTTCTTTTCCCAAGACTTTTTTCTTATTTATAATGTTAGCTTATGAATATTAAGATAAAAAGGGAATTGTTCATATAAAGAGTAGGTACCTATTTAAAATGTATAACATCCACACTTTTGTGGACATTAAGATACGAAGATTCAGATTCTATTTTTATTTTTAATGTCCTATGTTGTGTCCAAATGCTGGGCAAACGCCTCCCCTTTTTCCTTCCATCGTTATTATTCGTAATTAGGCAACTATCTAAAAAACTAAAAAAAAAAAGCATCTCTACTCCTCTTGAAATGCTGGAAAATAATCAAAAAAATAAATAAAAAAATTGCGCACGTGATTGAAGTGATGAAAAATATAAAAAAAGAGAGATTTAAAGTGAGGGACAGAGAGTCCTATATCTTTCTTCTTTCTCATGTAAGTAACGAAATGTGCCTTAGTGTGACGCTTCCTTGAAAGGTCATTGGGCGTAGTCTGACCCGATTAGTTTAAAAAAAAAGCAAATAAAACCTTGCGTACAAAAACCAAACTAGATTTAACTTGTTAAGTTATACCTCACTTTTAATATCATGCACTTTTTTTTTTGTTTACCTCATTATCTGCCTAGCCTTTTCCCAACTATGTTGGAGTTGGCTTCCAGTCTAACCGGATCCAGCTGAATACCAGTGTTTTATATGAAGCGACTGACTATCTATCCTCCACAAACCAAAAACCAAACCCAAATAAACCAAACCAAACTGGGTAATACGATACCCCTTGGTAAAACTGATTGTCAGACTTTCGGGCTTCTGACTACCCGTAACGACTGTCAAAGATCCACGAACGACAGCCGGGACCAACCGCTTAACGTGTTTTCCGAGGCACGGAGGGGTTATGCAGTTATGGATGGGCGACCATCTTTACATATCGAGTATGTTAAGATGGTCGCCCATCCATAACTGCGGCAAGCGTAGCTTAACCTGATCGATGGACCTGTGCGGATGTTATTATTTAGCCACGGGCCCTTCTAAAAATTAACAGGTCAATAAAAAATCGATGTTTATACCAGCCTGATGTTATACGAGATGGTATACGCATATCAGGAATCTCTGGTACGGAATATACAACGCACTTCTATCACGAGGTAACGATTAACGTTAAGTTCAGTTAAATCTTCCGAAATGTAACGATTTCACGTTTAACGATGTAAACTATTTGATTAACGGAGCCCAGCTACATATGTATGTCAGAGACCAAGCATTTGAACTACTCCATAGAATTTTAATATATACACATCAAAAGCGTCTAGGGAACAAGGTATGTTTTAGTTTAGAGTATCGACACAATTGAGGATTATTATTTAACTTTTTTGGATCGTTATTGATTCTGTTTTAGTTAATTTCACTATTTGAATACAGAATTTTCTTTAAATTTTGATTAAAAATAGAAAATCTATAGCGGCTGTAACGCACGGGCGAGCAAACTCTGTCAGAAACTTGCGGCGTAAATAAAAGTATTTTTTTTATTTTTCCCAATACAAAAAAGTTTAGTTAACAGTAATAATTAATGGCGCAAAATAATTAAAATTATAATAATGCTTGATTAAGAAGTTAATTGCTGTTAAAAAAAATTATATAGACTTGGCACTTGGAAATATTAATTTGTCTACCACCCTATTTTATTTCTGTACAGCGTGGGTATAGTTTTCAATGGTGCCCAATGATCTTTCAATCTCAATTTTCGTCCAATCATTGAAACGCCGCCTAAGAAGTAACACTTCAAGAATTAAGTTGAATTTTCTTCTTCTATACAAGTAAGTTTAAGCTACTGTGGTACCTCATACTTCTTAGCACCAACAATATTTAATATCGCTGCTAATATAGATTTTCTGACAAAAAGCCTTTTCTGTAACACCCAGATCAACGCAGACAAAAAGCCGACGTGGCAGCCCTTAACGAAAAAAAAAATAACATGCATACTAACCGTAGCGTCATCCATCACGACACTTCCTTCGGGGTAAAGGGGGAGGGGGTGAAAAAGGGGGGCTGGTCACGCAAACCTGATTATAAGCCTTCAGTTGTGTTACATTTTTAACGCCCTTTACGCCAACCATTAATCTAACAATTTCATTCTTTAAAACAAATTACCAGAAAATATTGCGGCCATTTTATTTGTTCTTTTTTTTTAATTTTTTTATACTTGAGTAGGGTTGACGTGGCGTGGATAAGAATAGGATATGATTTGATGCTGGTAAGTACGTAGCCACACGATGCGTTGCCGGCGCGTTGTGATGCCTAAGCGGTGCAGAACATAACATCATCATCTGCCTAGCCTTTTCCCAACTATGTTGGGGTCGGTTTCCAGTCTACGGATGCAGCTGAATACCCGTATTTTACATGGAGCTACTGCCTATCTGACCTCCACAACCCAGCTACTGGGTAATACGATATCCCTTGGTAAGACTGGTTGTCAGACTTTCGGGCTACTGACGACCCGTAAGGCCTCTGCCTCGAATCTCGGGCAGCGGCCTAACGACTGTCAAAGATCCACGAATGAGAGCCGGGATCAACGGCTTAACGTGCTTTCCGAGGCACGAAGGTGTCTTGGTATGTGAAAATGGTCACCCATCTACGGATCATCCCGTGCGGCTGTTATTACTTAGCCACGAGCCCCTCGAGTACAGAACATAGCATAATCAGCCTATGATATTCCCACTGCTGGGACACCCCTCTGTGAGAGGGAGTGGCGTTAACCACCACGCGGGCCCAGTGCGGGTTGGTAGATGTCACGTCTTCGAATTTTTGGTTCTAGGACATGCTGGTTTCCTCACGATGTTTTCCTTCACCGTTTTGTGAGCAGTGGTGATGAAATAATTTAAAGTCTGTCTGTCTGGGTTTGAACCTACGACCTACAATTCGTAAGTTACGGCCGTAACGGCAATCAATCGCAATGCCTTTCATAATATTGTTTACTGAATTGTATTATAGCCCGCTGGTCAATAATGTGATTTGTGTAATATCAAAAAAGGGGTATTCACAAATTAATGAAAACAGGTATTTTATAGCTATTTGCAATGTTCCCAGAATAGAATTATAATTACATCGATGTCGGAAATCATCCCACGGGAACCTACTAATGGATAAAAATCCTATGTGTTAATCCAGGTTATAAACTATTTGTGTGCCAAAGGACATCATTCAAGTGTCAAACATTTTATACACAAAAATTAAAGTGCCAGAAAAAAAGTAGATAAATATTGTTTTCTTACGGGAAATAACGTCTTGAGCATTTCTTACTATCAAACGAAAGTCTACAATTGACCCCCGGCATCTATTTGGGATTGAAAATGCCAAAAATCATATTTTTATGACAAGTGCTTAAACATAACATTTAAAAAAGGCTTATGTTTAACTTACCACCAGATATAGTAACAAATAGCAGACAAAAGTAGTAAATGATCACCAAAATGAAACTAGCATTTTAATGTAAAATTATAACCAAAGTTTTAACACTTTGCTATCCTATTTAAGTAAAATGACTCCAAGTAAATCATGAGTAACCCAAAAATAGTAAATGATCACCAAAATTAAACCAACATTTTAAAGTAAAATTATAACCAAAGTTTTTAAATTCTGCTATGCTATTTAAGCAAAATGAGTCCAAATAAATCATTGTTATCCCAAAAGTAGTTTTTTTTGGCATGTATTTAACGCGGCGACAGATTAATCTGAATTTGGGATTAAAAAATAATTAAAGACGGTAGCAAAAATAGTAGGTTGGCAGCTACTGACGGCGGATGAAAAGTAGAAAATGGGCATTCTTAAATTAAACAACGAGGTTGTATATCAAGTACACTAATTATTATCTTTAATAATAATAAGGCGTAGTCGACGGGCTCCTATTTCTGTCTGCAGGGTTTAAAGGAACCTAACACGAAGCGGATGACGGTCATCCCCTTCGAACCTAACCTGTCCGTGTCGGGGTGCCCCAAGTCACGAGCTCGCTTCGCTCGCTCTTGCATCCTAAGTTCTCAAGTTCAATCTTGTGTTTTTCTGGGAATGAGTCTTCAGAGATGCCTATAGTTGCCTATAATACAGTTTGTTATCCCACTGTTAATATTAGTCGCCACGTCATTATTTTTAGTAGCAAATAGATAGTCGCCCTTTTAAGTTGTTAGTCGCCTGGAAAATAATATTCCGTTTTTTTTAGTAGATTTGGTGATCATTTACTAAATTTGGTGGTCGAATACAATTTAAAGTGGAGTCGTGACTAAAATAGCTGGTACTATTGTATTTTTAGACTTTATTTTTCTTGTGTTAAGTAGATATTTTTGGTTACAAAACTAAGGGTATCAAAGCATTTTATGGTGGTCATTATATTTATCCCCTTTAAAAAATACCAACTTTTAATTGAACATAAAATCCCGAACCTGTGTTAACTATTACAACATAGATCTACAATTAACCCCTGGCTGCTATTTGAGTTGAAATTAGATACCAAAAATCATACTTTTGCCAACAATATTTTGGACATTCTCATCCAAACATACAAACTCATCCGCTTAAGTGTCGATCCCGTGGGAATATTGTGATGAAAAGTATCCAGTGTATTATTCTGATGTATGAGCTATATGAATGTAAAGTTTCATCAAAATTCGTTCAGTAGTTTTTGCGTGAAAGATTAGCAAGCATCCATATATCCATCCATCCATCCATCCTCACAAACTTTCGCGTTTATAATATTACTAGGACTAGTAGGATTTACGATGTTGCCATTTGCGAGAAAGCTTTAAGATCAGATAACTGACCTCTCTGTGACCAATCTCAGTCAGTAATCAACCACTTCTGTCTACCCCTCGGAGCCTGATGACACTTTACCAAACTGTCCCTGAACTTTACTTAAACGTAACAAAGGTGTTCTAAGGTGTCGAGTGAGCTCTCGTAACTCAATTGCAGTGCGATCATTCGAAAGGTTAAGTACAAACGCCAGCACATCAAGCTACTACAATCTGTCAAATTTCTTTAATAGATTTTCAACTTATCGCTGAAGCATTATGCTCAAGGTTGATTGGTAAAATCTTGCAGTTTCGGGCAGCTTGATCTGCTGGCGTCTGTACATAAGGGCTTCATTTAAGCATTGTCTTGCATTGTTATTGCATCGTCTTCTGGGCACGCTCGTTCCATCATAGACCTCATCCATCGCTTTCCATCAGGCATGATCGAGGGCAAGCGTGCGTCCATACAGGAAAAAAAAAATTGTAAGCAAAATATATTTTTTACAAAAATCGGTAGATTTTTTTACATTCATCACGCCTGTTCCCCCAAAGGGTTAGCGGGGGGAGGGGGTAATTACCCTTTATTTAGCTAGATATGTTCAAGGCCCATTTAATAGGGGGTGAGCTTATTCCCATCAACCGGGCACAAATCCAGACTGGGCTGCTACTGAGAATTCTTAATGGACCATAACCAAACCCAATAACACTGTCCGACCTGGGAAACGAACCCAGGACCTCATGCTCAGCAATAGCGCTTACGACCACTAGACCAACGAGGATCACAGCCGGTCGGCCGGTGGCGCGTGTTAAGTGGTAACCAACTTTTTGTACGGACAATCAGGTAACGTAACAAGCTTATAACTTCGTGATTTTTCATGATAAAGTTTTGAAATTTTGTACATAGATTCTTTACATAAAAATACTAGACACGTGTTTGGGGTTTGCCTTATACTAAACATAATGTTGTATATATCACCCTTTTATTTAGGCATTTATTTAGGTGTCGTGATGGCCCAGCAAATCACGTGATGGCCTAGTGGTTAAGATGTCACCTAGTGTTCGTGAAAACGGGTATAAATCTAACTCGGCTGTAAATCTTCTATCTATATCTACTCCTTGGAATAGTCCCCTTATCTGACGGTTGGTGTCGGCAAAAGTGCTTCTTGTCAAACTTGTCAGTTCTGTTATTTTGCTTTTGTCTACAAACAGTAGCAACAGTAGTTTTCTTGTGTATAGTCAGTTCACTTCAATCTAGGGGCAATTCTCGTATATTAAAAAGTTCACAGTTTGAACTCAGTGTCACTCTGTCAAAAATACCTCTAAAATCCCTACATTTTTGACAAGTCTTTGACATTGATTGTCGCTGAGATGAGATTGCGACTTGATTTTAAACGTTTTTAACTGACTTTAAAAAGGAGGAGGTTATCAATTCAGATGTTTCTTTTTTTATGTTTGTTCGGGCATAACTCCGTCATATATGGACGGATTTGCAAAATTCTTTGTTGGTTCGATAGAGGTTTATTCCGAAATGGTCCCATTTAAATTTCGTAAACATCTGGTGATGACTTTCGAAAATAACCGCGATTACTGCTATCGCATATTTATGCATTGTTTACGCAATCGCACAACGTAACATCACGTCTGTACCCTATAACGCAAATGCAGCTTCCTGTCACTGATATTTACATAGCAAGTAGTGTTATATGAATTTGTTTGGGGTAGGTGGTGTGGCAAGTTGTCGCCCCTTTACATCTTTAGATTGTGGGCGGTATTAAAGGTGTCTGTAGTCCTGCCTTAGGCATGTAATTGCTACCGCGGACAAAGTGTGTCACGGGCTTTAGAGGATCCAGTGGCGAGTGACAGCCTAATGACGGCTGTCAGATGTCAAATTGCACCCGCGCGGACCGGACGCGTTTGCATCTCACCGCGGTTAGCCACGTTTTCTAATCTAAATTCATCGCATCCGCAATAGCCAAAATATTAGTTTTCAAGTGATCAGTGCACGGACGAGCAAGGTGGCCACCAGCTCCAGGAGACCCAGAAGACCACAGGTACCGCTTTGCGTTATTTGCTTGGGTTAGCTACAGATGCCATCTGACCGTCACCAATTTCCTTGAAACGGGCAATTATAGGCAATTTGAATTGACGTGCAATCCAGACGTCAATTGTATTCCAGTCCTCATCCCGCCTAGGATACAGGCTATTTACACGCCTGTCCCCCCAGTAGGTATAACTAAAAGGTGAAAAATAAAAACAGTTTTGTAAAAAAAAAAACAACCGACTTCCAAAAAAACACTACAAAATGAAAAATAACTTTGATTTTGGAAGTCAGTGTCGTTGATTCCGCATTTTCGTTTTTTGACACCGACTTCCAAAATTAAAGTTATTTTTCACTTTGTGGTGTTTTTTTGTAAGTCGGTGTTTTTTTTTTATAAAAAAGTTTATATTATTAATTACGGGTATTGGCCTTCGATTGTTGGGAATCGAACCCAACACCTTGTGCGCATGAGCAGGCGGTGTGATCAACGCGTCATTGGCACGGCTCGGCCCTATGAACACTCGTTGCAACGGTCTCTTCCTCGACGGACGATACTCCTCTCTCATTTAATTAGTAACTGAAAAAGGGAAAGAGGTACTTTTGACAGATTGAGACAGATCAGACTGTGTCATTCTTAATTTTACGACAATTGAATCCCTCTGGTCACTAACCCTTTACTGCATGATATATTAAATAAGTGACAATTTTTTTTTTTATGTTAATGTCTTTATTAAAGCTTCAGAATTAATTTTAGTGTATTTTTTATTTTTTTTATTTATTTATTTATTTATTTATTTATTTTATATTTCCAAGTGGTATGTGATGATAGACAAAATAGTTGTGTTTTATTATTGCTAATGATATGAAAAACAAACCCAATTAGGATTTATACGCTAGTTTTTTATTTTTTTAGAGTAAAATAAACTGTAAACATGTCAAACCATATATGGTTTCCTATGCGGTAAAGGGTTAAAAAGGTTTTAGGTTGATGTCAAGTCGACATTCGTCAGGGTGTCATGCTGTTTTGATCTTTGTTATCAAGTAATTAAATATAGTTTTGTATGCAAGAGTCTGCCCAGTACTGTAGTTTCATAAGGTATAATTATAAGAAAGAATTTAAAACTGTCGAAGATATAATAAACTAAACTGTACCTATTCTCAATCTTTCCCGAATTTTCCGTACATCGTGAGTTTCTTACTTCGGCTTCAATCGAAGTGATTTCCACTCGAACATGTAATTGAAACTGGACACTTGGGGTCGCCACTCACGCTGAGGGCCAAAAGTGAGACCCGACACTAGTGTGTTACGTAGGTATTTAGGTACTTAGTTACAAGTTAACGATGTCAATTTCTCTACCCGACTACAGTGGACGAAAAAGGAGGGTGTTGTGTATTATGATATGAATAATTAGGTGTTGAATTTGTCTTTATCCAGAAAATGTAGGCAGGTACCTATTGTATGTATATTTCCAACAGGGTAAAAATAAAACAATGAATTCAATGATGACTTTTATTCTAATTAAATTTAAGTGGAAACATGAATTCTTATAACACGAATCTAAAGAAGGAAACACTATTATATTCTTAATTACGAAATACTTATTAAATTAACAAATTGTCTTTCATTTTGTCATCGTTCAAATAATACAACAGAAATCGTGTCAACTAAAAAGAAACGCAAGCCATTACTTATGGCACGAATTACGACCACAATGACAATAATAATTAATTAGAAAAAACAAAAAAAAAAAACGACTATTACAAAATAAATTATGCAAAATATAATCACAAACATTGATTTTTTTGCAAAATTGTGCCGAAAACGAGCTTTCTCTTAAATTAAGTAGAGGACAACTTTTTTTTTTGTAAAAATGACCAACTTAATAATAAAATACAAGATATCCATTTTTTTTTCAATTAATATTTTTTTTCTGTCTACCTTATTAAGGCCTTCAATGACTTTTGAATGGGTTCTAGAAATAATTAATTTAGTTACTCATTTTACTGATTTTAAAAAACGAATATAAAAATGTCTTTCTTTCGTTGCAATATGTTTCGTAATTAGTTTGTTTTACGTTGTCCTCTACCTATATTTTACAATACGAAGCTCGTCAGTCCCAAATGTAACACTACTTATGTTAAAAGTGTAACAATTATATGTAACTGTAATTAAAAACATTTTACAATTTTATCTTTATTTTTTTTTACCATTATTTTGAGAAGGCACATGAAAATTTTCTTATAAATAAATGAATCGACAGCGCGACGAACAAAATCTTTAAGTTTTCAACTCATTCTAATGTTCACTAAAAAGCGAAGATAAATATTAATATTTTATTGAGTTTACGATTAAATAGTCGCAAGTGTGTCGTTACCTTTAAAGAAAATTGCAAATACGTCGCCAGCCTTTCTTCAAGCTCAATTACCGTTCTGTTATTCACTTTATTTGTAACAGTATATATATATACTATATATATATTACGAACGGATCTTACATACTATGTAAAAATACAACAATATATTTTCGGATAAAAATTGTTTGACATGTTGATCGTTACTTGAGGGCAATGAAGGTTGCAAAGTAATGTCAAGTTGGTTAAATAATCAACTAAGCCAAACTAACGAGCAAACGAATAAAGCTGTAGTGGCTACATTCATGTTTTTGATTTTGCCATATCACAAACTCAAACTCAAAAACTCAAAGCATTTATTTCAAGTAAACCAATTACAGGCACTTTTGAATTGTCAAGGGGTCGGTCAGTCAGAAAGATGAAGCTAGTTGCCCATTCCAAAGCGTAGTAGGTACACGTGGCAAGCTTGAGGGATTTATGAATGAATCAAAAATATATATCTACATATTTTTCAACAAAGGGGATTGAAAGTTTTTATAAGGAGCCCGACATCCATCCTCCATCTGTCCATTCTGGCATGGCTGTCCGTCATTTTGATTTTTTTTTCAAAACGGCGGCCACGCATTGGCCTATATAAATCGATAGCTGACATCAATGCAAACAGAAATCATATTTAGATTCCCCGTAAAGGGTCCCGTTTCTGAGAAATTAACGTTCAAAGTTGATTGGTAGGTTACATGGGTGGCCAACATTTTGAAAAAAAAAAAAAAAAAGGTAGGTATGCCACGGACCTTCAAAGCCGCACTTGTACTTTATACATCATAATGATGATGTAGGTTGTAGATAAAAATTAACTACTGATTTAAAAAAGCAGACATTTTTTTTTGGTTCTCCATCCATCTCCAAAGGCTTTGATAACTAACCAACACGTCATACAAATTCGAGTGGTACCTAGTTGATATGCCACAGACAATACCTTATTTTGTACACACTACCGTATTTTACAATGGTCTATATTATATAAAAATTAAAACGCAAATATTTGGATTATTGAACTTAAACAGAGGTATTTTGTTTGACTTTTTTAAATATATTTTTTTTACTCAAACATTATCGTTTTCTTAAATATCAATGGTTTTGTTCCCAAAACAGATAATGATTTGCCAGCATGATTTTAGCATGAACTGATAGCAGAATAACAATCAGCGTATGTACATGTATAGCCGATAGCAATAACAGTTAAAATTCCTATGACATGGAATAACTCCCAAAATATCAAAGACAAAACAAAGGCATACAATGATAAAATGTTCGGTCGCTAAACCGAATCAGAGCGATTTAATGTTTTAGCAACAATTTTTTTTTTAGGTACAGACGCCAGCACATCAAGCTACTACAATCTGTCAGATTTCTTTAATAGATTTTCAACTTTATCGTCAAACCATAAGGTTCAAAGTTGATTGGGAAAATCTGACAGTTTCGGGTAGCTTGATGTGCTGGCGTCTGTACATTTCCATAACGGAGGACAGGAGGTTCCCATACAAAATTTTATGCCAAAATCATAGGCAGTTTCATAATAAATAAAAAAAAACAATGTATATCGCTCGCTACACTACGCTATAAGTAAGAAAAATATATAATTTCATATTACCAAACTAATATTACGAAAGCTCGTGAGAATACAAATATTATATTAGGTATTTTTGTGTGCGATGCTTTTTGAAGTTAGGTACTTTATTTTAATAGTAAGAAGTTGTTTCATCAACAAAAAATGGTGCTTTTTCAAGAAAATTTTGGTTATTATTATTATAGATATGATTATGACATTTAATTATTAACGACAAGTACTTTTTGACAAACTGTAAAAAACATCGCACACAAAAACTTTAAGTGTCACAAGAAGATGTCTTTTACATTTTTAATACTACAATACACTAATAGATATACAAACGATCATACACGTTCCCGCGTTTCAAAGAGTACCAAAACAATCCCATTGTAGAAAAAGAAAAACAAAATTGGAACTGTAAGGACCTATACACAGGTTCAAACGAACCCATTTTAAAAAAGATTAAAAACCAAAACTGTTTTCGTCCTTTCACTTAACTCTAAACACTCGAAAACATAAAAAAAAAGAAAACAAACGATTTTTTACATGTCTTTAGGATCTGCTGCTTTGAAATGTCTTGCGGAATTACCCCTCCCTGTCTTTACTTCTGTCATGTTTTATGAAAAAACCGTTTTGAAAGCTGTCTTTTTAAAAGATGGTGTTAAAAATAATAGATACATTAAATGCATATCACAACTGGCCTCTAACGTCAGTGATGAATTTTTAAAATTTCCTTTGATGTATGTAAAGTACAAAATTTTATGGTTTATTCTCCAAATATTTAAATCACTACTTCAAAACTATGGAAGCCAAAATGGTGGTGTTGCTAGAAACGCCACCTACAAAAATGCGACATAATATTTTTATTGTTACTTTATTTATCTATGCATTTATTGTAAACGTACGCATCTAATATTATAGAGATAGCTTTTCTATTAAACAGTGGTCCTATTATACTTTTTTTTTCAAGATAATAAGAAAATATAGCAGTGGTCCAATATTCAATTGAAATAAAATTATTTGGACCCTCCCAAACGTTATTTTAAAAACGACTTACACAAATGTTTTCGTCAAAGATCCAGCTTTAAAATTTATTTTAAAATGACTAAAATATATTCTGTCATTTAGTCACTGATAAAATTACATTTGGCGGGTCATTCAGTAAAAAGTTCGCCAAAATGCCGTCGTAAGATTAGAAGAGCTATCCCATTGATTCTTTTTTAAAATGATTATCATTTTAATATAATTCATTTATGATTGTGGTTCTGACCCTGCCTCGTTTAAGCAATATAACTATTTTAATGGTACATATTACAAATTGTTACATTTCCCTTATATTAACTACGTCACTAAAAGCTTTGACCAAATATTTTTAGGCCGATAGGAACTGAACGGACAAAATGATATAAATCTAAAAGAATTGAAAATAATAAAAACGCTATAGAGAAAATCGAAATGTGCTCTAAAGTCGACTAAAATTTTTTCAATGTTTTTTTTTTTGTCATTTTTTTTTCATAACTGCGATTTCCAACGCTGGTAAAGTAACCGTATCCTTAGACTAACTCTCACTTATGTTAATTACAAAACTTACCTTAGAGCACTGTCCTTGCAACAGCCAAGTTAGCAATTTTTTTAGGGCGCCTCGCAGTTTGGTACATGATCTCTATTTCTGTGTTAAATCAGCTTCATCTATTACGAAGCAATTTTCAAATAATAAAACAGCACCTCGATTGCGTAATACACAAATCAATCACAATGTAATCTACAAAAGATTATGAAAGTTGATAATCCAATGCTTCATTTGTTTGAAATAATCGTCTGGGTGGACCAGACGATTATTTCACGTTTAACGTAAATAACGCAATGAATGTTGTTGATGTGTCAAAATGAGAGGCATTGCCATTGCAAGTGTATTACGCAGTTAGGTAGTAGGATATACATTTTTTTTAAGTGTCAGTGGTACTTATTCAAGTGAATAAAGGTCATTTTTAAATTAGTTAGGTACTGATGTAACAGATGTTTAACAGCAATCAACAAATGGACTGAACAACATTTTAACATTTTTAAACTATTGTCACTAACTAAATTTTGTGCAACAATGCATAATTCAAAGTGTAAAATTTTACGTATACTTGAAACACGAAAAAATACAATTCGGCTTAACCCACTTTGAAAATACTAACAAATGAATAAAGTACATTATATTTAACGTGTTTTCAATAAAATATAAAAGAATTAAAAATAATTTACAAAATATTTCAGAGCTTATTTTTTTTACATACCCGACAACGTTTTTGTACGAATAGTTGACCTCTTTTGACAATCATTCCTAGTAAATTGAATCTTCACTGTGGTTGAAGCTATCGAACTGTCACATGGAATAATAGATGTTGTTCAGATTGAACCTTAGGGTGGTAAAGCAATAACGAGGTCGACCATAAAAGTTATGCCCCGAACTAGTCAAGACTAATTTCACCAATAAAAATAAATGCGATCAGCACATATAAACCGCGTTCAAGAGCTGTCAGTGTCATAATTGTTATGTAATATTGACGCTGAAAGCTCTTGAACGTGATATAGACGTGCTGATCGCGTTCAGGTTCATCGGTGAAATTGGTCCTCAGTAAAAATACTTTAAATTATTCTGTATTGAATTTAATATATTGATCTAATTCATGATGACCAGTGCCGAGGCGAGGCGCTTCCTCAGAGGTGTCAATTCCAGTAACTATGAGCTCTCTGGCTCGTCCCAGTCGATGCTTGCCCATTGCGGCAGCTCAGTTTCGTACTCCCAGCCAGGGCCCTGCGAAATAAAATCTAATTAGTGTTTTTGCATCATCATATTAGACTGCTTCATTGATGTAGTGGCAAGTGCTGCTGCGCGAGGTATTGTATTTAGTTACGGGGCGAAGACAGAAAGTTCATGAATCGAACCTATATATAAAATGATCGCTATCGCAGCGGTACGCGGCCCACTAGACGGACGTCTGTCGTTTGGTGACATACTACGCGTCGCTGTTTTCTAGAAAAGAGAGGTGTTTTCGCGAGAAGCGCAGCGGATTGTGGAGAGAAGCGCGCGGATTGTGGCGGGAGCAGTCAGATGCGTTCAGAAATAGGATCGCGTTATATATTACGAAAAAAAAAAAAAACGAAAATGATATTCGGACTCTGCTACATACTGTCCATGTTGTAAAGGAAACCTATTTTATTTTGTGCCCAGTTGTATCAGTGTGGTATTGCAACGAAACCTTCTAATAGACACAGATATGAGATATATGTAGGAGCCTGATTTTTTTTTTTAGAAAATTTGTGATGTTCAAAAAAAAAATCTTAGAGCATCCGAGTAAGTACAGTTGGCAACAAAAGTAGGTGACATATGAGTTTTTTTATTCATAATCTCTTATCCATTGCAGGAAATTCTAAAAAAATATGTAGTAAAATTATCAAAATACTCTGGGTACATTTAGAAATGTAGATGATAATGTAAAAGGGCTTTGAAGATCAGTGCATACCGACCGGTTCACCATTTTGTTTTTTTTTTTTTAAATCAAAATCGAGGCCACGAATGAAACCTATATAAATCGATAGCTGACATTGTAAGACAAGAAAAAAATTAATACAAAATGGTGCGACAGTAGGTATGCCAGGGTCCATATAAAAATCTTCAATCCCCTTTGAAGTGACGTGTTAATTTATTTTCGATGCTGTCTGTACCTACGTAAAGCCCTGGCTCGTCCTGCGGGAAATAACAAAAAGAACGTGACTGAACTGTCAAAATGAAAGGCATTGCGATCGATTGCCATTTCATGTGTATTACGCAACTACCCCGCTGGGTAGCGTACCTTGAGAGAAAAGACGCAGAACCATTTAGCCCTCACCTTGTATTTCCAGGCATGGAGGTACATGACAAGGTCGCGGGGCCTGGGATCCCTGTACCTGACGCGGCACTCGTAGCAGTGCGGGTCTGAAGACAGTGCGTCGGTCGAGCCACTCGCTGAGCTACTTGCCAGCCCACTGGCATGACTCGGAGCCGCCGGCGTGCAGCCTGTTTGCGTTGCCACTGTCACCTTATCTGACTGTTGGAGACAAGGAAAGGGTTAGTGGAATAAACTTTAAAACCCGTTGTACAGACGCCAGCACATCAAACTACCCGTAAATGTCAAATTTTCCCAATCAACTTTGAACCTTATACTTTTGCGATAAAGATGAAAATCTATTAAAGAAATTTGACAGACTATAGTAGCTTGATGTGCTGGCGTCTGTACAATCAGTTTTTGGCGTAAAAACTACGGTTGATTTGCCGTGTGTAGGCACAGTCGTCAGTGTTGTATGGATCACTATGGAAGCTTGTTGACAGACATGGCGACACGACGGCACGGCGCCCCCGTCGCATGGCCTGCTACCGGTGGTTTGCCGTGTCATATACAAGCTCACACGATTGTTCTGCGGTGCGGCTAGCGTGCCGTATCGTAAAGAAATCGTGCCGTAAACACTCTGTGAATGTGTGTGTAAGCGCAGGACCTATCAGTACCGTTCGAGACACGGGCGAAGTCGGAAGTGTGTATGTGTGCGTAGGTATTGTGTGAGTAGGTATTATGTGCTGACGCTACTCTTCTTCACGCACCAATTCACAGCGTGTTGTACACTTGGACAACACAAGTAAGGCACGCGTCGCTGCGTGATATTAAAATACTGTACCTACCCTATTGCTTAACAAAACCGACCGTAGTTTTATTACTCGAATCCTATCAAAGAAGGTTGCGAAAATCTAAAACGGGTATAAATCTAACTAGGAGATGTTGTGCACAGAGTATTGGTTTGCCTAAACAAATACAAAGGTAAACTTAATTGGGTATCACTATTATATTTTAGAACTACTACTCGACGATTGATGTTGGGACATTGTATAATATATGCTAGTTGCGCGGTAAACTCTGCTTGCGCGATGTAGAATTTTGTGTGACGTCAGTGTGAAGCGTAGTTTGCTTGTGACAATAAAGATGCCGCCACAATATGTACAAATGTAAAATCTGCGAGATTATACAGCACAGGAGCGTTTGCTCTAGGAAACGTATACCCAGAAAAGCAAGTTCGTTAACCCAAACCCTTAGCTGCCTTATCTCTAACACATAAATATTCCTTCACTATCCCAAAGGAGCAAAATTCCTAGTAATATCCTGTCCTTAAGTCCAGTCAAGTCTTTTATATCTTTGTCCGTTTTCAAATTCTTTCATTTAATTAGCCAGGACACATACCATTTGAAGCTACGGCATTGAGCAGACTGTTGCATAGAAAACTATATTTAATTACTTCACGACAAAGATCAAAATCAAAATAGCATACACCTTCGACCAATGCCGAGTTGACATCAACGTACAACCTTTTTATGAAATATGTATTAATAAAATATATTTAATTGTTATTGTCACATTTTTAATTCGGACTGACATATAAAGACGATGGGTGAATGTCAATCTCCGGTATTGATATTAGTCGGTAAAGCAGATTTTATCGTGCAAAGAGCAGACAAAAATAACCCTTAAGGTGACGGACATATTTAGGATGTACCTTGGCATCATTGGAGTCGTCATTGAATACCGGTGAGGCGACGGGCGAGCACACGCGCGGCGAGCACGCGGCGGGCGAGCGCTCGCACGCGTCCGGGGCCTCCGCGCCGCTCGACGGGCTCGGCACGGTCGCTGCGGGTATAGGCGCTGGTTAGAACACTAGGTAAATACATTTTGTAGTTGATATCTAGACGATGAACTATTTCCAATTATTTTATTTAAATGCAATAATCACCTTTAACCCTTAAATGCATAATGTTGCCATTTGGCAACAAAGTACGTCATTTAATTTTTTTAAGATTGTGATAGCTGTGAGTTTCTGAACGCACCTCTTTTTGTCAAAACAATATATATACTCTATGAATATTAATATTATTGTATAATTATTATATATTTATTATCTAAATTCTATAGACAAATACCTATACAATAGCATTTTTTGCAATACGATAAAATAAATCATGCATTTTAGGGTTAAAAACCGAAAGGTACAGACGCCAGCACATCAAACTACTACAATCTGTAAAATTTAATTAATAAAAAAAAAACATTTATTTGCAAAACAAATTAATGGATTTTCGGCTTTATCGCTAAAGCATAATGTTTAAAGTTGATTGGGAAAATTTGATAGTTTAGTGTAGCTTGATATGCTGGCGTCTGTATGTAAAAATGTAGCATATTTGAATAGAGAGTGACGTAAAAAAGAGAATTGATAAAGTTAAATGGCCTTACAAAACACGGGCTGAATCCGTATTTGTGATATAACATTAAATTAAAAATCGTTAACTTTATTTGAGTTAGGCAATGAGTCAGCCCTTCTTGAACATTAAATAGTACATTATTCACCGAGGGGAGAAAGTGACCGATTATTATCGAACCTATGAGAAAAATGAAATACATTATTTTTAAGTGAAGTTTGTATTAAAATTGTTACAGTTATTAAAACTCAATATAATACTTTTGCCAGGGAGATTAATATTGGTTTGAATCATCAGCAAAAGTATGTGGCCAGTATCATTTTGCGCCTGGTGCTAAAAAGTTTTTGTCTTTTGGCATTATTCGATCGTAACGCCGACTAATTGAGTCGACGTCAAAAAACGCGCATTTTTACTCATGTTAGTTCCTATGCGCGTTTTTTGACGTGACTCAAAAAGTCGGCGTTACGGTCGAGGAGTTAGGTTAGCTATAGAATTGCCATATTTATTTTTTTAAACCCAGCACGTTTACTATAACAATGGATTTTATACAATTTTCTGCCCGTTCAGCAGGTTACAATGGATTTTCATACACTTTTTCGACCCGCAAATTTGGTACAACAGGAATGAAGTACTTTCTGCCTCACTTAAAAAAAAAAAAAACAGTAATAAGGTTCTTTCCGAGCACGTATAGTATAAAGTTATACAACGTGTAACGTTAAATGCGCAAAACCTCAGACACCCCAACTGATTTTTAATTCAATTGACCTATTTCAGAGAGAAAATAAGTCATTAAAAAAATTGTAAAGGTTTTATGTGCTGTTTTAGATTTACTGGCCATTCTGATCGTTTCATGCGTCTGCGACGACGCTTTATCGAGTGGTGGTATGAAGATTTTTTGAAAAATGTGACCTATATTAAAAAGTGGTTCAATTAATTCTGCTCGTTATTCTGATCAAACTATTTTCAGGTTTTGCGCATTTAACGTTACATGTTGTATAAGATATTCCCCAAAACGCCGGGCCTTAACCACTTCCTAGTCTCCCCAACAAGTCGTCTGTGTATTATTTAACTCAAAATCTAGTTATATAATACTATATAACTAGATTTTGAGTTGCTGTAGTATCAGGTAAGGTAACCACCAACCAATACCAGAACCAATGTGGTTTCATAATTATATAGTTTCAACACTTACGGGTCATAATAGACGAAGGCGTGACTCCTGGGGCAGGTGACTCCAGTCTTGGTGACGACTCCCTCGAAGCAATTCCAGTGTCGCAGTCATCCTCACCAACTGTTGAAACTAACATAGTAAGCATTGCCGCCAAACTACAGATATTCAACTACCTTCAAGATGATTAATAGCTAGAAAATAGATTATTTTGATTAAAATAAAGAAGTTGAACAAATATATTGATTTTTATTTGATAAAAAGAAATTCAAAAAAGCAAACACAATAAAAACTAAACTGTCATCAGATCTATATCTGCTCGTGTGGCTCCTGGGAGTAACGTAACCATAAATAATTAATTATGTCATTGAATAGTCGTTGGTCAAGACTTGACAGGTTAACATGCCAATACAGATGTCATCTAAAAGCTAAGGACCTGTTTCACAATGTCCAGGAAAGAAAAATCAAAGGACCCGAATCAGTATGAAATAATCTGTCAACAAACTTAACCGGAAATTATCCGGAGTCACTGCACTTTGAAGTTTTATTACTTTCTGTACTCTTTATACTAAAAAAAAAAACCAACAGCTTGGCAACCGGTCTCGCCGAGGGGTATCGTGTTAAATACTGGTTGGTATACCATTTTGTTATACTGGAAGCCGACCCCAAAATAGTTAGGAAAAGACTAGGCGGATGATGATGACCCTCTATTTTAAACTTACCTTTATCATCCGACACAGGTTTAGAGAACAGCAGATCATCATCAGCAGCGTCCACTCCCAGCCAGTTCTCAGCATTGTGGATGGCTATGAGGTCCCTGACCAGTTGCTCATCCGTCTTGCCTCCCGTATCACCACCCTTGCCTCGGAGCGGTCCAAACACTGGGTGGTTATATAGAGGATCGTTTACGACTGGGTAACCTGGTGGAAGAGAAAGACAACTTTAGTATAAATCTCTACACTAAAAGACTCTCTCTCTCTGACTGTTTGAGAATCTGTCATAGATTTTGAATATTGTATACCTGATCCGCTGCATCTTCAACAAATGTAGAAAGCCTAAAGTGGGACGAAACCTAAAGATTTCACGATGTAAACAATAGAAAAGATGGAAAGTCCAAGTCGAATAGAAGTAGGTTTAATAAAACCAGCTTGGGTTTCTCATGAAAATGGTGCCATCATAAAATGAAGGAAGAGTGTTTACTGGTACCACAATGTCAAAACACCGGTGAAAGTTACGGATTTTTATGACAGCCTCCACTTGGCGGTCGTTATATGACGGAACCACTTTCACAGAAAACCCTGCTTATCCATTTCCTGGCTGGCCGAGCCCTGGCTGAGGGTCTGAGTCTCTTAAAGCAGAAAAAAAATATGCACCCTAATATTCTTGGTTTGTCCACCTGTAACCAATGATAAGTAAAAGACGGTAGATAGTTCAAACGCGCTCCGCACGTGACACGTTAAAACTGGGCTAGTTAGCACACCTGAATTCTAATTCCGATCCAGCCTGTCCCTTGCTGCCCTCCCAGCGACGCCCTAAGCCGAAGTCCGTACCCCACAGGGGGTGCCCTTAGCGTGTAGTCGCTTAGTTTTAAGTTTGTTAAGCCCTGACTGGAGGCCATAATTTATTGATGCATCCACAGGCAAGCCCGGTTGGGTGTTGTTGGTAAACATTTATGATATTATGTAACAGAAATTGTATTGACAAAACAAGATGGCATTGTAGTTCCGATTGTGGCCACGCACCGAAATACGAGTAACATTGTGAAGTTCGTTTTTTAAACTCAGATACCTAGTAATTTGGCAGGTTTAATGTCAAACTCCTATACCAGAAAAAGCAAAAAAAAAAAAACTTAAATGTCAAATTTCTATCTAGCATTTATTTTTAACAACATTGTATACCATGTTTTTGGCACATAAATTATCTATTTTTTATTATTAAAAACGAATTTTAGCGTTGTATTCACGTGTGCGATTATGTGCTGTTTTGAAGATCGAATGTTTGAATGAATAATTTGATTGAATATTGTGAGGGTAGGTAACCTCTTTTCACTTATAATATCATTAGGTTCTGTAAAGCGGCCGCTACACCTACTTATAATTGCGCAATATGATTGAACCAGCCCTTGCACCCAAAATATCCATTATTGTCACGTAATAATATTGACGGCCCATAACAATAGAATAGAATACTCTTTATTATGTACACCATATAGATTACAGACATAAATATAGAAATTTTACAAAGGCTGACACAATGGGCGGTCTTATCGCTAAGAGCGATCTTTTAAAGACAACCTTTGGAAGCTTCAATGATACGACGATGACCAAGACCTGCGCAATACTTACCCTACACGGTGCAGTTAAAATATGGTGCAATCAAAATAAAACTCGCTCAAACTTTTGTTCAATAATTGCGCAATCTTCAATATTAATCTGAAACGGTCAAAAACATTGACAACAATTCGTGATATTGTGCATTTAGGGCCTGCCTAACGATTTCTTATAAAACTTACCCAAATACTGCAAGTGTACTCTAATCTGATGCATCCTGCCAGTCTTCGGTTTGCACAGCACCACGCTCGTGTTGCTAGCTATGTTGTACCCCAGCCTCTTGAACACCGTCGAGCAATCCTTGCCTTTCGGTGATACCTTGCAGACTCCGATCTTGTAGCTCACTACCTCTATTGGCTCTAGGCATTCGATTTCGTCACTGTAATTTAAATGAAATGATTAACTTTGTGTAGCGTTTGGTTGCGTTTGGGTCACGAATCAACACACATCAGGACCCGAGGCGGCGGCGCGTAGTGTTCCACGCGCGCCCCTCTTAGACGTCGCGGGGGGAGTTTAACACCTCACTCCCCCCCCTGACACGAGGAGAGGCCCGCACGCGCGGGCCAGCACCAGCCGGGGGTTGCGGAAGTATCGTTCGTTCCCGCGACTCCCGGCGTAGGTGAGAGAGGGAACACCGGGGTGGTTTTTAGTCAGTAAGAGTCTGACAGACCCCGCCGCCCGCCCCAGGGCGGCGGACATCCATGAAGATTTTCCACCCCGAAACAAAAAAAAAAAAAAATGGGTCACTAGGATACCGTCTGTCTAGTTTGGAGTTTCCAGTATCCGGCAAACCGGATGCTTGTGTGAATATGTATATTTAAACACGTAAACCACTAAACGGGATCCTGCAAAAAACCGTAACTGCAAAAAACAGGATTTTGCCGTGGGAAAGAGCCCTAACATGTTGCTTGTATTTGTAACAACTGTGTGTAAGTTTAAAAAAATATTTGGTATTAAGGGTTGTATTACCTACTGTAGGATTATGTCTTATTTTTATTTTGTGTCGTCCCGAGAATATTAGCTCAGGCCGTGGTACCTTTGACAGTACGGGTGATTTTGCAACCATTTTTTACTTTTTAATTTGTTTAAAATGTTCTGATATCTCACACTTTGTGCCAGGAATAATATCTCTTTTTTGTTCCATGAGAGGGCAGGACTTCAATGCGTTTTCGAGTTTATTATACAGATTGATGAAACGTACTAAGAAATCTAACACACGCTGAAAAAGAAAAATAGCCTAATTCCAAAATTATATTATTATGTAAGTCTTTATTGTATGTATATGTCAATTATAGTTTAGGTTGACACTGTAACCAATCACGCGCGAGCCGAATTGGTCGCAATAAGTAAGCCAGAGCACCCCGACCAAATGGGTTAGGTTAGGTTAGAACTGTGATCATCCGCGTGCGAGCCGAGAGAGCGAAGCGAGGCGAGCACTACTTCCAAAGGCCAGACGGTTAACTAAAAGGCTAATTTTACCAGTTGGCTGCGACATATAGATAATAATAATAATAATAATATTCCACAACTTTCACACAACGCCATCTAGTCCCAAACTAAGCAGAGCTTGTGCTATGAGTACTAGACAACTTATAAACATACATATATATTTCTAAATACATACATATTATAGATAAATTACACCCAGACAAAGAACAAATGATCGTGCTCATCACACAAACATTTGTCCTGGGTGGGAATCGAACCCACGACCTTGGGCATAGCAGTCAGGGCCACTGACCACTAGACCATCAGGCCTGTCAAGATAACTAACTATTTGCACTAGGTACTGAATTAATTGACTAACTATGTATACAACTACTGAGGGGAGGGATAGCGAGGGCAAATTTTACCAAAGTCATATTTCTTTTGTTCCGTGGAATAAAATCAACGTATGCCGGTCGATTCTGTAAAAATCTCACTGTGAAATCATAAGTGAAGTGAGCACTTAATGGTGTCAATACCTACCATTACGGAATGACAGAGCTCACTTCCCGAGTTCACTGCACCTAAGTTCTCACGGTGAGATTTTTACAGAATAGCACTGCTGTTGGTTCTAGTAAGGAAAAGCTCTCAAACATTCAAAATTTATTCTTAGGTTATGACTTATTTTAGATATAAAAGTTTGATGAAATTTGAAAATATCGCTGTCATCCGGAAACGTGCCCAGAAGACTGTCAGCATTGCTACTCAACGTGGCGTCTTACTCTACAACGTCTTAGCCTCATTCCTAGCTGGTTACATTTCATGTTGCATTGTAAAAAGGACGGGTCATTTGTGTTACATCTTGTAACATTTCACCAATCTATACCCGGTAAGTATTATATACGTCACTGTCACGATGACTTTATGTTATGTGGAAAATTTCGTTGGTTATAAAGTCAGAGAAATTAATTGGTAAGCAAATTTATCACCAACTAAAATAGTCCGCATATTCAAATTACTAATGTAATTTTTTGACACTTATATGACATGGCTACAATTAGACAGCAAATTGATGTAAGGTGTCAATTTGCGTAAATATTAGCTTTCCTGACTGTATATTCATTCACTCTGTAGTGCCTAAACGTTTATTTTCCAGAATAAATGAAATTAAAATAAAATAAGAAAAAGTCTACGAAAAAAATATAAATCACGAACCAATTTTATTTTTATCAATTCGGCTAAATAATTAAGTGAGAACATTTCAACTAAAAAGTCCTAGGCATCGCTGTTCTCGTGTGACGAAGCGCGTAATTACACTTAGTTTGATTAGAACCTGTTGATTTGACTGGAAGTTTGGAAGTCTACTGAAAACTCGTTATTGTGGGACCAATAGAAAACAAAATATGAATGAGTCGCTCTCTCTAAGGTCAACTAAAATATTTGACTAATTTCTATTAAAATATTTACGTATTATTTCGTTCTATTCCTTCTGGCTTTAATTCCCACATTAGTATATTATTGTCACTCTGCTCCCCGCCGCTCCTTTAGACCACAGCCCACCTTTTAACCCGTCAACTTGACCTTGTCTGGAACAAGCGTCAGAACCACATATTTGATTTTCCCTTTTTACCCTTTCTTCGGGAATGAGACTTCATTTTCAATTTAGGTATTGAAGGTGGAACAGAATAGACGTTTTTGCACAGTATTTTTTGTACACATTAGAGTGATTACATTTGCCTTCGGATTGCCTCGTCGGTCTAGTGATCGCATGCGCTACTGGTGAGCACGAGGTCCAGGGTTCGGTTCCGAGGTCGGGGAAAGTGTTATTAATGGGTTTTTCTATCAGGAATTTCTCAGTGGCAGCCTGAAGTCTGGATTTGTGCCCGGTTGATGGCATTAGGCTGGCCCCCTATTACATAGTACTTGAACATAACTGACCTATAGGTACACCTCTGCCCAACCCTTTTGGGAAACTAGGCGTGGTGTTATGTGTGAAAATGTTAGGTTTCAGAGTTTTGAAACTTTAAGTAAAAGAGTTAACAAATTAATGAAGAAACATTTGAAAGTCAAATAAAATATCTGATTGCGTGCTTACGTACTTAATAAATACTTAAAGACCCCATCGTTATACAAGTACTTATTTAAAAAAAGATACACTAGCCCCTCTCGCCCCCTCCTTAACTAGAAACACTTAGGCTCCTCGCCCACGACGCTGTCCAAAAGCAACCGATTTCAAAGTCAAATCACCAATTCTCGTTCTTTTCTACTTTACTTTGGTACTTTAGGTCATTCGAGGTGCATGTGAACCGGCTCTTCTGACACTCGAGAAAGTGGAGCGTGATCCGACGAGCAATTCTCTTAATTGTAAGAACGTTCATAGTCTAATCTCAGTTTCAACCTGTCAAAAATACCTCTAATTTCCCTACATCTTGACAAGTTTTTGTAATTTTTTTTGTAGCCGAGAAGAGGCTGCGACTAGATTTTGAACGTTTTAAATTACGGGAAATTAGCCTTCTGATCAGAAGCACTGCACTGGGTGTTGGATGGCTCAGTAATCCCCCACTTCGACAAATTGTGTCTGCATGAGTAGCTAGAATGTCATAACACTAGTATTTGGTTTAGTTTTTGGGGCTGATTATCTCTTAGTTGCCACGGCTTATATTTACAGTTTCTTTTTTTTTTTTGGTTTCTTCTTTGATTACTTTTTGCTCTGCACGCGTAGCATGACCACCATGGAACCGGGTTTTTTCGGCGGAAGAATAGATAAAATGACAGATTTCTTTAGAAAAGATTTCCATGAAGATGTCATTTTGTCTATTCTTCCGTCGACAAAACCCGTTTCTATGGTTGTCATGCTACGCGTGCTGGACAACAAAGGTGCACGTTTTGCTACGTTCTTAAATAAAACGGGGTGTAAAAATACTCTTAACGAAGCCGAGAGTCACTTGTTTGTCCCGTTATTATGTTTTTTTTTTTTTTACTGGACCATGATACCTGGGAACATTTTGTTAGCGGAGATATTGATATTGTTCGTTTTTTTTTTAAATTTTTTTTTTATGAAAACCTATGTATTTATATATATATATTTAAATGTGATAACTTAACTTTAAGCACTGCATCGTTGCACTGCACTTTATAAGCAAAATGTTTTGCATGCGTTACATTGCGCACTACGGTAAACAGCGAATTTTCCCACCAAGAATCCTCTCAAAAACATTGAGCGTTATTCTGATGTAATTGTTTGATGAATGCATATGCATGCTGAAATAAATAGTTTGAAATTTAATTTAATTTTAATTATTTTATTTTTATTTTTCAGCAATTATTTTTGGACAAAATCACTTAGTTTGATGTACAGATTGCGTAGATGACGGCTTCGTGAAGGCCATTTTTACACCCTGTTTGTATAATTTCAACATGGATGATGGTACCAATATTTTGATTTCAAAGAGTGTTCGAGTGTTCATGAGGTTCTTGCCCTTTCTCATCTTCATTTTTCTGGCTGACCGACCAATTGAGTCTATAACACTTTACTTTTGCGTAGCGTCGTGGACGATCACCATTACTAACCAAGAGATTGTTCATGAATCAATAAACATTTTGATTGGCTCGTCAACTGAAGACTTCTTATAGTTAGAGAAGCCAACAGCTAAACGTGCTTTCCTACAACGAGTTAAAGTTTAAATTCCTTTGAACGTAGATAAGTGGTCGCGCCATCGATATTATCGTAGGAGTTTTACAAGATCGATATTGAGTTCAGTGCTCAAGAAAAGATCAACACTTGCAGTAATTTCATTTAACTACGAGTTACTTGTGATTTTGTTGCGTAGGCACTGTGATACTAGTGAAAATAAACGGTTATTCCGTTTATTCACCCCAAAAAAAACCACTATAATTGTACAGGCGTAAGTTACCTTAGAGTCGATTTTTTGCGCGGAAACGTCTTCGAGAATCCACCTTGGGTAGTTGGATAAACGGAATTTATAGGCTTACTTTAGGCTTTATGCGGATTTTTTTTTTAGGTAGAGCTACGGAATTCTGTAATTAAATTTTCATTTTACACCGTCTTTATTTCAAAGTACCATTCCACTATTTAACCCTTAAATGTATGATTTATTTCATCGTATTGCAAAAAAATGCTATTGTATAGGTATTTATCTATATAATTAAAAAGAATATATATTATAATGACATAAAATTATTAATATTCATAGAGTATATATATTGTTTTTACAAAAAGAGGTGCGTTCAGAAACTCACAGCTATCACATTCTTAAAAAAAATAAATGACGTACTTTGTTGCCATATGGTAACATTATGCATTTAAGGGTTAATCAAGGGCTGATTATTCAATATTCCAGTAACTTTTATCTAAAGAATAAATACGGTGGTTTGACCTATTTTCTTGGCAATAACCGCAAATAGCTTATGTATAGAAATTGTGTATTCTGTTTTCGTACTAATAATACCAGCTTATTAGTATCCCACGGCAGGACCAAATGCCTCTTGTCATGTCAGAGAAGGCACGAGCATTAACTGCCACGTTTGCTCAAAAAGTTTTGGCGATTAACTTATATTAACTATAAGTCCAGGTTTCCTCACGATGTCTACACCTATGTCAGTTATGTCCAATATGATGCCTTATCTCTCTCATTCTGCTGGTTCGCACCTGCTGGGGAGTTTGTTGCGCCACTTCTTCTTCCTAGCGAAAGCACTAGGAAGTGGTGAAGGGCGGGCGTTTTGGGGGACTGTCTTTTGTAATTTTGACGTTCGAAAAGTGCTGATTCTCAGCCTAGTTTGTATAAATGATTTTGATTTCATTTTGATTCATTTCATATATACTTTCTATCTCATGTACATATGAATTGAAAAACACACATTTGTTTTGCCCGGATTTGAATGCGCATCCTTGTGTGTCAGACAGACGAGATCTTAAACAGCGGTCACCTATCACCACCATAATATACGTCAGATAAGAGATATCCGACGATAAAAAAAATCAGCCTTTGTACAAATAAAACTGGTTGAAAAAAGTCACTTACTCAGGGAACTCTCCATCCACCCTGCAGACGTACTCCTTCTGGACTTGTCTGTTCCTGATCTGATGTTCCATCTGTCTCGCCTTCTTCGGACTCCTCCCGAATAGTAGGAGACCTGGGTATAGTATTACAAGATTTATATTTTGTTGGATCTCATCAGATATAATCATCATCATCAAATTTGTCATCAGTGCCCCATTTTAAGATTTTAACAAATTAATTTTTTTCGGCTATAATTATTGTTGTTGTTTACTTCTACAGGTCATTTTTAAGCATTTTCATTGTATTTTGGGGTAAATGGTATCACCAACTGTCTAGATTAATGATGCTGGCCTTTTTATTAAATATTCTAGCCGCCTTTTTACGAAATTACTTAAAAAGACCAATACAAATTAAATCAACTGTCAACCTTTTACCATTTATCAAAAGCAAAATCCCGTCCAATACATATTTCAAAAGAAAAAACAGAAAGTCAGATTTACATTTACACCAATAAAAAATCCAGCGAGTGTAATTTTTTAAAAGGATCTTTTTGAAGCAACGAAGAAAGATTTTACAGGTTACTGCGATCTCACCTGACGTCAGCCTGTCGAGTCTGTGAATGGTCCTCAAGTTCTTCAAATTATACTCTTTTGCGAGTATGAAAACGACCGTGTTGTGCCTGTATCTGCCACATGGATGTACCTAGTGAAATAGTTTTTTTATTAAAGTGGACGTTAATTTTGAGATAAACTTCACGAAATGATCTTTAAAATGAATCTTTATCATGCTTTTTAATTTGGAGGAAAATATCGTCCAAGTGAGGGACATGAATGGCAATGTATTCAATTCATATATAATTTGGAGTCACAAATCAAAATTATCACAATAATATTTCAACAAAATTCAAGAAACTGAAATGTAACTTGTCGAGACATCGCATAGTTCTCACAAGGTACCTGATGATGACAAAAATAAAGTTAAAAACGAATAAAGCAACGACGATGAAGCAAGCAAGTTTGAAACATGAATATTGAATGATGATGTGCACACAAAACAAGATAATACCTTACGCAGTCCCAACTATAAGAGAACGCCACAGTACAAGTCACACAGCAAAATCAATATATTGATAGTTATGTAAGCACAAGCATGCAACTGTGAAAGCAAAACTATAGTAGATAGATAGTAAGTAAAGTATATTGAAGCGAGTACCGAGCCATGTAAGAAAGAATTTAAACATTTTGAGAGATTGAATTGCATTCTATCTTGGAATCTGCTTAATACAGACAGAGCTAGGAGGAAAGCACTAGATTTTGAGCAAAATCAGTCAATTCATTCATGAAAATAATTTTAGTATAGTACAAAACGTCCTGTTTTAATAAAAATTAAGAACATAGTACATATCTCATGCATGCCTGCAAGGTAACATAATGCCGCAATGATATACCGAGTATCCTACATATTCAAGGGTTTTATATCTGAAAAAGAAACTTTGCATGCAAATCGTTGACCTATTTGCGAATATCTCTATACTATATCATAAATACCCTCTACGTAGTAAATTCGAGTTTGTGTGTATTTATAGGCGGTATAAACCGGCACCATCCTTAGAATTTGTAAACATTATTTGGGAGAAAAGTTTTCGGAATTGACAAAAAGGGACGTACGACAAACTCCTAATTGAATCGACGTAAGCTTCTGCAACTCAATTTACCAAAATGTAAGAAAAAATATTGGCAAAGTTATTCCTGAGCAACAAGAATTGGATCAGGTTAAAATATTTTGGATAACACGGTACCCGCTTGAAAGAAATGAAATAAAATAGGAAGTATTTGGGCTCGCAATATCAAGTTCGGGACCACTTTCAAGTGGTATTTTCGACAAGACCGCACATTTTCAACTCTGTTTGTGGTATTATGTTCAAACTTTTGTGCATATCACAATCTAGTCAGACTCTGACAGTGTACTTTGGACCGCGAAAAAAAATGAACCCACCGAATTTCTGTGAGCTATCATCGCGCAGATTTATTTTCTCTCTCATTGCACTTTCAACAGTCTTTCTTTTAAATTACTATCTTCTTTTTTGAAAAAAAAAGGAAATCTTCTATTGTGGCAAAAATAAAAAAAGGAAAAGGAAAAGGTATTACTAACTTGAGGGATTATTTAATTGCCAACAATTTTCTGTGTTATACTTTTAGGCAAAAGCAAAAGCAAGTAAATATGTAAGAACAGTTTTTCGGAGGCGGATTGGAAATGAAAATATTGTAACATGTTCCAAGTTTGTAACAGTAAAAAGTGTTTCAGGGTCCAAACGCAAGTCAGAGCCTAACGGTGATGACAAAACGGTCCCAACGCATGACTCACCGGCAGCGAGCAAGGCTTGTCGAGCACGAGAAGCTCTTCATCCACGTGTATGATGCGCAAGGGACTAGCGAGCACTGGCGTCTCGTGCCTGGCCCACCACGGACACAACAATGTTTCATTACGGACTTTTTATAGTCTTATGATGTTGCAATTGCCTTTGAAAACAACTGTATAACGACAGAGCTATTCACTTCTGACGTAAAAAAAATCTTTGGTTTGGTACAGGAATTCGGATTGTGATCACACCAAACGAAATACAAACTTAGGGTTTTTTAAAAATACTTTACTGTTACTAACTCAATATCCCCTTTACGGAGTCTGCACAAGAATTTAATAATGCAGAAAAAACAATCCTTAAATTTTTCAATCGAAAACGCTAGACTTCAAAGTGAAGTTTATTGATGTACTTGTACACGTTGATGTAAACGTTATTCACAAGGCCTGATGACGTACATTGTGGAGCGATCACAAACGCTTTTGTAATCCATTGGTCACTTGAGACGTAATATCTGACCATCCAAATAAAATGGAGGATAAGCACAATATCTCTAATATCTATAAGCGTAATATTTTGACAATCTATTTAGGAAAGGTACAAAATGTTGGGGCATTAAGGGTACAAAACAGCGAAACAAAGATGATTTTAATGGCTTATTCTAATATGCACAGAGGGGAGGCATTAACATTAATGAGATACTCAAAGTGCATTACAACATCATAGACAATGTAAACACTTAATACCCTGGAGGCACAGAATATAGGGTCCTACTTTTATATGCATGACATTTTGTAGAAGTTGTTTTGTAGGTTATGAGACTCTAATTAATAAATTAATGTAATATTAATGTGTCACAACAACACATTAATATTTTCAATGAGAAATTTGGAGACATTTCTGTAGCGTACAAGAATGGTTGAATGATTGGAAGTGTTCTTAGACATAACTGGAATACGCTTGAATTCAGTATGAAATTAGAACCGTATACAAAGGACAACTGTTCAACTGTACATGAAGATATTTACGATTTTCTAAGGAAGGAAATCCCGGATGATTAGATGGCGGGATTCTCATAACACATAAAATAAGTTCGTCAGTGTTCCGGGTTGTGTTGAGACTGTAAACTTTTGTGTGAAAGATACAAACGTGGATAATTAAATCTGTGACAAACACTTGGGTATGTTCTAACTAACCAAAATTGAGTGGTATATGAATGTGTTTGCAGAATATTAAATTGTAATGTTAGAATAAGAAATAGATTAGTAAAAATAGCTATTACAATTAAGGATATAGGCATTAACTATAGAAGAATTAAATTTATTAGTAGTTATTAATAGTAACTAAACTAAAGATCTAATATTCAGTAAAAACTAAACGGGTAAGTTAACCGAATCCCAGTTTCCAATATTTTAATAGAATTGATTAACATGTTTTATAAGGACAAATGTAGGCCAGAGCTACGATATTTTACTTTGCACCGTTCAGCGTAGGGATCCAGCACTGAGCCGTAATATCAATCACTATGATGGGGGACGGTCGATCATTTAGACCCTTTTACATTCGTACTGAAGAAATATTTCTTTTCTACGGCATTTGCCTTACAATTACATTCGTATAATCTATATTGATTCCTTCTTCTGACCAATTCTTTAAGTTCTGAATTTATTACTTACTATTTTGTTTGGGACGAGAGGTTATTTTAAACACATCGTTGGAAATTTGGACCTTCTAAAAGCTTAACTTAGTAGTCTTTACTACAAAGCTGATTTGGTACCTACGCGACGAAGTCTTTACTAGAAACCTTGGTACCTACACGACGAATTTCTGCAGTGTCGAATTTGTAAAGGTCATTTAATTTACTTATATTCCTTACTTGCACTTCTTTATCAATTTTTCAGTAAAGTGAAATTCCTCTTTCGATTTTGCAACAGCCAAAATACAAAATAATCCCAACAATTCGTATTATACCAATCAGTGTTCAAAATGGAAACAAAAACATACGATGCAATATCCTCAATGAAATTTCCACTTTGCTGTAACAGTACGTGAGTAGGAAGCTAAACAGGCATATGTGCTAAGTCTAGATATGTATATATACAGCTTATTGTATTGGTGTAACAAGAGGCTTAATGAGGACCTACGTAGAAATACGCTGGCTCGAGTAATTGGTCGACATTGTTGTTTAATTTTGTCAGCCATGTTGGACCCGCTAAAGGTTCAAAGGGATTTGGAATATTTGGGTGCGAAATGCTTAATTGCGGAGTTTAGGGAACACATTAAGTAAGAGCTGATTATTTTATTACATGTTACAATGGGTTTCTGATTTCTGAACGATACTAATGATCTAGTGTCTACTTAATTCATTTCTTAGTAAACTTTAGTTCCTAATGACAGAAAAATGTCTTTACAAATATTCGTCGTCTAATCATGAATTTAATGCCCAAAAGAAAGAATTTATAATTATGGTTATTTGACAGGCTCCTAAATATGGCTTCGTCTTTCACTCAAACAGCGTTTTAATGCTCAAAGGAATTTCTAATGACTTTCAAAAAGCTCTTTTATGGGAGCAAGAAATTGAAAACATGGGTTTTCTTCAGAGGTAACAAAGAAACAAATCGTAAAAATACAATTTGCACATTAAAGAGCTTACTATGGATTTCGTTCGGCTATCAACTATTTTATAGCTGTCTGCCGCCGAAGGTAGGTAATTTGAAAACCACATTGATATGTATAACATGAGGCAGTCTTACTGTTAAAGCATATTCTCTGACGATAGGCTACTCAGACGCATCAATAAGGTGTTCTATTGACGTCTGACGATATAAACTTTCTATGGAATTTAGTTTGGATGTTATGCTATTTTATGAGAACTGACACAAAACTCAGTTGAATAACACATTTGCATTTCAATGATCTACCTGATCGTATTATTAAAGAAACGTATTTTTTTATTGAAAAGCAACTTCAAAGCAGAGTAGAGAATAATAATTTAGTACCTATATCTAAAAATACACGTTCTATAGAGCCTGATGTTCAGCTCGAGTGAGTGCTGAAAAAAATCAAGTTTGCCTCGACTTCGCCTACTTTGCATGTAAATTCTAACACCTACCTTCTACATCCCTGTTTTATTACTTAAAAGCCGATATGAAAGTGCTTCATAATATTAGGTGTCCTCTGTCATATAACGTTGTAGAGTATTTCTTGCTAAAGGGACCGTTCTACACTAAAGCAAAGGACTTTGAGAAGCTAGCTTTTAGGTGAAGGAAAGCGGATTTATGTGGAATGGAAGCCTATAAAATGATCGTCGCACTAAAATTGTGGAACCATCTAAATTAAATTCTGGACGGTTTAGATATTAAATGCGATGTTCCTTATCGTCTGTCTGCTCTCGAAAGTATTACACCGAAATTCAATTTGTCAGTTATTATCCTTCTTAATAATTTGGTTAACTTTGGTCAGAGGAGAAAGAAAGTACAGTGGATAAAGATGTTGAGTTATTTACAATGAAGTATATGGAAAGCTTGGTTAGTGCACTACTAAAATCTATATTAACATAACATGCGACACATAAGGGTGACATACAAGTACTTGATGTATGATAAGCGTACACATAACATGGCTGTCTCATTTGCCACTTACGGGGATAGAGGCCGGTTTGTTGACAACCACAATGTCCTCGTCGATATGTACGAGGGTGATCGGTTGGCTGGTGACCGGTACTTCGTGCCTGCAACGATACACACGTCAGGCTTACGGCTTCTGGGCAACGGACTCGGAGCAAAACCACATAAAAGAAGGCGAAAATTTCGTTTATGTAGACGACATTTTCGTTATTGTGAGGAAGAAAAAATACAATTGTTTAGATATTTTAGTATTTTGCGAAGAAGTTATAGAGAACATTAGTATTGTTTAAAGTAGAAGTAATTGTATTTGTGTTTCATGTTTGAATAAGAATTTATAGCCACCTTCTGAATCATCATGACGCCGATGCTCCATCAACATTATTACTCTACTTATTGCTAAACGTAGAACATTTTTGCTCAGAGTTCGTTCAAATATCAGTTCTCGTGAGGTATGATATAAATATTAGACGAGAACCAAACAACAAATGAACATGCGTGAGCGAAATTGTAAGATGTATCGTGTGAAGATGCATGCCGTTCTCAACCAGACACGGTGTCGGACTATTAACAGTTAGAATTTTCAAGATATCAAGTGATAAAGAATACTGTGTCTTTGTTGGAAAACGGCCAATATGCACTCGCATGCTCATTCGGTGCTCAAGATATCGTTATTGAAGATTATATTTGTGTTACAGTGGACTAAATACAAATTAGACCTGAAATACAAACAAGCTTCGACGCACGTCACATTATTAAAAAAAAAAAAAATTATAGTTAGAGTAACTGTGATAGTATGTAAGGATAAGTAAAATAAATATATATAAGGCGAGAAAAATAAAGTTATTATTTACAATACTGAAACCAAAGTAACATCGGAGTTTGTACGAGTATTGTGTAAAACAAAAAATGTTGATGTGTTTGGGGTTTGTGTATATTGAGTCTAAGGTGCTGGAGCTATCTGAAGCGGACTACTGGATACTGTTGACGTATCATATTAGAATGATGTTTTATTACCTATGGACGACGTTTGCTAGTAGGTCATTGTGCTTCAATCTGTAGTCAGGGTCAACTCTTTCGTAGTTGACGGTCAGGGTCCCCGCTCTGATGCACCTCTCGTACTCAGCTGCAGGATGGGCTCTGAACTCTCGCGCGAAAACATCGAGAATTTTCTCCCCGACCCACCTTCCTTTGGTGAACGTCGTAAACGTAAAGTAGTATGGGTATACTTTTCTCAGGCCTGAAATTCGGAAATACTATGAGTATAGACAAATATTTTGACAATAATCCTAAAAAAAATTACAGAAATGAATAATAATGAAGAAAAAGGCAGCAGCATCCGAGTGAGATAAGGTACCTATTACAATATTTTACTCTTTGCCTTTATTCATTTACGTAATCCCTTAAAATATGTGTAATTCCATACTTTATTTCAAATTCAGAATCTTCGCATTCAACAGCAAACTTTACATCTCACTTAACATGATGAAACTTTCCAATTTATTAAAGAAAACCTCGACCCAAAAGTACTACAAAAACATTTCCAACATTTTAAAAAGCTGGTATATCGCCATTTATAAGTCGTTACCTCGAAACATCTGCATAGCCGTAAAGCACAACGGGGGTTGAATGAAGAAAGCGCCATTGCGGTTAGATGACTAAGGCCATTAGATCATAATGGGCCTTTCTGACATTAGCTATATTGAAAACTAGCGTGGCCGCTATTTCATCCACTTAGTGTCAACGTAGGTTACGTAATGGGTTGATACGCTGCTGGCCACTTTTTATTATATAGCATGCTTTTTTTTACCGCCTCCAACTTTTTACGGGGTGTTCCACCCTTGAATATGAATAACTTTCACTATGGAACCAACTCTGAGATCACGAAAAAAAAAATCAACTGTTTCATACATTTTGGTCTAGTAGGTATTGAACTTTTGTATTAAACAGCTGATTTTGTTTTCGTGATTTCAGAGTTGGTCCCCTAGTGAAAGTTGTTCTTATTCATGAGTAGAACACCCTGTAAAAATTTGGAGCCTGAAAAAAATCATCCAGTATAGATGCAATGCTTTTTAGCAGATTTTTCCATTACATTACAATAATATTCATAATTCGTTTTTAACGCAATAATAGATGTCCTCAAAGACTCTAGTCTAGTCTAATAGTAGTCTTAGCTAACTAAGGATGAATTTCACCAATGAAACTGAACGCGATCAGCACATCTAAACCGCCTCCGAGACTTGAAGACAGCCCACGACAATGGCTGTTTCACATTTACATATTTATTTATTAATTCAACATCACTATCATTACAGGAATTTCCTAATTCAATAGTGTGGCCACAATTAGAGTTTTATTATTCGCCATAACATATAATGTACATCGTGGTTTTTGTGAACTCACTCACAGAACAAGTAAAAAGAACACAGAACGTACAATGCGACGATAACGACACCGACACGTCTATATCGTATCGTCAGCTCGGACGACAACGATATCGTCCGACGATATCAAAACGATATCGGTATGTGACCCGATCTATCCATCAGCTTATTGCCATGCGGTATATGCCACAGCAGTCTCAAAGCTTACATCGCCACGCGATTTCAAAAGTGTAATAGTGTATTCGAGGTATTATAACAATGGCAGCAGGTAACATGTTAAATTTGCTTTATCTTTTTATCTAAATTTTCGTCGGAAAGGCGATATCGTCAATGAACCTTTTGGGTTGATCCTATTCTACAAGTGCGATGTTTAGAGGGAACTTAATATTTTCTCTTCGATATATTGTGTGCGTGAAGTAAAATGTTTTCTAAATTTTCCAAATGAGCCAGGACACTTTCGAGTTTATTTCGTCTCGTTTTGTCTGCCCATGCCACTCCTCACGCGATCTGCTTCACCCCGCACTGTGTCGTCCGCCGATATCGGCAGGACAATCAATATTGGTGAAGATACCGTTGATTACTACGACACTGTGTGAAAGCGTTTAGTAGTACATAATTGTATGAAACTACCAGTCCGACCATATCGTGTAGTTATCGTTATCGTTCAATGTAAAACATCCAATGAAAACAGCCTTAAGTAATGCTGATGAAAATAATAAATAAAACATTACTCATACAAAAGCAAAAAATCATATTATGAAATTAAATCAATTAAATTTAACACATGAAATACTTTTACCCAAATAATAGAAACTTAGTTATATCAAATCAAAACATGAAAAAGAAATAGATGTCAGAAATAAGGATAAAAATCAAATCAACGGAAAGAAAAAAAAAATTAAAGGAACGGATTCGTTATTGAAGATATATAAAAGATATTCATGTAATCCAATATCAGTCAAGGTTTGTCAAAACCGTACTTACAGGAAATAAAAAAGATATTTCGAGGAGACGACGTTGGCGATGGTTTTGTGCGAAGATTACTGAGAAATAATATTTATAGAGACATAATAATGTTCCGTTGATAAATTATTTGTTTGGGTTTCTGTTTTATTGATTGCTTTGTGAGTTTTAATAATAACAATACATTTTATTTCAGATCAAATTACAAGATCCATATGTTGTTAATAACCTAATGTTAGTAAAACCACACTATATACAGCAGTGAAACGACTGACACCTACGTGTGCAACCGTACCCAGTGAGCCAGCATGGGGCCGTCCCACCTATCACACAATATACTCAGGATGCTGTGGGAGCTAGCACGCATTCTACTGAGAATAGGAGCGCACCGTTTCCATATAATGGCGTGAAAACCATCAACCCTGGCCTCAGTGAACATCCCAGAAGCGCTACAAAAGTGTGGTAGACCCAACAGTACCCTGAATACATTGTTATACTGGACACGCAGGGCGTTGTATGCCCTCGGCGTATACCTGACTCACAGACTTCACGTGTAAAAAGACTGGCAGTATGCTCTGAAAAGGGTTATTATGACTTGCGTCGTACAATGTGCAAATCTGCGGATATATATAAATTTGGAGTTGTTTCTTCTTTGTTTCCTATTATTGTTGCTATGTCATCGACGATAACGGTTGATTTTCTTAATTTTTTATTTATCTCTGTCATCGTTTATTATTTCCATTATTCAGTAGCTTTTGCCCGCGGCTTCGCTCGCATTAATCTCGGAAAATATCCCATGGGAACGTACTATCGGGATTAAAAGTACCCGTGTGCCAAATTTCATCCAAATCCGTTCTGCCGTTTTTGCGTGATTGAGTAACAAAAATACGAACATGATGTCAATAATTTATTTATTTATTTAATACTTCAAGCACATAAATGTAACGAGGCGGACTTAATGCCATAGGCATTTTCTACCAATCAACCTTTGGGTGATGCAGAGACAAACAGTAGGTAGTAGGTGCAATCATGAAAATTGACGAATGAATAATTTAATTATAAAGATACGTATAAACCTATTAAAACTATAAATATAATATATACCTTATTACATATAAATATAAGGACAAATAAATATACATGAATACATGCATATACTAAAAAGAAATAAGTCAAACAATGAGAAAATATTAGCGTTGCGATGATACTGCCAGCTTCTTCCTCATCAACTTCATTCATGTCTCATGTTATCAATTTATTTATTTGTTTCTTTTTATTAGTAGGATGTTCAAATGTAGACACTGCTGTCTATCGTCCAGGTACTCTATCAAGATATTCTTAAGCTATTTACTAGATTTTTTTTACTTTAAAAACACTCACCATTTTCCATATAATAAGACGTTTCGTTGTACCGGTCATCTGTAAAGCCCGGCCTTTTCGCTTTTAGAGCCTTTGTTTCTAACTTCGCCTGAAACAAAAGGGAAAAAAATAATAAAACCATTGTATTCTCGGGCCTTTATAAAGTTGTGTGAATTGTACAGAGATAAAGCTTTGGAGTAAAAGTAAAGGCAGTGCTCTATGTAACGTGTGTGGCCAAACGAAAGTGTCTGTATACAGGGTGGCAGGAACATCGACGACCAAACTGTAACCATGAATTCAGCACATGATTCTAGACAATCTAGCGTAGAAATTTTTCCTCGGTTTTCAAAAAAAAATAATTGGCTGTTTCGAAAAGCGGAATATCTACGCTGTCAAAATGTATGAAATACCTTTTTTTATAACCGATTGTTAGTCAAGCTGAGATACTTATGCCTGATGCCGACTAGCTGATGATATTCATTATTTGGCAATTTAGACACGCGTGTAACTTTCAGAAAGTCAATTTCTACTTTCATAAATTACGAATAAAAAGGATATTGCGGAGTAATTGCGTAAAAGATTATCAGCAGCAATAGGTTTCATTTTGACAGTTCAACAACATTCATTGCGTTATTTACGTTGTGGAGCAGACACATTTTTTGAACATATGAAGCAGTGGATTAGCAATATCCTTCAAAATAATTCGATAGAGGTTGATAGTGTTCTACGCTATTAAGGTGCTGCTCCGTGTTCAGCAGGTAAATTGCATTGTGTTGGTAGTAAAACTAAACATGAAGACTACAACAACACAAAAAAGATTGTCACATAAGATAAAGGACTGTAAAACTGACGAACCTTTGCGAAAAACATTTTCGAGAATTCCTTTGGAAACTATAATAGATAACAGCGGAGAATATTCCTTTGAAACGTGTGTTGGAAAAGTTTCGCTCATAACAAGTTGGCGTATTGGGATGGGGTGCCAAATGTTAGTCCCAGTCACAGAGCACGGACACGCACCGGCTGCGTCTAGAGATGGTAGTACTAATTTAATTTCTGGCAACGAAAGTGCGTTGAGCGCACAACTTCTGTCACGGACGACCTTAAAAAAGCTGTCAGTTTCTATACGTCATTCGCAGTGCGAGTAAACGGCGTCATGCTTGGTTTGTATGTATAGTGTTGACAATACTCCAGGGGGGCTTGTGGCTAAGTAATAACAGCCACACGGGTCGATCGATCAGGTGAAGCTACGCTTTAGGTAATCAGTCCGTGGATGGATCCCAAGAACTCTCCGTGCCTCGGAAAGCACGTTAAGCTGTTGTTCTAGGCTGTTCGTAGATCTTTCACAGTCATTACCAGTCGTCAGAAGCCCGAAAGTGAGAATAACTGGGTTGTGGAGGTCAGATAGGTAGTCGCTCCATGTAAAATACTGGTACTCAGCTGCATCCGGTTAGATTGGAAGCCGCCGCAACATAGTTGAGGAAAAGCTAGGAATGCTGCCTCTTGCAGCGGCGACCGAGGCGTCTTCGTGCTCTGTGGCCCCAGTGTTGGGTCCAACTTTTTGTATGTTTTTTTTCAAAATTGTCCAAACATTGGAGCCAACACGGGCCGGTAAAACCTTCAACCTATAGGGACGCGTTGGGGCGGCGAGAAAATTAGAAAAGTTTCTTTTTTAAAGCGAAACAATCGAGTATGTCACAGCCTTTTTATTGATTGAAGTAACACTGTATTATAGAAACTTTGAAAGCTTTTCTTATTGTTTTTGTTTAAATTTTCGTCAGTGTATTTTTGTATCGATAATAGCAACAATCCAATCAAAACACGTAACGGGTAGACAGAAGTCTGAAAGTCTGATAACCAGTGATACCAATCCGTACCCAGTAACTGGACTGTGGAGGTCAGATAGGCAGTCGCCCCATGTAAACTACTGGTATTTAGCTGCATCCGTTTAGACTCGAAGGCGACCACAATATAGTTGGGTTGTCGGGTTGTTGATGATGATGATAACGGACAAGCTCGACTGTCCATACATGCGACGCTGCAATTACTTCGGCCATTCAATTTGTAAGGGTTGCAGGTACGGTGGTTTTTATTTTGTATTGTATTGTTAATGTATTGTTTGATGTATATGTGATGTATTGAATTTGTGTATATTGTCTATGAGTCTTTGTAACTCGAATGAATAAAAATTAATCATAATAATAATAAGGCTAGGCAGATGATGATGAAATATAATAGAAAACTCTTTATTACGTACACCATATGGATTATTTATTTATTGAGGATCTCCAACAAAGGATACACATAAACAATAGAAATTTACAATAATAAAAAGGTTCTTTTACGTGTGCTCCTTGAATTACAGGAGACCACAGCATGCACATATAACTAAGTGTAACACGATAAAAAAAGAGAAAATAAATTATGAATACAAATGATAAAATTATAAGGGAAAAAATATTATAAAATTAACTTGTCAAGATTGAGCATTCATATATAAATGGTGTAGGCAGGATAAAAATAAAAATTGAGAATTATAACATTCAATGAATTTGAGGAAAAATAATAATGATTAAAAATTAACATGTCAAGATTGAGCACTAATATTCCAATTGTTTACTTTAGTTATAATTAATTGACATTTCAGAGAGTACTAACATACATACATACTTAGTTACTTTGCGGTGGCTAAATTCTTTTTGTATTTTGAAATGGCCAAGGTTATGTCCAGGTCACAACGCTTTGACAACGCATTGTATTGCCTGCAGAGTCTCGGGAGAGCGGCGAAATGTCCCAGATTAGTTTTAGATCCTGAGACGCAAAATAAATTGTAGCTGTTTTTCCGCGGCAGACGAGATGGCGCGTTCATATGCAGTTTGCCTAATAGTTCGCTGCAGTCTATGACTCTATTGAATACCTTGTGCAGTAGTATCAGGTCTGCCGTATTCCGTATGTCTGCAAGTGAGACCATTTTGTAATGCCCTAATCTATCTTTATAGCTGATAACTTTTTTAGCTAAACGAACCCACTTACTGGGTAATACGATACCCCTAGGTAAGACTGGTTATCAGACTTTCGTGCTTCTGACTACCCGTAACGACTGTCAAAGATCTACGAATGACAGCCGGGACCAACGGCTTAACGTGCTTTCCGAGGCACGGAGGGGTCTCGGTATGTAAAGATGGTCACCCATCCACAGACCAACCGCGGCAAGCGTAGCTTAACCTGATCGATCAACCTGTGCGGCTGTTATTATTTTAGCCACGGGCCCCTCTATATGTAAGTAGGTATAAGCGGTATTTATATATTTTTTTTTTATTGTTGTCTGTCTGTTTGTTCCAGCTAATCTCCAAAACGGCTAAACCGATTTTGACGGGACTTTCACTGGCAGATAGCTGATGTTATAAGGAGTGGCTTAGATTACTTTTATTTAAGGAAAATAATTAGGGTCCGCGCAAGGAATTAGAAATTAAAACTCATGTTCCGACACGCACGCGAACGAAGTCACGAGCACAGCTAGTCTTTGTTGCAATAGAAGCAATTTAGAATGTTAATAATAAGTACTTGTATCCTTTAGGTACTATCCTGTAAACAACAGCAGAGTTTACAATTACGGCAACAATACATTAGCAAAAGCTGACCCATTTATCGAGGGGTTACCCAATCGATACAAATGACTCGATGAGTTAGTTCAATTTGCTGTTTGACAGTATGTTATGCGGTGAATCAATATTTTATTTCACATATTATGAGAAATAAACGTTCATTTAACTTGTTATAGACTATGAATGGGTTAAAATATCCGTTTTTTATTCACAGGAATTATTTTCTAGAAAGTAAAATAATAGCCACCCGACCGATTTCGGTCATGGCGGCCAATCTCACCGGAGATCAGCCCGCTACGCAGGAGATATTATAGTGTACAAGTGTTCTCTTTGTTCCTTTACTCTATAACCTATCCCCTATACTACTTGGAACTTTTTTTTTTTAAATATTGCCCCACACTAGGAATTTCTCCTGTATTGTGGGTGCATTTACAAACATTTAAAGTCACACACACAAACAGCCAGACCCGGAACAAACACATACAAATATTGGTTCCGTGCGGGAATCGAACCCGCGACACGCAGCGCAGCAGTCAATCGCTTAACCACTGCGCCAACCGTGCCGTTAAATAACACTTAAACATATCTGGAGAAATGTGGATGTACCTACTACAGGTACATTTCTGCCTAACTCGTCGGGGATTACAGGCGAGATGATATTTATGTAAAAAACGGAATAAAATCATCTAAACATTCAACCTTTTTTTTATCATAACAAAATCGTTTTAGCAACACGTCGAAGACTCCTAGCCTACTATCGATTTTTATGCCCACAACGTTTTGTCGTTCATGAATCGTGTTTCAAAACTATTCCTTTGTATGTACCGAAGATAGTTCAGGAGGTACGATTTAGTTTTTAATATCAAAGTTTTGTTGATAAGCGAAACTGGTAAAAGTTTGATGGTGAAAGTGGGAAAGTTTTGTTTAGTGTCGGGGTGAGTGATTGGTTTTTGGGGCGAGTAGATAGTACCTAACTGTGTTGTAAATGTGAAATATATATTTTTACGATAGAACTATATTTTCACCAAATTCACCCAATCATTTCGATGATTGGGTGAATTTGGTGAAGGTAGTTGGGTAGTGGGTAAGTACCCACTCATAGAGTAGATTACAAGAAAATTTTATACGCGAATGTACCCATGGGCACAGCTATTGCTATTGAAGCAAAGACTATTATAACCACTTGACTGCGTATACAGTGCCCCGACGCACGAAAACTATTAGTATTTTGTCGCCTATGTATAGGCTACGGTACTAGTAGCAATTTTAGTTGTGTCCAAGTGTTAGACCTGCGTGCACGCTAAATTAATGTATTTTTTTTATAACGTTTATGCAATTATAACGCATCAAAATGCCTTCATGCGCGGTGAAGTGGTGTGGGAAACATTCTTAGACATCTAGTTACAAAAAGGATGACATAACTTTTCATCGGTACATAAACATTACGAAAAATTATTTTTGATTTAATCAGATTATAAGCCACTGCAGGGGTCTATTTAAAATGGTGGCTGGGTAAACGAGCACACTTTTTGAGTCGCGCGTTGATGTCTTTTGGAAAAGTCTCGTTCTTGTATTAGACAATTCTAATGCTTCTATCCCTTTCTTTCCTTTTGTATGTTTATCGTAAAAAATAGTGCTGTTATTTTTAATAGCTGAAAGTTGATATCGAGAAAAATAAAATGAATACACTTTTTATTCAATTCACATACTTTAATAAAATAACTATCTACTATTAACCGACTTCAAAAAAGAAATACCGACGAACCGAGAACCTCCTCGGTTTTCAGTTCGTCGGTTTTTTTTTTTTAGTATTTTCCGGAATTTTTTAGTTCTTTCTGTCCCCGACCGGGGCCGATCAGTCCATTTCCGGGATTTTTTTTTTGTAATTGATTGATTTTGATTAAATATTATTTCTATGATTTTGATTTAGTATTTATTATAATGTTAAAATCCATTTTATCGATATCGACTATTTTCTCTTAATGAAGTAAAGCAGCCCTAACGATGCAACTTGACCTTGAACTGACCAATTGCAGCCGCGCGTTCTTCCTCATCCCCCGGCCCGCAGTAGTGAGTCGTGTGCTTCGAAGAAATCGGCCCATACGCTCTCTAGTGGTTATATTCTCTATGTATTGAAGTAACGTCAACGTCTGCCTAGCCTTTTCCCAACTATGTTGACTATGACTATGTTGATTGATATTTAAGTATGTAGGACCTGTTGCAAGTAAGAACACAGTATATGTAGATTCAGCACAAAATGGTGTACTAAAAATAATTGGTTTGTCCCTAAGTAACCACACTAAAGAAGCGAAAACTTACGACTGTAGCCGAGTATATGCGATTCTGCGCCGAGTAGACGCGATTCAGCTTCACCGACCGACTGACACCGAGTATACCCGATTTTGCGTCACCGACCCGACTGTGGCGGATCAGTTTCGTTCACTGTTCAAAAAGAGCGCAAAGTGTGCAGACTAAAGAAATTTTCACTTCTACGTATACCAACAATATCTAGCAGCACGGATGTCGAAACTATCTGGTTTTTTTTTAATTTTAATTTAGCACGAAGTTGGAAAACAATAACATTTAATACAACCACTATCTCTGCTGGCTGATTAATACTGTACAGCAGCTGAGGCTTAGCGTTGATTGGTCGATCAACTCTGACGTCATATCACCGGGATTACCGCCATATTGCTTTTTAATTCGAACATGGCGGTACATTAAATGGGGGAAGTTTCTTTGTGTGGGTAGGCTATATTTTACTGTGTGAAAAAAGTATTTATGAACTGTGTTTTGTTTTTATTCTGACAATACAATCAATGCTTATCTGTGAAACTTGCCCCTACTGTCCTTTTACGTTCATTTTACCTGTAATTTTACGTCACTGTCTAAATTAAAGTAACCTTTATTATCGTTGCAATAAGGTTCCTCTGGGTTACCACTGATAATTCTGTCAAAATCACAGTGATCTTTATTCTTGTTACGATAAGGTTTCTATTGGGTTGCTGCTGTCAGAGGTAAAAAAAAACTGTGAAAGGGCTGGCTTATGTAGTTCACAGAATAAACTGTAAATTTCCATACCACTTAAAAAAGTATTATATTATGGTATAGTTTCGGTAACAGCCATGTGTGCTGATAATTACAATATGAATTCATTATGCCTTACATTTCAGTATCACTATAGATGATCTTCATGATTAAACATATTCTTCGTGATTATAGGTCTACTTTCTTCAGGCAGGACAATTTGTGACTTTTTTTTAAGGTTTCATTATGGCCAAAAAAGCTTAATAATCACACTATATTATTATTATTTATATTATAAAGGTGAAAGTTTGTGAGTGTGTGTGTGTTTGTATGTTTGTTGCCTACTTCTTCACGCTCAAACGGCTGGACCAATTTTGATGAAATTTGGCACACAGATAGTTTATAACCAGGATTAACACATAGAATACTTTTTATCCCGATATTCCTACGGGATCGAGAGACGAAACTCATGCCTTCTTAACATGGATCCCAAGAAACTACCTGCTATGATCGTAACATACTTCTTTTGCTTCGTTTACGGTCAGACACGAACTCCGGATGCGAGTACTATGCACTTAACCTTACTGAACATCAGCAATAAGGTCTGTCCTCCTGGGGCGGCATTTCTACTCACATCTGTCTTGTAAGTACTTTTTGTTTGTAGCCTTTCATTTATCCTCTCAACATGACTAAACTATCTATGCATACTCTTTTAAATTTTTGTCAAAAGCTGCAAGATAAAGGTAACGACTGAAGTTCAGTGATTCATTCGTTGTAGTTTCAAACGCAAATGATGAGCATGAAGTCCAGGGTCTATCTGCAGGTCGGGCAAAGAGTTATTAGGTTATTCCATAAGCCATTTTTCAGCAGCAGTCTGGGTTTTGGATTCGTGCCCGGTTAGAGGCAATTGGTTCGCCCCTTGTTAAGTGAAACTTAAACGTAATTTGCAAAATGTGTGTTTAACTTTGACTTTATACATAAGTCTGCCTACCCAGTTGGGGAATACAAGTGTAGGGGTCCGGGGAAAAAGGATGAATGCCAATCCGACAAAATATTTCAGTAGACGAAATTTAAGATTACAGGACTGTTACTGCCTATTTGTGAGTCCTTTTTAAATGTTTATTTGATTCAAAGGGTTGCAATACTTTATAGTTCATCCATAAAAAAGATGAAAACTAATGTTTTGCATCTTTTGAAAGAGTATTTTTGTAAAAATTGGACTAATCCCGAAATAGAATTGACAAGAAGGGGGAATGTCATATGACATTCCTAACTAATTCCCTATAATTCCCTTAATAATTCCCTTAATAATTCCCCATTCTTTAAGGCTGTTGGTGGCCTAAAAGCATATGTCGTGTATATGAAAACAGACGTGATAACTAATAGCCTGCTATATACGTATGTATACGTATTCTACTTAATAAAAATCTTTTTTCTAAGTTCATTCATTCGCTAACAGACCACGCACAGTTTAATTCGCTGGGAGCTAGAAGAATTAAATTTTGCACACGAGTTCCTTTCGTAACGGCGTTGAGCACGAAGGACTCCATCATCATCATCTGCCTAACCTTTCCTCAACTATGTTGGAGTCGGCTTCCAGTCTAACCGGATGCAACTGACCTTCACAACCCGGGTTACTGGTTAATACTTTACCCCTTGGTAAGACTGGTTGTCAGTCTTCCGGGCTTCTGAGGACCCCTAACTAAGATTTAAAAATGAAAGCAGGGACCAACGGTTTAACGTGGTTTCCGAGACACGGAGGGGTCTTGGTATGTAAAGACGGTCACCCATCCACGGACCAAACGCGCGGCAAGCGTAGCTTAACCTGATGGATCGATCCGTGCGGCTATTATTAATTGACCACAAGCCCCTTCACGAAGGACCCCTTAAGGGGTTCAATAGGGGATCGAAGTTGGTCATTAACTCCGATAGGAAATTCCTCCGGGCACAAAGCTTGTCAAGTCATATAAATAAATGCTAGAATGAGTATTATTACTTAGATTGTATACTTAGGTTGTTGACTTCAGACACAACTATCGATTTTATGACGAGTGCAAACGTGTGGAAGTCACTTTACGACGGTTTTAGAACTAGGAGACAGTGTGAGTCGTAAAAGTAAGGAAAATGTCGTGAAGAAAGTTTTGAGTACGAATGTACAAGAGTACAACAGAGCAAGGCAAGAGCAAGGCAAGGCTACAAGAGTAGCGGAAGACCTAAGAAACGATAAATGGACTCTGTAAAAGATGATATTGAAAAGGGGGGAAAAGAAAGGGGCTGACTACCGAGATGACGACTAATAGTAATAGTAATTTTATTTTTAACCGACTTCAAAAAGGACGAGGTTATCAATTCGGATGTTTATATATATATATACACATTTTTTATGTATGTTCGGACATAACTCCGTCGTATATGAACGGATTTGCAAAATTCTTTTTTTGTTCGATAGAGGTTCATTCCGAAATGGTCCTATTTAAATTTAGTAAAGATCTGGTGATGAGTTTCGGAGACAGACAACGGAACTCTTCAACAAATACCGGTAAAAAAAAACGCGATTGCTGCTATCGCATTATGCATGCATTGTTTACGCAATCGCACAACATAACATTACGTCTTCACCCTATAAACGCAGATTCAGCTTCCTGTCACTAATATTTACATAGCAAATAGTGTTATATGAATTTCTTTGGGGTAGGTATAACTAAAAAGTGAAATATATAAACTTTTTTTATAAAAAAAAACGACTTTTTTAATAAAACTTTTTATAAAAAAAAACCGTTGTTTTGTAAGTCGGTGGTTTTTTTTTTATTAAAAAAGTTTTTATCAAACACAATTATTCACATACCAAGACCTCTCCGTGCCTCGAAAAGCACGTTAAGCCGTTGGTCCCGGCTGTCATTCGTGGATCTTTGACAGTCGTTACGGGTAGTCAGAAGCACGAAAGTCTGACAACCAGTCTTACCAAGGGGTATCGTATTATCCAGTAACTGGGTTGTGGAGGTCAGGTAGGTAGTCGCTCCATGTAAGATACTGGTATTCAGCTGCACCCGGTTAGACTGGAAGCCGACCCCAACGTAGTTGGGAAAAGGTTAGGCAGATGATGACATTTGAAGCCCTTATTTACTCACATACAGACGGCTCCTATCTATGTTTCTACCAGGTAATCTATGGTTAATTTATTCGCCTCGAAGTTAACAACAAACAAACACATATAAGTTAGTTCCTATTTGATTTATTAACGTTCGAGTTGAACCTCATATGGTAATGTCTACTTTAGTATTCAGTTTCTATTGGAACTTTCAATTTATTGCTCGCTGACTTTTGCACGTGGTTGTGCTCGGAGTTTACGAATAAAGATGTCTGAATGCATTGATGGTGTGGAGGTTTACGGGCTTAAGAACGGGCTTTTAAAGTTATGTAGTGGACTTAGGATGAAGAAAACATCTAAGAGAAACTAGACTTAACATAACATAACGTTTTGTTTCTCCGAAGGGTTCTGTAGAGTTTTTCCTATGTTACCTACATTTAGCCATTTATGTAAGCCCCATATAATAGGGGAGTGAGTAATTCCAGATGAAAAATCCCAATAACACATTGCCCAACCCGGGAATCGAATCCAGGACCTCATGCTCAGCAGTAACGCTTGCAACCCCTAGACCAACGAGGCTGTCGTATATTCAAATCACACTCAAATAACACGATATAATTATTCAATTAACACGACAAATTGACATAGGTTGTCAATTTGCTTAACAATTAATTTTACTGACTGTACAAGAGCTTTAGGATAAAAAATAACAGCCGCGCAGGTCGATAGCAGGTTAAGGTATGCTTGCCGCGGTCGGGTTCTGGATGGGTGACCATCCGTTAGAGATATCTAACTGGACCCTTCCGTGCCTTGGAAGCCGTTGGTCCCGGCTGTCATTCTTAGATCTTTGACAGTCGTTACGGGACGTAAGAAGCCCAAAATATCAGACATCCAGTCTCACCAAGGGGTATCGTGTTACCCAGTAACTGGGTTGTGGAGGTCAGATAGGCAGTCCGTCAATGTAAAACACTGGTATTCAGCTGCATCCGGTTAGATTGAAAGCCGACCCCAACATAGTTGGTAAAAATCTAGGCAGATTGATTGTACAATTACCATCTAGGACCGCAAAGATGTTCGCAGAGACTTTCGAAACGACTAATGTATTTAAATTAACGTGGAGTGCACTCTTTGTCGTAAATTCGCTCCCTGTGGAAATAATGAAAACAAAATGACCTCACTCTTGAAGAATTACGAAAAGTACGAGTTTGAGTCTTTTTTTTTTGTTTTGTTTTTGTTCGGACTTGTTGTTTTCGTATTCTTGGGCAGGATTGGATACTCTCGTCTCTCTCTCTCTCGTGAGGAAACCTGGACTTATAGTTTACTTATACTTATAGTTTATCTATGTCTGAATTCGCCAACAAGTCTTGAGCAAGCGGGGGTCAAGATTATTCTACATACTAATCTTACGTAAGATTCAAAGGGGAGGGGTTCATTAAAGTCTTATTTTTTCTAACGTAGAGGGGAGCAACATGAACAGCCCCCTTTCAGTCTTAGTAATATAACTTTTGAAAGAACTCTGTGGGACTAATATCGTATTCGCGAAAAATTTATCAACTGTCCCTTAGAAAACTTCAATACCTACTCGACCCAAAAGGGCCTATGGGACGGCTGAATTTTTATTTGCGAATATGATGTTGGTCCCACGGACAAAATTGTTCAGTTTGATGGTCCGTACCACACCCTTAAATTTGGCTAGTCTTTGAAAACTAACACTGTATAGACGCTATACAACGTTTATTAGTAAGGGGGTTTGTATAAATCATGTAGGTTTAGTTCAGTTCATGTCACGTCACATTCCGAAAGTGTGTAGAAAAATATTGTTGCTATGGCAACTTCCAATCGGGACTAAACTCAATAGTCACGTGGCAATATTATGACGTCACGTAATATCGTTATATTTAAAACGGCACCAACAACAAATTCTCCAAAAAAACATCTGAGTTTTGTGCTTTGTGCTAGGCGTTATATATATATAAGGTCCCATTAAAATAGATGGACAAACTTTTAGGAAACATTCAGACCACCAAATTAAGGACAATGGTAAAAATATATTTAAAAAAAAAACGCATCAGATACTTACAAGACAAAATAATCAGCTACCGAAAATACACTAATATGCCGGCAATTTATTAATTTTAGGACAAAATAAAATCACTTTAACCAGTGTTTTTTTTGCTTGGCTATCTTTGGTTAGACGTACTGAGCGCTGTGTTAAAATTTGTCCATCTATTTTAATGGGACCCTGTATACAAGCTGTAACTTAAATAACGCACAACCTCATAAGGGGTCATTGTACTCAATATTATGAACAACTTTTACTTTGGGACCGAAGCTGCAATTGCTTAAAAAAAAATCACCTGTTCCCTACATTTTGACGAGTTATACGAGCATAAATGTAGGGAACAGTGAATTTTTTTCTGCTGATTCCTGATAGGAAACCCAATAACACTGTTCCCGATCTGGGAATTGAACCAAATCCCTCATGTTCGACAGTAGCGCATGCAAGCACTAGACCAACGAGGATGTCGTTCAAGCAAATGCCGCTATAAATAAGTAATTCCGTATTTTATACGATATAAACTTTTAAGAAAGTTGCAACTGAGGTAAGTTACCTCAGCAACTGATTTTATTTACCATCTAATGTCAATGTGCATCGTTATTACAGTAACCAGTTTTACGATTTTCCATCCACAAGCAATTACAGTGAAGTGGGTAATTAAATTAAAATTTACATTCAAATAAAGCTGCTGCCAATCATTGGCTAAAAACATGGAAATCCACTTAACCGACCACAAAACCTGCATCATTTACGCACATGTAACAATACATAAACTGTGGTGTACTGTGGTCACAAATTCACAATTTATAATTCACCAGCTCCTCACTTACTGTGTTCACATTTTATGGGCACTCCAAGTAATACCGTTCTACCACATTTGATCGCGTGATCGAAGTTATTTTGTCCCGATGTGTAGTAATGTCGTCTTTATGTGCTCGCCAGTGTAATGTCTTTATTTATACACACGTCAGTGTAGTGTTCAGGTGAATTTTATGAGCAGACAGTTCTTGGCTGGGTGAAATTTTTGAGCTTTTTCTAAAAGTCTTGTAGCAGTATCTACAGCGCCACATGCAAACTACGCGTCATACTGACGTCACGCAAAATCCTGCATCTCGCAAGCAAAGTTTACCGCGCAACTAGCATATAAACAACGGCCCGACATGAATGATCGGGCAGTTGCTGGCCAGACACAACACCCGTCTGATCGGAAGATCCTCCCTTTTCTATGGAGGATGAGTGAACGTTACATCCTGTTCCTAATAGGTACCTCTATAGTCTTTTGACCCAAAAGTTGTTAGTAAGAGGATCCAAGAAACTCAATAGACTATGAAATAAACATGTATTGTATACATCACGCAGGTAATCCCCGAGGGTTAGGCCTGATATGTACCTACCTATAGTACACTCACATTTCACCAGTAATGTTTAAGTACCATGTAATAGGCGACTGTCATCAACCGAACAAAAATCCAGACTCCAAACTGTTACTGAGAAATTCCAGGTGGACAAACTCAATAACACTTTGCCCGCCCTCGGTATCGAACCCAGGATCTCATGCTCTACAGTAGCTCTTGCGACCACGAGACAAAAAAGTGGGGCAGAAAAAAACGGGGCAGAAAAAAAAATAACGACGCCATCGTAAAAATAATACACACGGATTAATCAAAAATAGTTGCTGCACACGCCGTTGGTAGGTAGTGGAAATTTCAAGAAGTAACAAACAAACAGACACACTGTAAAATTACAGTTTTTGAATGAGGCTTCCGGCTACTGGGACCGCGGTCCTAGTTAATTGCGGTCCCAGTCGCCGGAAGCCTCTTTTGAATGGACGTATAACTTATTTATTTAAGTATATGTATTTTTTTGCATAATATACTTGTTTTTATATATATTTTTCATTTCTCTTTTCACAGGTATGCTAGACTTTGTATTTTACTGTGTGTACCTGTACATAAACAATAAAATAAATAAATAAATAGTAAACGTTCCACTTTGTAGAAAGACGTTTCACGTTCTAATAATCTAAACCACCTAACGTTCCTTCCTTTGCTAACTTTTTCCATCTCATATTTTAATTACACAATCGTACATAAAGACAGACATACCTACCAACAATATCCTGTAACTATCTCATGTTAGACGAGCACTATCCTTAGTAGGTACACTCTGGAGCGAGCATTTGAAATTCTGAGTAGTACTTGCATTACTTTTGTACTTTGTGTTCTGGATTAACAAGTGGATAACATTTGATTGTGGAAAAAACTGTAATAGCCGACAAGGGAATTAAATCGATGTAACCACATGAAATAACACCATTCAAGTTCAGCTCAAAGCTGCAATTGTTCTTTCTTAAATAGGCCTGTCGTTGTTAGCGCTCATACATCCGAGCGAAACGCGTCAACAGCAGTGCCAAAAGCAGCCATGAATCTTACCTTTTTCAAGTCCTTGTTAATGTCAGTGTCATCAGCTTTCCTCTTCTCACAGGATAATATGCAGTTCTTTCCGTTGTCTTTTTCTCCCTGAAAAGAAAGAAAAATATATTAAAAAACAAAAAAAAAACACAAATAATCTCTTTAAGGTGAAATCCAAAACTAGTGCGTAGTTTTCGAGTTTCTGTTAAACATAGAGACAGATTCGTTTCATCGCAATAATTTTAAATAAAACCAATCTCAGAAAGGTCAAGTGCGTAGTACCAGTGTGTATGATCAGAGGGGCAATTCTCATAATTTTAAGAACGTTCACATCTGCCGGTCGATTCTGTAAAAATCTCACCCTGAAATCATAAGTGAGTTTGAAGTGGGCAGTGTCAATAGTGTTACCCTTCCCACTCACATCACCTAAGTTCTCACGGTGAGATTTTTTACAGAATAGCACTGCTGATCTGACACTCAATCTGTAAAAAATACCTCTAGTTTCCCTTCCTTTTTTAAAAGTTTTTGACATCTATTGTCGCTGAGATGAGATTGCGACTAGATTTTGAACGTTTTTAATTAATTAATAATTTTATTTTTCATTTAATTAATTAATTACAGCAATTTTATTGACCTTCTGATGTATGAACGTAAACTAAGCAAAACGAGTATTTAAGGGTCGTAGCAGGTTACGTTCTGTAGTTTCTGGAACATAAACTTAATTCTTTTCTTTCACACAATTGACACATCAGCCAGGTACAGAAGGACTTCCGCTTTTGCACTTCAGTAGTGCTATTCTATGTATAAAAATCTCACCGTGAGAACTTAGGTGAAGTGAGCGTGAAGTGAGATTCAGTAGACTAATGCTAAGGATTAACACTATTGATTGATCACTTCAAGTTCACATCACCTATAATTTCACGGTGAGATTTTTACAGAATCGACCGGCAGAACACATTATAAAAATTGATGTAAAACTGAAGGGCAGAGGAACGAGTAGGAATGCAGGTAGCCTTTTAGCCCCACGCCACGAGCGTCCAGGGGGAACGGAATGTTATATTAATGCAGCACCCTGTAGGTAGAAGGTATATCGTTATAATGAAATACTTCAAATTTTATGATCGGACTAAAGCGCCGATCGCAAGAATGGGAAGAAAAGATTATTGGAAATCATTGCATTGTTATTTGATTGTTGAAAGTATTCATCACAATTTCACATAGTGGGTGAAGTGTCAGCTAGCAAACCTATTATCCAATAACAGCCTTAAATTGTATCCCTACAAAGCCTTCTTTACATACAAGTTACGAGAAATTGATTACCTTGCGTGCTCAATGATCATTCAGAACATTAAATACATAAATATCACAAAAAAAAAATCTACTCCACCTGTGTATACATAACCCATATCCAACAAACTATCGACACCACAGCACAACACTAAATTATCGACCACCACCTCAATATTGGACACCCCTAAAATAAAAAAGGAAAAACAAAACCGATAACCCGACCACAACAGGACTCACACATTTTTGTGAACAACCAAATACCCCGATTTAATTCAAATAAAGGACATCTACGTTCAAATATCGAAACCAATCGGAATTACCAATCAAAACGGTCGAACGAAAACAATTGGTCGGAATTACTAACCTAGGGTTGATGGCAGACAAATGGACGAAAATAGTCGACTAAGCGAAAATGTTTTCTATCGCAATTCGTTCCGCAAATGTTTTGTTTGTAAAACAAATTGCACCATGTTTGGACGTGTTTTTTGTTTTTGTATTTTTGGATACTTTTATTGTGTTGTCGTGGTTTTGGTTACAAATTGAGTGTCCATGTTGAAATATAAATAGGTACACATTATAACGCGAACCAATTTCGAACCGCTCCCGCCACAATTTGCTCGTCCAATAAGGGCGCCGCTTCTAGAATGTTCGAGAAGTCGTATGAGAAACAGAAGACGCGCACCCTTCTTTTTGACATTAGTCGTGTGACGTCTGTCAACGAGATGCGCACCGAAAAATCATTCTCCGTTATAAAATTCTACGAAACTTTATCTTCACCCCGAACCCTATTGTTTTTGTATATTTATATTTATGTTACTGGCAATATAGGATTCACAGTACAGACGCCAGCACATCAAGTTACCCGAAACTGTCATTGCCGGTATTACTCGCAGAAATATAAGGTTAAGCTACGCTTGCCGCAGTTGGTCTGTGGGTGGGTGACCCTCTTTACATACCGAGACCCCTCCGTGCTTCAGAAAGCAACGTTAAACCGTTGGTCCCGGCTGTTATTCGTGGATCTTTGACAGTCGTTACGGGTAGTAAGACGCCCGAAAGTCTGACAACCAGACTTACCAAGGGGTATCGTATTACCCAGTAACTGGGTTGTGGAGGTCAGATATTAAGTCACTCCATATAAAATACTGGTATTCAGCTGCAACGGTTAGACTGGAAGCCGACCCCAACATAGTTGGGAAAAGGCTAGGCAGATGATGGTGATGACATTGGCAGAAATATCCACTAAGTGATTCGTGTACCAAGTGCAGTCTGATGGATGATTAAAAGTTTTCTTTACCAGTGGATCGTAATTTTTCTGGCTAATCAAGCAGTAGTATCAACACTAACATAATAAAACCAAACAGAGAAGCTGTATATGACACTAATGTATGTTTTCTTGTCTTTACTAAAGTTCCAATCTGACGAATAGTAATAGTCGTTGAGCTCCTTAAGTTCTGAGTTGAGCTACCCGATTACAGACAAATGTTTGCACTGACTGAACAGGTCCACTCAAATCTGTGTGGTTCTTTCCTCAAAAGACCAATTCAGACACTAATCCACATGATCTGACCAAGATAATGTCTGGACTTTAAAAGAGACTGAGTTTTTTTCGACCTTTCTTCTCAGAGTAGATAGGAAACGCCGAAAACATCTAGTTTTAAAAATATGATTGACCTGTGAAAGTGTTTGTACAAATCTATTTACAGAAATAAAATCATTTATCTGTACTGATGTTCAAATAAATGTCAGCCCTGCTCTTAAAAAATCTATCCAAACTGAAATCTATCCGAAACATCTAACGTAAGCACAACACGTCACAATAATATAGAAAACCCAACCCTGACAAAATAATTTTAAACAGCACGGCACGGACAGTGTACCACGCAATTAGGAAGCTACAAACTGACTAACAAACAGTCAATGTGGGGGTGTATGCTGTGTATGTGTGGGTGTGTGCGAGTGTGATTGCACACGTGTCAGCGGAGGGTTGAGTGAACAATGCGTTGCCATTTTAGGGTTATGTGTCAAATGGGTCAAGGGTTTTGAATTGAAGGTTGGGTAAGACAATAGTGGCTGTATTGTATTGGAGTAGAGAAGCAGATAATAATATTTATACAGCACGTTTGGACAGCGTAACATAATAAAGAATGATGCATGACGAGTATAATTCTGAAGACAGTTAGGGTCCAATTACACCTACCACAGACACACCACAACCACACCACAACGACACCACGTGGACGGGCGCTAATTTGTATGACAATGAATACTCGTAGTCTATCCACACGGACCACATTTGGCTGTCTTAATCGACAGTGTGGGCGATACCAACCACATCAAGGTGTCGTCTCAGTCACAACGCAACCACAACGTTGCGTCGACTGTCACAGCCGGAGTCGATCTGTCTGCAAACACTAGCTACAGCGTAACCACGTCGCAACTGCTAGCGACAACGCAACCGCATCGAAATTTTGTAGTTAAAGTTAAAAGTTTGTATGACAATGCGACTGCAAGAAGCTGCAGTAACACTACTTGTATTCATATGTAACCACCACTGCTTGCCCACATTTCGTCGATACGATGTGGTGTGCTTGTGGTACTTGTGTTCGGGCCCTTAAATCTCTTAATACTTGTAAGTCAAATATAATGATTCTAGGACCGATGTCCGGTGGAGCAAACGAGTCCTGGAGTGGAGACCGCATATCCGCAAGCGTAGTGTGGAACGCCCTCCAGCTAAATGGACAGACGACCTCAAAAAGATGGGTGGGACAGACAGGATCCGGAAGGCGGAGGACTGGATCCGGAAGCCGGAGGACTGGATGTTGTGGCGCAGCATGGGAGAGGCCTATAGGACTGCGATAGTATGAGTTGACTGATTCTAGTCATGTGTAATGTGAACGATACCAAAAACGTAAAAAATGACTTTAGTCTATATCAGATGAAAATAATATCATCCTATCTTATGTTCGACTAATACAACCGTAAAAGCCTCTTCAATTCGTCCTTTAAGAATGGTAAAGTAGCGCAAGAAGAACCATATTTCATAGTCAAAAAGCTTTATAAAACTACCCTCAAGAAGCTAGGCCATCCATCAAGCTCATAAGATTCAGAAAGGCACAATACGTGGGTCAAGCAAAACTGTCAGGCATAACTGTCATGATTTATCGTCAGTCATATCTCCGGAAAAATCGGGGGTGTAATTTTATTTTGATCGTGATGTATGTCGTGAATTAGGAGAAAGGGCTTGTAGCTATGTAATAACAGCCGCACGGGTCTATCGATCAGGTTGAGGTACGCTTGCCGCGGTTGGTTCATGGATGGGTTCACAGAGGGGTCTTGGTCTCTAAAGATGATCATCTTTACATACCAAGACCATCTTTTTGAGTTTACCTTGGACATTTCTGACATCGGTGAAGGAAAACATTGTGAGGAAACCTGGACTTATGGTTAATATAAGTCTGAAATCACCAACGCGTCTTGAGCAAGTGTGGTGGTCAATACTCGTGCCTTCTCTGTATGAGAAGACGCCTTGGCCCTGCAATGGGACAATAATACGCTGGTAATATATTAAGTAGCTGATTAAATACTCCCAAAACATCATCTTCAGTGACACCAGAGCAGGAAACAGTAATAGACACGAATGGTGTTTCTTAAACTACAAAATTACTATATCTTAGCTTGTAAATATAGGTAAGTTTATGTTTAACAGAAGGCCCTGTCTGTTAGCTGTCTACTTTAATTTACTGTGTCTTATTGATCCCCACAGGCCCTCACTTTTACCGCTTGATTTATTGTTCAGGCGCCTAGCAACCGTTTCTTGAAGCAATTTAGAAATAGAGAAGTTGTTGAGGTTTTTTGATAAAGTGAAAATTACATTTAAATAGTTTAGACACTTTTTTTGTCGTTACGGGTAGTCAGAAGCCTGAAAGTCTGATAAGCAGTCTTACCAAGGATATGCCATGGATGAAAGCCAGGGTGTCATGTTCCAGTAACTGGGTTGTGGAGGTCAGACAGGCAGTCGCTCCATGTAGAATACTGGTATTCAGCTGCATCCAGTTGGACTGGAAGCCGACCCCAACATAGTTAGGCTTCGCAGATTGATAGAGTTTTTATAGTATCCGATTGTACAGACGCTAGCATATCAAGCTACTACAATCTGTCAAATTTCTGTAATAGATTTTCAACTTTATCACTAAAGCATAAGGATCAATGTTGACTGGGAAAATTTGACAGTTTCGGGTAACTTGATGTGCTGGTGTCTGTACTCAAATCGAAGACTTTTAAAAAGTCTTTTACAATGTTGGAAATAAAAATGGCGTACTTCCCATAAGACACATAAAATCGTTATTGTATGTGTGAATCCCGTAATTCATCACACATACGTGGTAATAATCCGCAAAATCGAAGCATTTTGTGGTCATTATAACTCGAATCATTGCTATTTCTCATTTAAAAAAAAAATAACTAACATAAACAATATTTTCGACATGAATAAGTACAATGAAACAAAGAAATCCACCCATAGAAGAAAATAATCGTTAAAAGCTTAGAATCGTAGAAGCGTGGGGCGGCCGCTACGATCGATACGCTACGAGCCGGCCTACGCGCTACGAGCGTAGCCGTGCTACGAACAGCTGATATTTGGAAACACGTGTAGGCGATGTAAACAGAGAGTGACGTCGTCGTCAGAATCACACCGGTTATGCGCGAAGGGATGAGCAGACTTGTAATTAGATCAATAGGTAATGTTCTGACATGATTCATTTGTTTTAAGTTAATTTAAGGTAAAAAAAGAAGTTTTTTTAATCAATACATTGTACTTGTAACTACATTAAAAATAAGTACTACTAAACTCATAATTAGATCTTAGGTATCAATCCAAAGGTAAAGGTGTAATTAAGTTAATTTAAGGTAAAAAAAAAAAAGTTTTTTTAATCAATACATTGTACCTGTAACTACATTAAAAATAAGTACTACTAAAGTACTAAATAAGTCCTTTTTTTTTCGACGATACAGATCATCATCCGCCGAGCCTTCTCCCAACTATGTTGGGGTCGGTTTCCTGCCTAACCATATGCAGCTGAATATCAGTATTTTACATGGAGCGACTGCCTGTCTGACCTCCACAACCCAGTTACTGGAACATGACACCCTGGCTTTCACACATGGCATGTCCTTGGTAAGACTGCTTATCTGACCTCCACAACTCGGTTAAAAATAAGAAATATCTTAGACCACAAAGGCCTAGTTAAATATGCCATCACCATTAGTCCAAAGTTGCTCGAACAATCTGATATAATAATACTTTTGTCCGTCGTTCCGTTGACAATGTAAAGGTTACCGAAAACAACATCAATTTTAGGAAAGTTTTAATTGAAAGAGTTTGACCTCAAAGTAATTAATTCGGTGTTGGATATTGATGGACAGCGGTTGTTAAAGTTCTGATGGGTAGATTATGGAGGGATTTAAAAAGATAGCCATTTCAAGGTATCGGGGTTGTTTTTGGAATGAAGTTCTTTTAAGCGGCTGGCGGTAGGAGTAAACTGGTAGAAATCATCAAGTAACGAAAAAGCGTAAGCCCTCTACGAATATGAGTATCCAAGATGGCGGATGCGATTTCTTTTTCAAATCACGTCGTTTTCACTGTCCATTGCATGATCATGATCATTTTCAGAGGGACTCGTGGCTAAGAAATGAAAGCCGCACGGGTCCATCGATGAGGTTAAGCTACGCTTGCCGCGGTCGGTCCGTGGATGGGTAATGTACATACCATTGGTATCTTTACATACCAAGACCACTCTGTGCCTCGGAACACACGTTAAACCGTTGGTCCCGGCTGTCATTCTTGGATCTTTGACAGTCATCACGAGTCGTCTGAAGCCCGAAAGTCTGACAACCAGTCTTACAAAGGGATACGAGTATCGTGTTACCCAGTAACTGGGTTGTGGAGGTCAGATAGGCAGTCGCTCCATGTAAAATACTAGTCTTTTGAAAAAAGAACCACACAGATTTGAGTGCTGATTTCAGTGCAAGCATTTGTCAGTAATCGTGTAGCTCAATTCAGAACTCAAGAAGCACAAGGGTTCGACGAACAATGCCAAGAAAAGGACATTTGGGTATGCAGCATAAAGTCCTCAAACTGTCAGACTAACATTAAAACTAACAGAGAAAAAAAATGACACACAGTCCTCACGTTAACACAACAAACAAACAAACAAACTTAACAAAGTAAATCTTCCTGCATAGCAGTGTTCATAATCTCAGGCAATTTACATTCCATCTGCACTTAATCAGTTATCTACTTTAGCTCAATGTATTTTAAGTTGATTTTTGCGTGACCATTTGTAACAAAAAGGTCCTAATAAGTTTTTGGTTGCAATGGAATTTCAACTTTGTTATGTATGACATTCAGTTTGTTGTTCTGTAACTTGAATATTATCTCAAATTCCTGGCTCCAATATAGTGTGTTATATTCATGTATACTATAAGTATTATTAAGTAGATTCTAACTGAAAATATCGTCATCTTCAATCAGTCATCGTAAATTAGACTTCATCTTAAACGAATTTCATTCCAAAAAAAAAAACTAGCGAACCTATTGAACGGGATACTGTGTAGCAATTATGGAGAAGCCCATGTCCAACAGTGGACTACAATCATCATCTGCCTAGCCTTTTCCCAACTATGTTGGGGTCAGCTTCCAGTCTAACCGGATGCAGCTGAATACCAGTATTTTACATGGAGCGACTGCCTATCTGACCTCCACAACCCAGTTACTGGGTAATACGATACCCCTAGGTAAGGCTGGTTGTCAGACTTTCGGGCTTCTGACTACCCATAACGACTGTCAAAGATCTACGAATGACAGCCGGGACCAACGGCTTAACGTGCTTTCCGAGGCACGGAGGGGTCTCGGTATGTAAAGATGGTCACCCATCCACAGACCAACCGCGGCAAGCGTAGCTTAACCTGATCGATCGACCTGTGCGGCTGTTATTATTTGGCCAACAGTGAACTACAATAGGCCGAGTTAATTGATTTTCATTGGGTAACTAAAATATTTGAGCAACGCAGCTCCAAACTTTGGATATTGACAAATTGGTAGGGAAGCAAACGAGGTTAAGTCTTGAGCCGTCGAAAGCTTTGCTCAGTTTGATTAATTTTCGGTTCAACACGACGCATTTTTAAACGACAAACGCCTTTAGTAATATTCACTGACGGCGATGTGCGTTGTTGCTATTTTCAAAATGGAAGGCGCTTTAAAGATATAAAAAGCTTTAAAGATATAAGCTTTAAAGATATATAATGTTTTTATGTGTATTCTGAGTACTTTTGTGGTAGTTTGAACATGAAGTTATTATTTAGTTTCCAAATGCAAAAAATAGGAAGGCGTTTTATAACGTAAGTTTAAAAAAATAAATGTACAAGAGTAAAATCGTAGTTGGTTGTATAACTTGAGAAAAATATGAATGACTAGAATCAAAATATAGCTTTTGCACTGAATATCAAAACGAAAACGAAAAACAAAACGAGGATGATATTTTGAAAATAGACCCATAATTACCGGCAAACAACAGTACAGCCGTGCGATTCTGTAACCATCTCACCGTGAAAGCTTGGGTGAAATGAGCGTGGAGTGAGCTGTCATTCGCTAGGGATTAACACTATTAAGTGCTCACTTCACTTATGATTTCACGATGAGATTTTTACAGAATCGACCGGCTGAAGCCGTTTTGGCATACTGGCATGCAAGTTACTTGTACTAACGAAGACAGAAGTGCATGGAGAATTCCAAACCAAAATCGTTTGTACTGGGTTTCATCGCCTTAATAATATGTCTTGGATGACATAGATGGCGCTAGTATAGTAGTTGGATTGGAAAATATACATCTCTCGTTAAAGAACATTATCTTGTTTTTTGCTTGTTACAATATTACTTAATTTTAACACAAATTCTCCTACGACATTGCAAACCTTATAAAGCAAAACACGTAATAACTAGGATTTGAACTCGGTGGCATAAAATTTACCAACACCATTAGCAACTGGACCATCGCGTCATTACGCAATGAGTTGAAATTATCCTACTCTTTGTTATATTGAAGTTGTTTAGCGACTTTAACCCGTATCATAAATCTCAAAAGAATTGAGGGTAGTTTAATATTGACTGCATAACAATTAAATCTTTTTGTTCCATCATAACGTTCTTTACTATCTTTGAGTGAGTTCAGTTACGATTGCGTTTAACAAGTTTTTAATATTTATTTTTATCATGAGTTCGCGTTCAAATATTGATATGGCTACGAGGGCCCAAATAATAGCATTGCATAATCAAGGCTTAAATTATTCTGAAATTTCGAGAGAAACTGGCTTAAACGTAAGTAATGTTTTAAAATCACTGTTCGTTATTTATTTTATTATCCATGGTTATCGATACACGAAAATAATAAATAATATATTTCCCTTATAGGTAAAGACTGTTACTTTATGGATAAAGTGGTTTCAAGAAGAGGGTTCGTTGGAACACCGTAGTAGATCTGGCAGAAGACGCCATATTGACTCAGACCAGCGTCAACTTATGGTGCAAGGTTATGAGGAAAATGGCTTTACACCAACAAGATATTACTCAGAGTTGTTTGATACATCTTTGCGGACGGTGTGTCGTGCTCTTCATAGTGAAGGTCTGCATTATCGTCGACATGATATTAAGCCATTGCTAACCGAAGCTAATAAAAGAGCACGATTGGAGTTCGCTTTGAAATACAGAAATTTCGACTGGAGCCAGCACGGGCGAGTTAGGTTGTGGCGTAGGAATAATACGCGTTATGATAGTGATCACGTTGTGCCTAACTCTGAATCCGGTCGTATAACAGTGAACATTTGGGGATGGATGAGTGTTGCAGGACCAGGAGAACTTACTGTAATACCCAGTCGTGCAAACAGTGTAAACTACATAGATGTGCTGAATGACGTCATGTTGCCCACCGTGCAGAGTGTTTTTCCTGTAGAAGACATGCCAGTGATAACGTTCGTGCAGGATAATTGTCCTATACACCGTTCCATAATTGTGCAAGAGTGGTTTAGCCAGCAATCGGACATACGGATTATTGCTTGGCCTGCGAGATCGCCAGATTTAAACCCCATTGAAAATGTAATCGAGCAAAATGGCGGGTAACGAAATATTAAAAAAACAATACAAAGTGTTGACTATTGGATTGAGTAATAACAAAGACCGGGGTAGCTATAATTTATTTGATAAATTACAGTGATCAAATTTAGTGTAAGTGGGATAAATTTATTCACTACTTTATAACAACAAAATGTTATTACACTAATGATTTTGATTTCTTATATAATATAAGATATTAAAATAAAAACAATATAAATATAGATTCCTGTCCAATATAATAAATTATTTATTTATTATTATAAACAACTCGGTCCCAAAATGACAGCTATAACCCGGTCTTACTTAATTGTTATTGATTTTAGGTTTAGCTTCAATTTCTTCCTCGTTCTGGAACGAATACTTAAGCTATGGACCTTAGTCATAACATAATGCACAAATCAATCATTATAGTCAATACCACTAACCATAATTATGCAAAACTTAATATTTTTATAATTTATGAGTAGGTAAAATATTTATTTACAGAACTAAGGTTGCATATATAGTGAAAGCTATTATAACATTATGTAATAAAACTAAATAATAGAAGAATAGCACAACACAGTTTTGATTTAGGATACTTATAATATCTATTATACAGTTTTACTTTTTTAATGTCTTCCATTTTGTAATAGAGTTAATCAGTTATAAATTTTACTTGTATTTCTCATAACAAGTGAATTAAATAATTGTCAATTGGGTGTAAAACTGTTAGGTTAGGTTATACACTGTATAAGAAAGAAAGAAATAAATAAATTGTATTCTTCTTTGAGAATTAAATGTCTTAAACTATAATATCACTAAAATAGTTTCATTTCTTATCCTTTACGAGAATTAAACTTAGTAAATCTTAATCAGTAAGAAAAATGTATCTAAATCTTCTTACATAAATGTTTCTTACTAATAATACTAATACTTACCACCAATTATGAAATTAATTTATATATATATATTTATATAATGTTATATAAATAGTAGTATATTATGCCTTTATTCATTTATACATCTTATACCTCATATTTTTTATATTATTTATAACAAAAAATAAAAAAACGTTTAAAAATATAAAAAATAGAATATAAATTATATTATATAATAATTATATAAAAAAAAGTGTATTGAGAACTGAGTTTCGAACCGGTGCCCTGTGGAACGATCTCTGTTATTCCGTCATGCTTACCTACGTGAGCTACCGTTCTAATTATTAAACTATGCTAAAATAAGAGCTGCTTTGTGAATGTAGGGATTTCTATTATTTATGATCTACGCCATCTGTAGTCAAATTAACTAATATGCCAATTGGCTTATTTGGTTTGGTTTGGTTTAGATGGCGCTGTATTAAGTACTTGGAAATAAGAAAATAAAATAATTTATGTTTATTTGAATATAAATATATTATTATTTCTTAGTAATTATTTTAGATATTAAAAACCTTATTATGTGCCTCTGCATAATAAGGTATTAAGCTTTGCAGTGTTATTTTCATGTTTGAACAGCGCCATCTAGCCGTCTCTTCAAAAGTAATGAAACGTAATGCAAAACCTCACAGTCAAAAGTCGACCTTAGGCTCTCCATGCACTTTTGTCTTCAATAGTACACTTTTGTGCAAGTTACAGGCATGTGTATTACGGGCATAATATCTGTATACGTATATAAAAGGAGAAACTGACTGATTGACTGACTGACATATCAACGCACAGCCGAAACTAATGGGACTAGGAATGTGAAAATTTTCTGACGGCTTCCTTTTATAATGTAGGGGAGCACTAAGAAGGGGTTTTTAGAAATTCAACCTTTAAGGGGGTGAAAAGGGGATATTTTTTTTGTATAAAAAATCTTATTCCTTGAGATAAGGTAAACTTGAAACTTGCCAAGAATATCTGTATATGTGTTTTAGGGATTTTCAAACTTTTTATGATTTATTTATTTATTTATTTATTTGTTAGACATTTTGTAGACTTAACAGGTCAACCCAAGGCGTCTACAAACAAGTTACATTTAGTGATATACGCGTAGGTACAGTTATCTATAGTTAAAATAGGTACTGTTACTATTATTAACTACAATTTCTTAACTACTAACTTATAGTGAATACAGCTTAGTCTAGTTACGTAAAACCCATATTCTAAAAGGTAAATAGTTAAATTATCTTTAAAATTGTGAATTTTATAGAAATGAGCTAGATGGTTTTTGCGAGATTGTCAATGTTTTCCAAATGGATTACACTGTGTAATAATAAACATAATCATAATCTAAAACATTTACATGTTATGTTATTAATAAAATGCTCTAATTTAGCATACCTATATGTGCTTTCGTATATATGGGATCATCAGTTAAAAACCCTTAAAAGTATGTTATCATCGCCTTAACTTTTATTAGTATGACAGTGTGTGCTTCCATTAACTCGAAAATAGGTATAAATAATCTTTAAGTCATACAATGGAAACGTACAAAACGCTTTTTTTTTAAAACAAGCCCTGTCTTGGTGAATAGAGAGGACAGTTTATTTAAAAAATCTTAGTTTGACTTAAACTTTAATTTTCAAAAACTACATTTCAAAAGGAGGTGGAGAGGGTGTTAATTTTTTTTTTTTTAAAGAAATAACGAACCCACGCGGAAGAAGTCTCGGGCAAAGTGCTAGTATTAGAATGAATAACGTGAACAACATTGGGCATAAACAATTCATATGATATTTTTATGTCAAAATACGGATGACAGATGAAGGAAAAAGAAATGTGTTAGCTGTCTGCCTCAAGATTGAAAGACGCGGGTTTTCGGGACACATCAAGCGGAAAGTAAATTACTTTTGTTTTGTTTTCAGGCGTTCGTTGGGAAATTGTCTGTTTTTTTTTAATTTATATGTGCTGCGATTTAGCTTAGGCTTAAAATAAATCTGTCAGATTTTTTATCTTAAAAAACGTTGTCACGTTTGACTTAGAAAGAGAGAACAACACACAATAGCGCCATCTCCTTCTAAACATAAAAATCAAACCACTCAATACTTCAAACAACGAGTAATAAAATAGTTAAGAAAAAATTAGGACATAACTGATAAGCGTTGTCTAAGCGAGAAAGAGACGAACGTATTCCAGTTCTTTCGCGACAAACCAACAAGTCGACCGAGCAAGGGCGTCGTGGCCAGAAATAACAATAGTTTCGGTACAGAATGACATAACACTAGCTTTCTGCTAATCAGGCCGAAAGTTCTAAGAATATTTTGTATGAGTTAGCAGAAATAGAACAGGGAATAATGTTAACCGACATTACATAAGGAGGAAAAGTTATATACATAATTATTTAAACGGAAGAGATCGTATTCTTAGTTCTCTTTTTCAAGACTCAACATCATCATCTGCCTAGCCTTTTCCCAACTATATTGGGGTCGGCTTCCAGTCTTGCCAGATGCAGCTGAATACCAGTGTTTTACATAGAACGACTGCCTATCTGACCTCCACAACCGACTTATTGGGTAATACGATAGTCATTGCTAAGACTGGTTGTCAGAATTTCGGGATTCTGACGACCCGTAAAGAATGTCAAAGATCTACGAATGACAGCCGGGCGGGACCAACGGAGGGGTCACGGTATCTAAAGATGGTCACTCATCCATGGACCAAGCGCAAGCGTAGCTTAACCTGATCTATCGAACCGTGCGTCTGTTATTTCTTAGCCACAAGTCCCCCTCTTTCTCTCCCCTTTTTTTTTCAAGACTATACAGGCTACATTTTTAACCTGTGTGCAAACAGCCGGTCGTTTCTGTAAAAATCTCACCGTGAAGTCATAGGTGAAGTGAGCTTGAAGTGAGCAGTCATATGTGTTAATCTCTAGCATTAGTCTACTGAATCTCACTTCACGCTCAATTCCCTAAGTTCTCACGGTGATATTTTTATACATAGAATAGCACTACAGTTCATTGTTCTTTTTTAATAACCAACAAAATATTTCAACGCATTATTGCAATATTTTGACGGTTATTCATAAAAAAAAAAATTGCTTTGTCATACATTTTGACCGCGTAGGTTTTGTACTTTTTTATTATTCATTTTTTAAAACAAATTGGCAACGGGTCAAAAGATAGTTAGAAAAGGTTGAGATGAAAAATAGTGTCAAAGATATGAACTGAAGTTCATTATTATGAAAAATTTATGAAGGTATAAAAATAATTGCAGACAATCCCAAAGCAAAAGACAGTGTAACAATAAATGAGTAGTTATTTACAAACATTCCGTAGTAATTACAGATGTTTGATTTTATAGCCAGCTCGCTTCTGAAGACTGGGCCAACAAACAAATAAAACACACATAAAATCTGGTTCATTACTCATTTGGAACGAACAAATTAGTACAAACCCAGTTTGGAGACACGTTTAGCATGGTAATAGGCTTACAACATACATTCTACAGTCAGGTATTATGTTATAACATAACATCACGCCTGTAAGTAATCCCAGAAGGGGTAGGTTACAGACTCAGGGCTGCTACTGAAAAAATCTTCATGAAAATCACATTTTGCCTGACCAGGGAATCGAACCCAGAACCTCATTCTCAGTAATAGCGCTTTAACACTCCAGTAGGCGCGCGTTCTCTAATTGTAGAACGCACTCCTAGAATCTGAGCGCAAACTGAAGGTCACTCACGGACACACTTATAGTATTCCTCTACATTGCATTACATTACATATTCCTTGTGCCTCATTTAGTTTCATAATAAAGCCTTCTTGAAATTGAAAGCATATTTTTAACTATTCAAAAACTTTCCTTCAAAAATCTTTAAATTAAATATGCTTTACATAAGTAGAGCACGTGAGCGCCAACGTCCCAAGTTGGTTTATGTAGTGTCTAATGAAATTTCGATTCTACTGGTGACCTTAGCCTTGAGGGGCCTGTGGATAAATAATAATAGCCGCACAGGTCGATCGATCAGGTTAAGCTACGCTTGTCACGGTTGGCCTGTGGATGGGTGACCATCTTTACATACCGAGACCCCTCCGTGCCTCGGAAAGCACGTTAAGCCGTTGGTCCCGGCTGTCATTCGTGGATCTTTGACAGTCGTTACGAGTAGTCAGATGCCCGAAAGTCTGACAACCAGTCTTACCAAGGGGTATCGTATTACCCAGTAACTGGTTTGTGGAGGTCAGATAGGCAGTCGCTCCATGTAAAATACTGGTATTCAGCTGCATCTGGTTATACTGGAAGCCGACCCCAACATAGTTGGGAAAAGGCTAGGCAGATGATGATGGTGACCTTTGCCACCTGACAAATATATATTTTTTTAAAGCTTTAACTGTAGATCTGAAGGCTCAATTCCGTATAAAAAACGTTCAAAATCTAGTGGCCGCAATCTCATCTCAGCAATAATCAATGTCAAACACTTGTTAAAATTGTAGGTAAATTTGAAGTAGTTTTGACAAATTGAGATTGAGATCAGAAATGTTTAATAACCTTTTCCAACCGAGTTAAAGTGATCGTGAGTTTCTACTTTACAAAATTCTGAGCAAAAATGTAAACAACTTTAGCGGACGCAACCGGCGTAGATCTATCGTGTCTCCATCTAAGAATGAGACAAAATTAGTTTTGCACTGTGCGCGCACGTTTCGTCCTGCCAGTTCGTTGAAACCCGGATGAGGGATGGCTGCGTTTTTTAATCCCGGCGCCTCCGCACACATACTTACGATCGTGCGACTAGCAAATTATACCTGAAACACACGTATGTGAGGGTCTGACTGCTGAAGACCAGCTTGCATGAGATTTTTTTTCAGTATATTTTCCAGGACCTCTGAACACTTTCCAAACAATTATTAAGCTTTAACTGATCTATGCGAGTTTTTTTTACTCCCGGTTGCAAAGGGATAATATGAGTTCTTAAAAATACGGGACTTGACTCCCTCTAAAGAAGCGTTTAGGATTTCAGGGAAAAAGTTAAATACTCCAGTTGTGGAGATTGGACATTGACAAGATCATTGACCGTTTTGTGTTCCGGCCTCTAGGTCTTCTGTTCTATTTTTCCTGTCCAGACGACCTTCATATTCCAAAAGAAATAAAACTAAGACTTCTACAAAGACGTACGATTGATCGCGGAACAATAAAGTTTTTTTTTTATAGCCCATAATAAAACGACTTTCAATCTCGCGGTTTCACAATTTCGCGATTAGTAACGGCCAATAAATAAATTTAGGAGGTGACAACTCAAGGGTGGACAGAGATACCAACAACACCTGTTGTTTAGACATGTTAAATTTTAAATCCTCTTCCTTTGAGACATTAGCAATTATTCAGTCTCTACTGTAAGAATTCGGTCGGGCTGGTCCACAAATTCAAGGTCGCTCAGCGCGCTATGGAGCGAGCTATGCTCGGAGTCTCAACGAAGGTTAAAATCAGGAATGAAATTATCCGGAAAAGAACCGGAGTTACCGACATAGCTTGCAGAGTAAGCAAACTGAAGTGGCAGTGGGCTGGCCATGTCTGTCGAAGGGCCGATGGCCGGTGGAGCAAACGAGTCCTGGAGTGGAGACCGTGTATCGGTAAGCATAGTGTGGGACGCCCCCAGCTAGATGGACGGACGGCCTAAAGAAGGTGGCTGGGGTAGACTGGAGGACAGGGTAAGTTATTCAAATGTGTTTAGAATAAGACCATATTCAATATTAGCTTTCATAGCGATAACGTAGGAGGGATAAAGACGCAGATAAGGAGCACATTATTGAAGGAATGACACAAGATAATATTTGACTAACGTGCCATAAACCAGCGTACCAAGTGTAGTGCGGGACGCCCCCCAGTTAGATGGATGGACGACCTAAAGAAGGTTGCTGGGGTAGACTGGATGCGGAAGGCGGAGGACAGGGTGTTGTGGCGCAGTCTGGGAGAGGCCTATGTCCAGCAGTGGACTGCGATAGGCTGAGTTGATTGATTGATTAACTGTAAGAATTGAAGTCGAGATGAAAGAATAAATAGCATTTAAAAGTGTCATCATTGTATAAGACAGTGTATAAGAGAATAATAACTATGAATATGAGAAAGATATTATAATATAAATATTATAGATATTAGACAGTTTTGATTGTCGCTGATATGAAATTGCGATACAGATTTTAAACGTTTTTAAATAAACAGTTTGTAACTTTGTACGTCAGTACTTACCTATACCAGTTAAACTGACTTTTTACGTGCATTTCAATGGAATTCAAAAGTGTTTTAATAAATAATCTATAAACTCGATTAAAAGTACCTTTTGTTCAGCAAAACTAAGGGCTATTTTTTCAATCGAAAGGGATAACTTTTAACTGAAGAATACATATGGCGGTTTGAGATATTTTCTATATAAACGCTGCAAATGCAATTTTTATTTCTTAGATGAAAGTTATCTGACGATTGAAAAATCGGGCCTAAAAGATTTTTGAATTGCGATGTTTATTTGTTATTTTTCGTATACTTCGCAGCATTGGAACCGTACTTTAGTGAACGCTTCACCAAGTAAGGACATTACTAGCATTCTATGTGTGTGAATAAATACGATACTATACCTTTTATGGGTCAAGATCTTTGTACTAGAATGGATAAAATAACTTTGTAATTATTATTATTGTACCTACGCACATTTTGCAAGATGATCGTTTCAATGAGAAGATTTTGATTAGGCCTATTATTATGTCATTAAATAGCATTAGATAAAATTAAAATTGATGATGCGTAAATGTCGAATTGTTGATGTCAATCTGCCGAGCCTTTTCTCAACTATGTTGGGGTTGGCATTCTATTCTATTTATTCCTTTATCTCAGGCAACTAGGGCCCAGTCAGTTTAACCGGATACAGCCGAATGCCAGTATTTTAGATGGAGAAAGAAAGAAAGAGAAAGAAAGAAAGAAAATACATTTATTTAGCACAGACTATAAGACACACAGTACACGTGAGACATACATCAGATAAAAAACAAATAAAAAAATGTAAAGTCCGATGTAGAAAGTGTGCCTCATGGCTGCGCCAACAAGGCCCAGTTCAGCAAAAATGCCAGACAACTGGTGCCTGACGCTGATTTTCAACTGGACCAGATGGGCCGTCGCATCGCATCGCCTGCCTGCGCTATTACTTCGATTTAGCTTCGCGTTCTTTCTGGCTGTTTTTGTTTTTACTCGGCTCCTAAGAGCCCTAGCCTGATGTTTATTTATTAGCTGACCCGGGGAACTTCGTACCGCGTCAGATTTTTTCCAATTTTTTATTTTTTTTTGCTAAATGTGGCAACAAATAACAGATAATAAAAATCGGTCCGGCCGTTCTTGAATTATAAATGGTGTAACTAATCCGACTTTGTTTTATTGATATAAGTATTATTTATTTATTTATGGACAACATTGGTTAGAACTTAATAATAGAGGTAACAAATACAACTACACTATACACTAACTATAACTACACTATATACTCACAACGTTATCTACATATTACTAAAATCTACTAGTTGTTAGAACGAACAATATAAAAATAAACAGAATAAAAGTAAACATTACTTAATTATTAGGGTTCAGTCGTGCGATTCTTTAACCATCTCACCGTGAAAGCTTGGTTTTTTCTAAATATAGCCTTGCTGAGAAACATAATATCAGTTGAGCCAAACTGCATATTGTAGGTGTCAACTAATCGATGCAGGTGTTAGGTAGCCTATAGCCTTCCTGAGGAATTGGACTATCAAATGCAAAAGATTTTTTCAAATCCGTCTGGTAGTTCCAGAGATTAGCACGTTCAAACAAACAAACAAACAAACTCTTCTGATTTATTTATAGTATAGGTTTTCCGTCTGTCTGTCTTCAAGTGAGACTATTTTGTAGTGCCACATGTATGTGCCATATGAGAAGTTTAATAATAATTGACCCGGACCTATCAGTCAACGACCGTGCATAGCAATTAGTATGGATTGCTATCAATGAACTGTTACAACGATACGACATATTATGGCAGTGCGGTAGTCGATATTTAATTGTCAATTGAACGACAGATAATAAAGGACAATTGTCAATATATCTTGTTTATGTATCAGGAATAATAGGAAAAATATTCCGTCGGTTTGTAGCACCGATCCATACGGATTAGCTTTCCAAACATCATCAACTGAACTGCCTCGGTGGTCTAGTGCTCGCAAGTGCTACTGATAAGCATGACGTCCTGGTTTCGATTCCTGGGTCAGGCGAAGTGATATTGGGTTGTTTTACTAGCAGTTGGATTTATGCCCGCTGATGGCTTCAGGCTCGCCCCCTATTACATAGGATTTAAACATAACTAGCGAATTATGGGTGTACAGACGCCAACACAACAAGCTACTACAATCCGTCAAATTTCATTAATAGATTTTCAACTTTATCGCTAAAGCATTAGGTTCAAAGTTGATTGGGAAACTTTGACAGTTTCGGGTAGCTTGATGTGCTGGCGTCTGTACTATAGGTACACCTCAGCCATACCTTTCAGGAATATAGGCTTGAAGTTATATCTAGACCTCACTTTACTTGTGAGTTTTCAGCTAACTCCATTTGTTGTAAATATAACCCTAAATCACTATCAAAGTTGCCGCATTTACTTGTACACGGGCGATGAAAAAGTTGCGCAACTGTTGACGGAAAGCAGCCAAAAGCTCTCGGTGTTGACTCGAATATGGTACAACATGTTCGTGCGCCAGTTCAAAGACACCTGATCACACAAAATCGCGTGACTCCGTACCTTAAGATATCAGCAGGTCTGTGTGTGGTGTAAGTTATAAGTTTATAACAGAGTAGTGTGGGAAAAAGGTTGTATGATTTGAACCACATCTGTGGTCTAAGTGGTAAGACCACCTGTCTGAGACGTACAGGTCCTTGGTTCGTTCCCAGTGGGAGCAGATTTGCTGCTCGGGTTCGTTGGTGGTAGGGCTTGTTCTAAGTCCTCCTGGCTGACTGTCTTATGTAATTTTGAAGTTGAAACAGAGCTGATTCTTAGCCTAGTTTGAATAAATGACTTTTGATTTTGGTTTGATTTGTCTTACACGTAATTCTCAAAGTGGTTTAATTTAAATTATAACAATGTGAAGTAAAGGCAGTAACACGGGACTCAAAATAAGTGGAACAAAAAGTAAGAGAGTAATACATAAATGAAATAGTTGCCAACTCTTTTAAATTGGGCCACAGACGAAGACGCCCGTGATGTGCTCGCGATTTCGTCCGCATGAAATTTCTTGGTTCCCCGACCCACCCAGACGGCAGAAACTGTTTACGAACACGTTTCGTGTTTTATTTTTTCGAAAATTATCGATTGTTTTGACCGTGTTATTTCGTACCATTTAATAATGAGACGATTTGAATAATTTACTGTTATTTTGCAGCGATCCGTAATGATGGAGTATCGACGAAAATTGCTGCAAGAGCGCCAAAACAGTGGTAGCGATGTATTTTTTTCTCTTGGATGTTACTTAAAAGTATTATTTATGTAAGCTTTTCGCACCCGAAAAAGGTACAAAGGCGAACTTAATGCCTTAGGCATTCTCTACCAGTCAACCAAAGGCGGTGAAGAGATTCGATGGCAGGTGCTTTAGTTGACAGGAACAATGATATAAAAACTAATAAAATATATTTTAATCAGTTATAAATAAAATAAGTACAGAAATACATAAATAGGTAAATAAACTTATGGTACACAATTCACACATATTTACTACATACACATACATACAAATACATATTTACTTATAATATATATATAAAAATTCAAGGGATTTTGAGATGAATGATTCAGCTGTTTAGGTGAATGATGTTGGTGATGATGATGTTTTTATTTTTTAATGCAATTTTGGCAATAAGGTACACGGTGGCTTTTGCTATCTATTTATTTGTGTGTTTAATTTACATAGTTTAAGTATGAAACATCAGTAAAATCTTACAAAAAATTATGCGTGAAAAATTAGGCTTGATGGAATGTATAATGTGCTTACAAAACATTTGTTAAATAATGAGCAGACATTATTTTAACTGTTACATAAGCTAGTTCTTTTTATTTATTCAGAGAAAATAAATGGTTCCACGGAACTATAAGTACGTTTTCACCATGGCCGTAAAAGTACCTACTTTGTAAATCCTAAAACGACAAGGTCTATTATTGCTTTCAATTTTGGTAAAGTTTTTATTGACTTGGACTTTTTGTCAAAAGTGGTAAAACACTTACGAGGTCGACTATACCTATATATACAAGGTGGAGACGACTATACGAAAGTAGATTAAAGTGCGTATATCTAATGACGTCCCCAGCCTGCATACGAAAATTCAACCAAATATACCCAACAGTTTAGTCACTATAGCTAGTCAAAGATTGGCAAAACCCATTGTCGGTCCATCACTGCACTACAATTTTAGTTTATTAGAATTTTTTTTAAATTTTTATTTAGATGATTTTATCATAAAATATTTTATTAATACTATGTATTCATTCTGTAAGTATTTTCTTTTGTTGTCGTATTGTCGTCTCCACGTTGATAAACTGTTAAAATAAAAGATATTGTAATATGAACATAAACCAAACCACGTTGCTTCTGAACGACTCGCGCGTCCTCTGTATTAGTGTATTTCTCAACAAACTTTCTCTGGCAGCGGTTAACCAATGTTCTTTTGTTTTTTCTTTTTCCATTGTTGTAACCGTTTTTAATTATTTGTAAATAATTTATATCTTTAGTTTCATTACATTAACAGAATTCGAAACATATTTAACTACCCTCCTTCTTTTAATTAGTCCACACTCACACATACACTAATTAATGTCTTACAACGCGTTTAAAATCGTTCCCCAACAAAAATAAAAAGACGCACATATTTGCGATTTTGCAACAAAAAAGTCGCCCGTGTGCCGGCGCTGCTTTAATTGCCGAGGCATTACCGCTTACTTTACAAGCATACAAACGTGCTTTGATTTCAATTTATCGTTTCTTGTAATCGGCAATCGAGACAAAGCGACGTGGGTAGTCTTAAAAACGCGGACAATTTAAACGTATGTTGGTTTATTTTTATTTAATTTTAACGTTTTTTGGCCAGTATTTTTATTGAGATGTTGCAGTGGTCGGGTGTATTTGTTAAGGCATAATTATTCATTAATGCGAAAAAATCCTTCTTATATAATATTATAAATGAGAAAGTGTGTATGTTTCTATGTTTATTACATAATCACGCAAAAACGGCAGAACGGATTTGTATGAAATTTAGCATAAGGGTAGACCACGAGGTACTGGTCATCTCGATAGCACGTTTCCTTGGGATAATTTCTTAAAATCGATTAAACTAGGATAAAAGGATACTCCTGTCCATCCCATAAACAGAATAATTTTAATTGAATTTACAATTGGCAAAGCATAATAAAAAGCAATAACCACTAACCCTTTTATTCATAAACGTTGCTTAATGTAAAGTAATGATTAGCGACTAACGTTTAACCATACATTTTTGACGTTTGAAACCATATCTTTACTTTAATCAACGTTTATAAATAAAACCCTAATTGTATAGGTACGTAGTCGTGCTGTTTACGATGTGCCAAGGTCTCATTATTGTGATATTTACTGCACTGTAGCGCTTGTTTGAAATACGAGTCGCAGACGAATGAGAATTGAAATAGCATTTCTATTCACGTGCGAATGGTAGGGCAAATAAAAATTCAACATTCAACTAAATAAAACTACGTACATATATCATTAAGGGATGACTTTCCATCAGCTAGAAAACTTATATCCAAAGAATAAATATGACAGTTTTACATATTTTCTTCTATACATAAGCTGTCAAACCGCATTATTTATTCCTAAATTAAAAGTTCTGAACACAACCGTGTGGGTTAATCATCGTTCTGCCAAAAAAAAAAACAACTACCTAACTATTCCAAAACCAAAATGTAATAAAGAATCCTATTCACTCCTGGTTGGATATAAAATTGAAACAATATAAAGCTTCCTACTCAACCCTGCATTCATACATAAAGCACTAACACGTGTTACTAGTCAGTACTGAATATTCTTCAATTACTGAAAATTAGATACCTAGATATTTTGGAAAAATGACCACCAGGCAGATCTTTTTATTTTCACTATTTTTCAGTCCAGGAAGTGATGAAACGAATAAAGAAGTATGGAAGAAAAAGATATGTTGCGCCGACCGCGAATAAACTGGGATAAGGGCAGGAGAATGACGATAACTATTTTTCAGTTCCGACATTTAGTTTTGTTATAAAATATAAATGTCACCGCTTTATCAAAAATACATGAACTTTCCTTAGGCCTTAGTGGTAGCCTTCTTATAACAATGATGACGTCCAACTGCCGACTATTTCTGCTCATTATATGACTTTTTTCTTTATTACTTGATATACGAGTAACATATATTTTTGTGTGTAGTGTGCGTGACAAAATAATCTAATTTTCTTTCTTTGTCACCTAACTGTCGATGTATTTTGTAAAAATCTCACCGCGAAAACGTAGGTGAGGTGAAGTGTGCTTAAAGTGAGCTCTCAATATCGTCAATCCCTGGCATCACTTCAAGTTATCACGGTGATATTTTTGCAGGATAGATCAGCTGATTTCATTTTCATTCCTTCCTTTTATATTTATACTACAATTCCTACACAGGATCTTTATTTCAATCACTACGATCTACTGTACCGTTCAGTAATTCCCAGACTTTCAATATAGTCTAACCGGCCAGACGTTCGCGCTGGCAGCAACGAAGGCATGTGGCGGTCTACGACTAGGCGTATGCCAATGGCATTCCCAACGTGATTCAGAGTCTTGAGTGAATGATTTATTGCTACCAGGACTGATGTTGTCAAATGATATGGGGTCTTCAGTCATTGGAATGAGTACACAACCTGATGACTAGTTCGGTAGCAACGTAGACGATAGTCTAACTATAACTTTTTGACGTTTTTGAATTTGTTTTAGTGGTTGTTAATAGGATGAGGAAGTAGATGTCTGACGGCCTAATTTGTCTCACTGGAGTTTATGCAAAAGATAGAGGCTCTTCCAGACGTTGGTTATTCAAACTGGGCAAACGTGGCCGGTAGCAGCTGGATGAGAGTTATCGAGAATCAAGCTAAATGACGTGCAATTGGAGAACCCTATGTCCAACACCCGACGGCTGTAGAACGGACGGATGATGATGAATGAAGAGCCAACGAAAAGCCAACGATTCATTATTATAACAATTATTTCTTGGAGAAAAATACAGCGTGCCGCTTAATGCCGACATTAATTTAACACACGTATTCGGTTTCGTTTTATGAACATATTTTAATTTCATTAAACAATATTATTAATTTACAATTTTCTAAAATAGCGTTTGGAGTAACCTGTACTTAAAGAACTGTAGAGTAGGGTTCATTTGCCGGGGGCACAGATATTAACATCGCATAAATGAAATTAAAATGAATCATGTGCATAGAGTAGGCGAATTTAAGGAAAATGAGAGAGCCCTATGTCGGTGAACGGCGCTGGCAGTACTTTTCTAATTGAAAATTATTTTATGATGTTAGAATTTTATCGCAATTCAATTCTAGATCATGTCTCCAGACAGACAGATAATCTAACTGATCTATAACAAAGAATGTCTGTCTGACCTATTGGTTTGGAGTACCGCCAGCATACCGGATAGATCGGTTTACATTTTATTATATTATTAGGAAGTCCCATTAAACGAACCGTTAATTAGATTGCCAAGTCTTCGATTAAATGTTACTGTTGCACTACTGTAGTACGCCACAACGGAACTATGTATTTGTGTGTGTGCCGCAGTCCAAAAGAATCATTATCTGGTTAGCCGCGCTGGCTTCCAGTCTAACTGAATACAGCTGAATACCAGTACTTTACATGGAGCGACTGCCTATCTGACCTCCACAACCCAGTTACTGAGTAATGCGATACCTCTTGGTAAGATTGGTTGTCAGACTTAGGGGCTTCTGACGACCCGTAACGACTGTAAAAGATCCGTGAATGACAGCCGGTATCAACGGCTCAATGTGCTTTCCTAGGCACGGGGTCTTGGTATAAAAAAATCGTCACCCATCCAGAGACTGACCGCGGCAAGCAAACTTCGAAGGAGATAAGGAAACCGACATGCCCTTGAATAAAATATTCGTAGTAATTTATTTGTATTCGAATATTGGATCCAGCGCCATCATTCACCAACCCTCACTGGGTCCGCGTGCTGGATAACGCCCACTCGCTCTGACAGAGAAGAGGCCTGTGTCCCAGCAGTGGAAACAGCAGCCTAATCACGTTTCTATGATATTAGGCGGCCACAAGATTGCTGAAACGCTGAAGTCTGCAGAGAATCCTCTAGAAAATAATCAGGAAACTCACAGCTAGAATAAAAATGCGGTCCGTTCTCTTAATTAATCAGCCTGGGAATTCTAGTTTATCTTAAAGAAAATTGAGTTGCATTGTGTTTTATTTACCCGACTGCAACGAAGCATAAAAGGAGGTTAATGTCTTTACGAGACGTTTTGAAAATAAAAGATTTTTAACTTGTCAAAAAACTCCTCGGTTCCATCAGGTCAGAGACGCCATTACTTCTGATGCGCAGTAGTAAAAAGGCACTTAATTTTCTGTGTTAACGTTCAAAGCTATTACTAGGTACTTCGATATTGCTGCCATTAATTACTTTCCTAGACGTACTTATCTAGGAAAGTAATTAATTTGAGATATTTTATGTGCTTACAAACTGCTAAAATTATTCAGTAGCAATCTTTAGCGTACCTAAGCATAGCCATTCTTGGCAGCTCAAATAATTAGAAGACTGTTGAGTTTTGAAATTAGTTACAGTGGAGCGTCGATTATCGGAACAAATTGGGGACTTAGGTGTTTGGAAAATCGGTATTTTTGGATAATCGAACTACCTATACGTATATTGATTCAGCCATTTACGTACAGGTTAATGACAACCATATTTACATTTACATAACAAATCGACAAGTCGTGACAAGTGACTGTCGCAAGCCTGTAGCGCGGGAGGCGGGAGAGAGGCACGCGTGAGTCGGGCGGGCGCAGTAGTTCGGATAAGCGGTCGTTCGGTTGAGCGACGTTCGGATAATCGACGCTTCAGTGTACTAGAATTACACAATCACACTAAGTCAATCAATCTGCCCAACCTTTTTCCAACTATGTTGGGGTCGGCTTCTAGTCCAACCAGACCCAGCTGAATACCAGTATTTTAAATGGAGCGACTGCGTATCTGACATCCACAAACCAGTTATAGGGTAACACGATACCCCTTGGTAAGGCAAACAGTCATCTTCGTATAAGTAAAAAATAAATCAGGTAGCGTTTATGCATTCTGACAACAACTTAGTTTAACAGGCTATTTATCTCGGCTATAAGATGTGGCCGCTGTGGGAAAGTAGTCTCTGTATAGCCTCTTTTTAATTATTTAAAATCTCTGCCACCAGATGGTACACAGTTAACACTTTATATTGCCCAGTTAAGGTTTCTTGCTTGTGGTATTTATGAAAACTTATACTTTCTTGCGTTTTAGCTTAAAGAAGGATGGTTTCAGACTAATAATTACTTCAGAGAATATATTCATAAACAAAAATTAAAACATTTTTTGGTTCATTACAGTATTGACACATTTATAAGAACTAATTAAAATCATTTGACCTATTGGTATTGTGACTAAAGACTTTTTGAATTTGAATAAACGTATTTTTAACATGGATTTCGAAGCCAATCTTAGATAGAATGGTTTCGAGAATTAAATCAAAAATACGTTTATTCATATTAGGCAGAGAATCAGCACTTTTTGAATGTCAAAAATACATAAGACAGTTGCCCAAAACGCCCTTCACCAATTCCTAATGCTTAATCTGGGAAGAATATGTGGCGCTACAAACTCCCAAGCACTGTTCATAAAAATATTACTTTTTGCATTAATTATGGAACGGTATCATGATTGTGTAAATTCTTGAACTATATAACGTGATTAGCATTAGCACTGTAATTTATATTGCTAAAAATTAACAAAAGGTCATAGAATTAATTTCTAAAATCTAATTAAAATTAATATCTATAATTAATAAAGGATCAAAGTATGACCTTAAAAATGATTTTAATTTAAAACTAGTTTTTTATATTTAGTTAATGCTAAGTGTTGAAAGTGGCGATCTGATAAAGTTTGCAAGGCCAACATGGCCCGAGATCGTACAATATAGGGAGGTTTGGAAGGAAAAAAAGAGGAGGGGGGCTTTGCCCATCAGTGGCAAGTGGTGGAACACTATACGTATAGGCTAACAAAAAAAAAAATGCTAAGTAATTTAAATAAACAATCATGACATGTGTTCTGATTATTAAGTAGTTTAATAATTATTGTATTCATCATCTGCCTAGCCTTTTCCCAGCTATGTTGGGGTCGGATTCCAGTCTAACCGGATGCAGCTGAGTACCAGTATTTTACATGGAGCGACGGCCTATCTGACCTCCACAACCCAGCTACTGGGTAATACGATACCCCTAGGTAAGACTGGTTGTCAGAGTTCCACGCACCATGCCTGTGACAAAAAGTCGTGTTTTTAGTAGATACGATTATCTAAAGCCGATGCTTCATTTTGGTTTCATTCCACGTTGACTTCAGATGAAACTGACAAAATTATATAGGAACTAGCTGCGCCCCGCGGTTTCACCCGCATAAGTTTCGATCCCGTAGGAATATTGGGATAGAAAGTGTTAATCCTGATTATAAACTATCTGTGTGCCAAATTTCATCAAAATTGGTCCAGCCGTTTTAGCGTGAAGAAGTAACAAACATACACACACACACACACACATACGCACACTCACAAACTTTCGCCTTTATAATATTAGTGTGATAAACATTCATTTGCTTTCATTTCAAGATGCCGAGTGCCGAAATTCAACATCGTTGGATCGGTTCGCCAAAGAATTCATTTTTCACTTTTTTTTATTTTGTCTTCAGAGTTCAGACGTGTCACTTTGGAAAGATCCCGAATGAAAGGCAAAATTTAAAAAAAAAAAGTCGTAGAATCTGAGGGGCAATTCTCGAAATTTTACGAACGTTCACATTCTGATCTCCGTCTCAAGTTCCCTACATTTTTGACAAGTTTATGACATTCGTTTATCGACGAGATGAAACTGCAACTAGATTTTGTACGTTTTAAGTTACGAGAGCAGTGGTGGCTCAGTGGTCAGTCGACTTACGAGTTGTAGGTCGTAGGTTCGACCCCAGGCAGGCGCTTTACGTTGTGTAAATAATTTCATCACCACTGCTCTCAAAACGGTGAAGGAAAACATCGTGAGGAAACCGGCAACTCCTAGATCAAAAAAATCGAAGACATGTGACATCCACCAACCCGCACTGGGCCCGCGTGGTAGATTACGGCCCACTCCCTCTCACAGAGAGGAGGCCTGTGTCCCAACAGTGGGAATATTATAGGCTGATTATGTAAGTTACGAGAATTAGCCTTCCGATATCGGCTTATTGCCTGAATCTTATGGAAGTTTCCATGAGATCAAAGTAATCAATCAATACAAACGTGATTGTCACCACATACCTTTGTCAATCATCGGGTCTCTAATCACAAATAGATTTGTTTAATTAGCACACGAACAAAATGCATCGCGTACCACGAAGGTATGCCCTTTAGGTATTTTGGTCCAAATAATCAGGTGCATGGACGCATTAAGATTGTGTCTGAATTAGAGACGAGAGAGACCCTGGTAATTAATCGTCAGTCAAATTTCGGAAGGAATACATACTTTTAAAAGTTTTCTGTTTTCGAAATCAGTATCACTACATAGTATAAAACAAAGTCGCTTCCCTGTCTGTCTGTCCCTATATATGCTTAGATCTTTAAAACTCCGCAACGGATTTTGATGCGGTTTTTTTTTATAGATAAAGAGTTATTCAAGAGGAAGGTTTATATGTATAATACATGCATAATATAGTAGAGAAACACTGATAATTTTAGAGGTTTCTAATGTGATGTCGTAAATAAACACATTTTTTTGCGCTTACATTGTAAACGCTGGCTGAACCATTCAAGATAGATCAAAATAATGTACTACAGTATTGTACACCTTAAAAAGTTCTACAAAAAAGTCCGCGATGGTATATGTCTATCTCTTAGGGATAACCCACAATAACCATTTTTTATCCTATACTTTTTACGAGAAATAATGGCTCTAAAATTATCAGTGTTTCTCTACTATATTATGCATGTATTATACATATAAACCTTCCTCTTGAATCACTCTTTATCTATAAAAAAAAACCGCATCAAAATCCGTAGCGTAGTTTTCAAGATCTAAGCATACATAGAGACAGACAGACAGCGGGAAGCGACTTTGTTTTATACTATGTAGTGATCAGCATTGCACCCGTGCGAAGCCGGGGCGGGTCGCTAGTAGAAGTATAAGAGATGATCTAAAATGAATTATTATTAATACTAATATTATAAAGACAATAGATTTCATTTTTTGTAACTTTGTTACGCTTTTACGCTAAAACGGCTGAACGTTTTTGGATGAAAGGTGATGAAATTATAATTTTTAGGGTTCCGTACCCAAAGGGTAAAAAGGAACACTATTACCCCCGCTCCGCTGTCCGTCCGTCCGTCCGTCTGTCACCAGGCTGTACCTCGTGAACCGTGATAGTTAGACAGTTGAAATTTTCATAGATGATGTATTTCTGTCGCCGCTATAACAATAAATACTAAAAAATAGAATGAAATAAATATTTAAAGGGGGCTCCCATTCAACAGACATGATTTTTTTGCCGTTTTTATAGATAATGGTACGGAACCCTTCGTGCGCGAATCCGACTCGCGCTTGGCCGGTTTTTCTATTCCGACATTCCACCAAACCGTGGAGCTCAGCTAATAGTAATTAGTATACCTATTTAAATCCAATTCAAATAATTTTTTTATTCGATCATTTTTCATGATTCTCGTGCCCTTATCCAAATTTATTTGGGGTCGGCGCAACATGTATTTTTCTTCTATACTTCTCTATGGGTCGTCATCTCGATAGTCACCCCCTTTTACCTTGTTCACACGATTCGATTTTAGTGCCATAACTTTTGTTGTTCAACAAAAAGAACTTTTAATTTGAATTTGATTGAGTCTCTTCAGACGGTTGAAATCGCTTTCGACTTAGTAGTTGATCAACTTAAATCGAACAGTGTGAGCCCGGTATTCTAGCCATATCCACTTTATCATTACGATATTAATAAAGTTGGATTGGTAGGAAATACAAATAGAGACTTTTAAAAAAAACCGTGGAGCGAAAAAAGTCAGGAGTTTTTTGTTTTTTGTTTTTAAAGTTGGAAATGGAAAAATAAAGCTAAACATTCAAGTACTGTACGTTCCAGCTACTCGTTTCTATATGCTTGACCCGAATCCACAATGCATAACCACTCGTACCTTATGAAAAACCGATTTTACATGCAGACAGTTTTATGTAGCAAAAGCACAGAATTTTTAGTCGTCGGCCGCCAAACGAATGGAAAAAATTGCATGTGAAATACGTTTTTTTTGACGTTTTGTTTTTCACCGAAAAACGTGTGTTAATTGAGTTGAAAATTTTATGTCGCAGTACGTAGTGTTATGCGTTTTAATTTCCACCGTGATTGGTGTTGGCATACCAACGCAAATGCATGCGAAAACTACCCAAATGTATGAAAAAGTATTCGCATTTCGTGTTAAATCTTTGTGTAAGTTTCTTTCTTTTTGTTTTATTTATTTAAATGTAGTGTTAAGCCTACATACCTAGGGTACTTCAATAAAATACCACTTTGTAAAACATTACTTAGCAACACTGGGTGACAGGCAGTTTTTCAAAAATTTGAATCTTTAGACTTTAAAAACTCAACTGAACTCAACTCCTGTCTTACATACCGTCCTAGTTCAGGGGTTGAGACCGCACTGATGTAATGTCTGTTGAAGTTGTAGAAATAAATTTATTATCATTATTTATTAAAAACCCAATAGCACTTTGCCCGACCTCGGAACCGAACCCAGGACCTCATGCTCAGCAGTAACGCTTGCGATCACTAGACCGACGAGGCAATCCGAAGGCAAATTTAATCACTCTAATGTGTAAAAAAAAAATACTTTGCAAAAACGTCTATTCTGTTCCACCTTCAATACCTAAATTGAAAGTGAAGTCTCATTCCCGAAGAAAGGGTAAAAACGGGAAAATAAAATAAGTGCTGGAGTAATATGTGGTCCTGACGCTTATTCCAGACAAGGTCAAGTTGAAGGGTGTAAAGGAGGGCTGTGGTCTAAAGAAGCGGCGGGAAGCGGATTCACAATAATATACTAATGCGGGAATGAATGCCAGAAGACATAGAACGAATGGAATGCAGTTGAAGAATATACTACTCAATTTCAGTCATGTTCTGTAAAGCCCAGGTAAATCACCATTTTTAAGGAGGAATTTGACATTGTTGTCATGAACTATCACACATAAAAAAAACATCCCAGAACCTCCAATAGAAAGAGGAAAAAATCAAAACCGATTTCAGGTGAAAACTATGAAAAAAGGCATTTTAAAAAATCTCCTACACTACTAATAATCGCGGAACATACATGGGGGTGATTCGAATGCCCCGCAATAAAAGGCGTCTAAATTTTACGTTTGACGTCACTCCTCCGGCCACCCTGTATAAGTACGATAATATCTTATATTTCCAACTTGTGCCATAAGGCTATTTTACGAGCTCCGAGTGTTAAGACTTCCATAGGAGGAACAATGTGTTATTAAACAAAAATCATTATTGTAAACTGTTGTGGTTCTGTCTGACACCGCAGCCGGACAATGGAGTTTTTGGTCATGGCCCCTACTATAGGGAGGTGAATTTACATACATACATAAACTCACTGACGCACGGAACCGGGAAGTATGGCAGAAGAAAGGGGCGGCCTGTACCCAGCAGCAGTTGATTCCAGGCTGTAATGATGATGATGATGACATACATAAACTCACGCCTTGAGAACTAAGGTAACCGACATCACCCGAAGATTTTCTAAACTTAAGTGGCAGTGGGTAGGGCTTGCATTGCAGAACGGATGGCGGATGGAGCCGAAAGGTTCTGGAGCGGCGACCGCAACCCGGAAGACGTAGCGTTGGAAGACCTCCCCACAAATTGGATCGATGACCTTTTGAAGACCGCAGGAATCCACTGGATGCGAGAAGCACAGAACCAGTCAAAGTTGCTATGCTTGGGAGCCTATGTCCAGTAACGGACGTTTTTCAGCTGAAATGATGATTAGGGGATAGGAGTTTCATTGGCTATGTGAGTTAGTTTGTTACTTCGTAGAGACGCCAGCACATCAAGCTACCCGAAACTGTCAAATATTCCCAATCAACTTTGAACCTTATGCTTTGGCGATAAAGTTGAAAATCTATTACAGAAATTTGACTTAACCTACTACTTCTACTAAAACTATTTTTACAGGTTAAAGGATCTTGTACTGGTATATATACAGAGTGTCTCAGGTCCTACGACAAGAAATTATATGTGAAAACTGGACAAGTGAGTGAGGTACAGATTTCTGCTTTTAAGTTTTTGCCTGTGATTTCTTATCAACGATATACCGTTATTGTGGTTTAAAATAAGTCCAATTATTTTTAGAATACGAGTAACATAAACATGCATAAACAGCCTATAATATTCCCACTGCTGGGACACAGGCCTAGGGGGAGTGGGGCGTAACCCACCACGCGGGACCAGTGCGGGTAGGCTGATGTCACATGTCTTCGAATTTTAGGTTCTAGGATATGCTGGATTCCTCACGATGTTTTCCTTCATCGTTTTGAGAGCAGTGGTGCTGAAATTATTGACACAAAGTAAAGTGCACGTCAGGGTTCGAACCTACAACTCGTAAGTCGGCCGTTACTACTGGGTCACCACTGCCTTATTATTTTTAAAGCTTTCAAAAACCCTTTTTTAAATCAATCACAGACAAGGTGAAAAAATAGTGAGTTACACTAGTATCACATGAACTGACAAAACACGACAATTTAAAGAACCCAAGAAATCAGTTTTACGATTCGCAAGAAAAGGGTTATGACGTATGAGGCACACAATAACCAATATTTTATGAGTTTGGCGTTAGTTCCAACAAGTTTTGTTGTCCCGTAACCGCTTTAGTGAATACCTATCCTATGTTTTATTTTCTTTTTATTTATTTCGTAGTATCAGAAATAAAGATGGGAAATATTGTTTTCTGAGTTAGGATTAGAGGGATACTGAGAAGAATGTAATAGGAAAAAGAAAGGTATGGGATAAAAACAAATTCCTTGTGTAAAAAATTTCAAATACTTGTCTTCTTTGGATGTGAAACTTTTGTTGTTAAGTAACACACCTAACAAGTCTGAAAAGAGACTTCAGTCTATCATCATCGCTAACAACAATGTATGCTTCCCAAATCTTGTTTCATTTTTAGGATTTCGTATCCGTAGGGTGCCAACGGGCATTACTAAGGCACCGCTGTCCGTCCGTCCGTCTGTCATAGGGCTGTATTTTTTGAAACGGTTCACATACGTAGATACTTGAAATTTTAGAGAGTGTTTACTATGGCCGATATAACAACTAAAAATGAATTTAAGATAATAATTAAAGACAAATAGATTTATTTTTTCTACAGTATTGAAAAAATATAAGTATGTAGTGTTAAGTAAATATTATACGATGGTACGGAACCATTCGTATGTGCGAGTCAGGGTCGCATTTGGCCGTTTTTTAAGTACTCAACAATGCTCACATTCATGACAATACGTTGCAAAAATCGACAAAAACAAATATAACAAAGGGCGAGTAAAAAGTCAAAAAGTGAAACGCCACGCGGATATTCGATACGAAAGTCGGCGACGGCGACGGACCACGGCCACAAAAAACGTAAAAGACGAATTTTCGGCTCCTAACGACTTTGGAAACCGAAAAAAGTCAACAATGCTAAACTGTGACGACGGCTGAGGAATTAAAATAAGATGGTTATGTGTATGGCGAGCTTCTGCGAAATTGTGACTGTGTCCCTGATTCAGATAGGCGAGTCGGCGAAGTTTGGATGACGAATAATCGGAACGAATAGTTCGGATTTGTTATTTCTTTCCCGTCACTATTGGTGAAACAGTGGTCTATTTTATTTAAATGAGGTAAGTAAGTAATTACGAAAATTTTAATTTTAACTAAATTTTTTAAAATTTTTATTTTTAAGTAATGAAGATATTAAATTATCTATCATAATATTTATACCTAATACACACATTATCATCTACGATCATACATCTAGATAATTTTAGGAACCAGTTGTAACTTATATCCGTTGGTCAGTATTGAATCCGTAAACTGTCTACACACAGAAAGGCGACCAACCAGTTTTTTCCAGACCTAATTCAATAAAAAACTTGCCGACGACCCAACAAATTACCTACCTACAAATCGGCCAAGCTTATGATCGCACTACCCACTCAATCTGCCTAGCTTTTTCCCAACTATTTTGGGGCCGGCTTCCAATCTAACCGGATAGGTACCGCTAAATAACAGTATTTTATATGCAACTGCCTATCTGACCTCCACCACCCAGTTACTGTGTAACACGATACCGCTTGGCAAGATGGGTTAATTGTCGGACTTTCGGCCTTCTGACTACCCGTATCGACTGTGCGTCTACGAATGACGGAGGCACGGAGGGGTCTCGATATGTACCTAATGGATGGTCACCCATCCACGAAAGGACCGCAGCAAGCGGAGCTTAACCTTCGATCGATTCGGCTGTTTGTTCATTTATGCGGGCTTTACACATGACTATAACCACACGATTTTCGCCGCATAGCGAAAATCTACTGTCTAAATGTCAATTCGGCTAGGGCGCATGTGATTAGAATCGCAAGTTCCAAAGTAGAGTAGGTTTCGACTTGTAATACGGTGACGATCACCATGACGATCGGGGTCATCTGCCTACGACCTGCATGCAGATGACTAAAGTCGACCGTGAAAATGCTCGTGAACAGTCGCTATCGACATTTTGATGCAAAATGAACATGTCACTTGCGATTTTTATGGACTTGTGTAAACGGGGTGGCGATTCGGCTTGTGAGGCGATTTACTAGCACTAGCCACCCCCCCCTCTCCCCCCATTAGCTACGCGCTAGTTTTCAATCAAAATTCGTTCAAAGGAAGATATTTCACATGATAGGTGCAATCTTTTTGGCAGTTCTGCCCCACTTGCTCCCAATGACCCTTGACGCGTTTCACGGTTGTTTACTTCAGTTTCCAAGCTAACTTTGTTACCAAAACTTTTCTACTTAGGTACTTACATTATGTTTTAATTTATCTGACGGTATTCGGTAGTCCCAAGAGTGAGAGTCCATCTTAAAAGCTAATATGGACTTTAAGGCTCATAGGATAAAGTTGAAAATTGTCTGGGGTAAGAAGTCATGTTTATGCAATATGAAAATGATTATCTTTATTGATACGGTTCGTGTTATTAAATAATGAAGCACGCGTAATATTGTAATTGATTCGAAATGGGACGTTTATCTTGTGAAAGATAGTAATATACCACCTATTATTTAATAATGATCACGGTGTCTTAATGAAATGTCATGTGAAATAGGTAGTGGTCTGGCCTCCATCATTGGTTGGTTGGTTCGTAGAAGAAAACGTTGTAGGTGGGTTTAGTGTATTATGCCGTCATAATCTGCCGAGGCTTTTCCTTAGTATTGGAGTCCGCTTCCAGTCTAACCGGATGCAGCTGAATGAATGACTATCTGACCTCCACATCCCAGTTACTGGGTAATACGATACCCCTTGTCAGACTTTCGGCCTTCTGACGACCCGTAACGACTATCAAAGACCCACGTATGTACTAGGTATGAAAAATTACTTGCGCTTTGACTTATAGCGAGATTAAAAAGTTTCAGTAAAATTTCAAATAAAATCTGGAAAAATAACACCAACCGTTAAGTATCAAAGAATAGTGTATCAGAAACATGGTCTTATTTAAGCTAGTGGCTATAAAAACTAAACAAACTATCTCCATCGGACCTACATCGTTATCGCGAAGAAATACCAATGTATCTACCATACAAAACTTCAAACCTACACAGAGAGAAAATTCTTAGAAAAATTACCGTGCTCGTCACTGTAAAGTGAGTGCAAGTGACATCTACAGAAAATTTTCTGAGTGAGATTGGGAAAAATTCACTATTTGTCCAATAAATTTTACTGTACAGCATAAGAATTTTTACTGTGCATGCACTAGCAGGGTAATTTTTCCATAACCACTCAAATGCACTCAGATTATGAGACATCACAGTAATTTTTCTAAGATTTTTCTCTCCGTGTACTCAACCCAAATTTATGGGATAGATGATATTTAGTTTTTTCGCGACTACGATGTGGGTCCCATTGAGAAAGTTGTTCAGCTCATGGTCTGTGCCTACCACAGCCTTAAAATATGACTAGACATTTCTAATACATGCTGTATTTTATAATATACTAGCTGCACTTCGCGGTTTCCCCCGCGAAGTTTCGATTCCGTGGGAATATCGGGATAAAAAGTAAGAGCTTTAAGTAACAACTACGTACCTATCAAGTTTCATCGCAATCGCATCATTAGATTTTGTGTGAAAAAGTAACAAACACATTGGCCACATCGGCCACTTTTGATTAGATTGACATTTTAAAATTCGTAATATCTTTTGAATGGAGTAATCGATTTGAATAATTCAAAAAGTAATCTACAGGTATTGAAACAGTCTTAAATATGAAAAATAATAATTTATTTAGATAAGGAGTAATACAAAGGTATGGAAAACATGGTCTGATTTTGGTCAGCATTTCTATCAACTTTTAAAATGTAAAAACAGTAGTTATAATGACATAACTACAATAGTTGGACATATGGTATCCCAAAGTTTTCTGTAGATATTGATATGTTCTTTAATATTGTAGAACATTTTTTTGTTCTATCATCAATAGTTTCCGCAGCGCATGCGATGAAAGACATTTTATTCAATTCGCCTTGAGTCTCCTTTAGTAATGATACCTACTTATCTAACAATCGACGTTCGTAATGAAAAAGAAAATGTGCTCTGTGTTTTCTTCATCGGATTATTTTCGTATTGAAAAGAGTTCAATTTGTCCAAAGGTTCTGCAGTTCTGCATCCCTACTGATTAATCCACGTTTCCATGCAATAGAGGACATATTGGCAGGTCAATTACATTATTTTGTTTTCGAGAAGACGGACTTTTAATTCTCATACTTTCAGGGCATTGATTTTTTGTAAAAAGAACGATGACCGAGAAGTATTACGAGTTATAGGACGCTGGGACAAAATTATAACAATACCGATTCAATCTTTGAAAAACAATCACAGTTACCAGGAAAACATATCTTTCTGAAGTATAGACCACAAGTCTTCAACACGTCGGCTAGTTTCATTGCACCTCAAAGGCAACGTCAAATACAATCACGTATCAATTTGCGAGCCAGCGCAATCAAGACGACTCAGTGAAAAAATCGATTCAACGAACGAGAATCGACTAATTGCAGACGGACAAATTAATCGAATTATGACCGGTGCACGAATGACAGAACAATGACAGGCTTAGAGAGTCCTTGCTGTTCTTTTGTTTTTGGCTGAGATCTTATTGTGTTGTGCCTTTGTGATAGCAAAGTTGACTTTCTGCAGGTATGTTCTGATAAAGTGATAATATACATCTGTCACTTATATTAAAGTTATATGTATATTATATTATTATTTATTTATATATTATATATATTACAGCTACGACTTACGAGTTATAGTTCGTAGGTCCAAACACTGACAGGTACTTTACTTTGAGTAAATAACTCCATCACTGCTCTCAAAACGGTGCAGGAAAACATTAGAACCAAAAAATTCGAAGACATGTTACATCTACCAACCCGCACTGGGTCCGCGTGGTAGATTACAGCTCACTCGCTCCCGAAAAAAGGACACAGGCCTGTCCCAGCAGTGGGAATATCTTACCAAACGGCTGAACGGATTTGGATGTTTCGCACACAAATAGGATTAACACATAGGATACTTTTTATCCCGATATTCCTACGGGTTCGACACTTATGCGGGTGAAACCGCGGGGCGCAACTAGTTCTTCTATAAATATTTAGCATGAACTAGTTATTAATGAAACATTAATCAGAAGGTTTCCTATCATTATGGAAAATTAATACCTTTGAGCGAAGCCTCTTTATAAACTGACGGGATGGTGTTGTTAAAACATTATCGTTAGCTGAGACGATGAATATGTATTCCAACAAAGGAATATAATTTACCTAAATTGACTACTTACTATGAATTAAAGTCGTTTTTCGTATCCGTCTGTGTGACAGCGTTGTCATTCTAAACTACGCAACGGATTTTAATTGAATGCAGTTTTCACTATCATTCAGAGAATTTATTCCGAAAGTTTTATATTAAACTTAAACATAATAAAGAAATCTCGATGTTTTGTTAAGTTGTACAAACCGTGCAAAGCAAGGGCGGGTCGCCCAGTTTAATATAAATAATTAAATAAAATAGTTCCAACAGAATTACCGATGTTGTATAGCTTCGATTAAGTATATTCGATCAAACAAATAATACTGAATAAATTAATTAGAAACAGACGGTTCTGCTGTTCTAAATTGTGTTTCCCGCGAAAAGTTTGCAGCGGCCATTTGCCAGACGCGTACAAAAAACATGGCGGGGATTCTTAATTTGTAGTCGTACATTTAATTCGTAAAATAAAACGTTAGTTGTACTTAGTAGATACTTAGTAATTATCAAGACTGCGAAATTACAAGAAGTTTTACGCATCTAAGCATTACTTTTAATTAACTTCGAAATCGTCGATAAAAATGTATTTTATATATGTATTCACTGTATGTAATTTATATAATTAAAGAAAGTTTTCATTACTTAATAATATTAGTAAAAAATATGGCAAAATTTCTAAAAGACAAAAAGTCGAAGACACGAAATCATCCAAACTAATTGGGAGACAAACAAAACTTCTGACCAAATTCCCGCCAAAACTTGGCAGCGACCATTTTGTCGCACACAAACATGGCTGTCCTTCGTTAGGTTAGCAAAAGTTGAGAAAAAAATATATTAAAGGGTATATCGGTTGACCCTTATCGGAGAAGGCATCTTTTTGTCGTAGTCCTCCATTTTGTGGTAGTTTTTTGACTAACTTTCGACGGAGAATTCGCGAACATATATTTATTCTAAATTTCGGTAATCGCGGAATCGCGACAATCGCGGTATTTCTTTTCAGTGATACGTGGTATGTGCGTTTCGTTATCCACAAATGTTGGAATTTTATGTGTTAGTTTCAAAGTCTCGTGTTTTATGTGGAGTTATGAAAGTTATTGTAACATTGATTATATAGAGCTCTAGTTTACGAAGTATGCGTTTTATAACTATGTAATTTTACCCAAACTATAAACACGTGTGGCCCTGAAGTTTTGCAGTTTCAGATACCAATGTAAAAATGACACCTACATGATTTTTCTTCAAAAGTCATATCCAATTCAATCTTCACTAGCCTAAGGCTTATTAAATATATTCTTAAAAACGCGACCCCAAGATTGTAGAAAATCAAAAAGTAATTTATTCAAATTAGGCTGAGAATCTGCCCTTTTTTAATGTCAAAATTATATAAAACAGTCCCCCAAAATGTGAATATTCATACAATAGAAACCAAGCTTACACAGTCAATATCATTCCGGTAACAATAAATTAAAGAAACATTAGGAATGAAGAAAACTTACACAGTCTTTCACGAACATTTTACCATAACTCCACCTTATACACCAACTAACTTCTGCCAGCGTGGATGCTGCAACGTACTTACTGGACAAAAAGTATGCGTATGTCATTCCCCAGGATGCAATCTATCTCCTTGCCAAATTTTATGGAAATCCGTTTAGTGGTTTAGGCGTGAAAAGGTAACATAAAAACACAGTTACTTTCGAATTTATAATGCTAAGTATGGATACATCAAGGTACACAATTCACAAATATTTTCTCAACAAAAATAACATCCTACCAGCAACTCCTACTTTTTCTATTCCCATCTAATCAAAACTGACCACGGTAAGATCGGCAGCCGATAGATAATCTTAACAAAGGGGAATCTCCGGACGAGATAGATTGAATGATCAAAGGAACAAATTGCCCATCTACCACCGAGTATGGGGCTATATTGAATACATTTTGCAAATTGCTCCGGGCAAGATCCTTGGTCAAAGTGATTGTGTTGGCAGTTCGTTTTTTTATGTTGTTTCTTTTTAAGTAACGGGTGTTTTTCAACAGGTGTTTTTGTGTTGATAAAGTTATGGAATTGTTTATGTTTTTATAAACATTTTTCTTCTTCTCAACACAGTATTTTTTTGTTAATAGTTTTACAACTGACTGAGGGGCCCGTGGCTAAATAATAACAGCCGCACAGGTCGACCGATCAGGTTAAGCTACGCTTGCCGCGGTTGGTCTGTGGATGGGTGACCATCTTTACATACCGAGACCCCTCCGTGCCTCGGAAAGCACGCTAAGCCGTTGGTCCCGGCTGTCATTCGTAGATCTTTGACAGTCGTTACGGGTAGTCAGAAGCCCGAAAGTCTGACAACCAGTCTTACCAAGGGGTATCTGTTACCCAGTAACTGGGTTGTGGAGGTCAGATAGGCAGTCGCTCCATATAAAATACTGGTATTCAGCTGCATCCGGTTAGACTGGAAGCCGACCCCAACATAGTTGGGAAAAGGCTGGGCAGATGATGAGTTTTACAACTGACTTAAAGGCTTTTATGGGCTACTTATCAGACATACCGGGACAAGTGGATAGCTATGTGGGATACCTTTGTCCAGCAGTGGGACAGTACCTACAGGTTGAATTAGTTACCTATATTAAAAAATCTTCAACGATCAAAATGTTCAGGTTAAAGGCTACTTTATTTTTTATTACAGCACTAGCTTCTGCCCGCGACTTTGTTCGCGTGGAAATCGTAAGATACACATTATAATAAAATAACTTTTAATTGATTTTAATTGAGCTGATTTCCAGTATTTTACATAGAGCGACTGCTTTTCTGACCTCCACAGTCCAGTTATTGGGTAGTAGGGCCTTAGGGCCCTTTCCCACGGCAAGATCCCGTTTTTTGCAGGTACGGTTTTTTGCAGGATCCCGTTTAGTGGTGTACGTGTTTAAAAATACATATTCGCACAGGCATCCTGTTTGCCGGATACTGCAAACCGGATGCTTGTGTGAATACCTACATATATTTAAACATGTACACTACTAAACGGGATCCTGCAAAAAACCGTATCGCAAAAAACGGGATCTTGCCGTGGGAAAGGGCCCTTAGTAAGACTGGATGTCCGACTTTCGGGCTTCTGACTCGTAACGACTGTCAAAGGACAGCCGGTACCAACGGGTTATCGTGCTTAACATGATCACCCATCCACGGACCAACCGCAGCAAGCGTAGGTTAACCTGATCAATCGACCCGTACGGTTGTTATTACTTAGCTACAAGCCCCTCGTGCGAAAGCCACATAAAGAAAGAAAATACAAGTACAAAGAAATAAAGAAAACATTTATTACGAACAAAACGTACACATTATTGTATTGTTTGGGAAATAACATCGGCCAGGCACTATCAGCAATCGCATAGACGAGCAAATCCTTACAAAGGGGAATCCTTATAAATTGTGGAGCTAATTATACCCAAAGGAATGAATTTATCTTTTGGAACATTTGTCAACTTCGTGAGCTCTTTAAGTAATGACTGGTTAATATAAAAACAAGTCAAATATTTAACTTACCTATAACGTAAAATCACGCATCGATTCCCAAAAAAGGTCAGGTAGAGGACTTATGGTGGTTCAGTCCCTTGTAATGGTGGGTCCACACGATACAGACTTTCATACAGACTTCTATAGAATTTTGTCTGTGCGACTTTTTATCACACCGACATTTGTCTGTACTGCTTAGTTGCACAGACAAAATTCTATAGAAGTCTGTATGAAAGTCTGTAGTCTGTATGAAAGTCTGTATCGTGTGGACCCACTATAATAGGGGGCGAGCCCCTATTGAGAAATTCTAAAACCCCAATAAGACTTTTCCCGACCCGGGAATCAAACCCAAGGCCTCATGCTAAGCACGACCACTCGCAACCACTAGCCCTATTCATAAACATTGCTTAATGTTAGATAGTGATTAGCTTCTGTTTATTAACCATACATTTTTGACGTTTGAACGTCACTTAACTATAATCATCACTACATAGTATAAAACAAAGTCGCTTCCCTGTCTGTCTGTCCCTATATATGCTTAGATCTTTAAAACTCCGCAACGGATTTTGATGCGGTTTTTTTTAATAGATAGAGTGATTCAAGAGGAAGGTTTATATGTATAATACATGCATAATATAGGAGAGAAACACTGATAATTTTAGAGGTTTCTAATGTGATGTCGTAAATAAACACGTTTTTTGCGTTTACATTGCAAACGCTGGCTGAATCCTACGAGATAGAAATCCGTAGCGTAGTTTTCAAGATCTAAGCATACACAGAGACAGACAGACAGCGGGATGCGACTTTGTTTTATACTATGTAGTGATCAGCATTGCACCCGTGCGAAGCCGGGGCGGGTCGCTAGTAAATACTATAAAAAATAGCTACTGGGCTTAAACAGTCTCTATGAAACACAGACAAGGTAGTAAGGTAAGTGGGCAAGGTAAAAAAAGTTCATTACCGTCATAGCCGTTTGAGGCATTGTCGACAATACTTATTTGTTGACATCCACTTTATTTAATTAAAAGCCACATAAACATTAAACTCAACTAACAAATCAAAAAGCCGCAAGTTTACGCAAATGGCACTACCCAAATACACACCTCAATGCGTCCCATTCAAAACTGACCCGTCAGTCAACCCTGCAATCGCGGCCCCAAAAAAGTTCCACATAAAACCCACACTAGGGACTATAAATCCCACGTCTGGTATACTTATTGAAGGGCACTTACATTTCAATATGAAAGAGAACAGGAAATTGGTTTCCAAGCACACGACTCCCCATGAATGCTTCCCGCGATTTGTATCGATTCACCACGATAAACTTGCACACAACAAAAAAACCAGCATTCAATATTGACATTTAACACAATAACAATAAAGGCGTGGCTGCGAGTAAACTAAGTTTTTGTCACGCAAAACTAAGTTGGTGGGCCGTGCAGGATGGGTTAGGCCCACTTCAATGAGATATAATGACAAATTACTAATGTTTTATTGAAAAACCTATGATGCATATAATACACGGAAATCATGGGGTGGTTATGGGCAGCGAAATGAAATTGATTTTGAAATAGAAATGTGTGCTCTGCAGAAATGTTAGCATTAAATCACAACGTGCTTTTCAATATAAGTATCACGGGAAATCAACCGGTCTACTCTGTAAAAATCTCATCGTGATAACTTAAGTGAAGTGAGCTGTCATTCCACTTGATGCTAGGGGAAAGTTTTCACGCTGAGATTTTTGCACAAGTATTAGCACTACTGTACTTTAAAATTACTTACTGACCAAACTAAAAATAATTTCAATCATTATCTGCTCGATTTCAACTTCGTTTTAATGCAAAAAAATCATAACCCTTCTTTGGTTTTGCCGTAGTCGGGTAAAAAGTATGCTTTGTTAAGTGAGATGCTATTGAATATAAAGCAACTAATGATAAATTAAATTAAATTAGCCATTATTCATCTATAAAATACCTAAACACATGCAAATAAATAGAATTGAAGTGTCTGTTTGTAATGTCAATATAGCAGCTTTTTACTTAATGCATGTAAAAGTATATAATGGAACTTATAACAAAAAATCTTTTTTTAATGTCTGTTTGTCTAAAATATAGCATTTTTTTCTCCATTAATACTGATTTTAGACATCAAGTTCGCTCAATAATATTGTGATACTTTTTTCTCACATTGGAAAACATTAGATAGAATATCATAATGATCATACTTACTGCCAATTTCACTTTTCAGACAAAAACATAGTTAATTCTTTTCCCAGTTTTATCAGCAAAGTAGTGGCCCAGTGGTAATGACATACCTAGTAAACTTGAAAGAAAAAAGGGTCCCCCTTAAACTTACAATCAACTTCACGGTTTCTAAGGCATTAAGAACAAGAAACGAGATTTTTGCACTAATCACGCAACATCCTTTGCGGCACTAAAAAACCTGTATACTAACAATACAACAAGAAAAAGTCCAATAAAAACTCTAACAAATGAATAATGTACAACACGTAAAACAATCGGAAACCACGAGCCGCATTTTCGATTCTAATTAAACATGGCTGGTTCTACGCAAATTAGGCTGTGTGTATCAATCGATTACCGAGTAACGATTACCGATTCACAATCGCTTTAACACTCGATTTTTGCTTGATAACCTGTCGCTCGCCTGTGAGCGAATGTGTTTCGAATTTTAAATAGCTGTCTATTTCGATTTGGTAAAATAATAAAGCGTTAATTTATTTTATGTTATATTTTATGAGTTAAATAAAGGATTATTGTGGTTTGGGAATTATAAAACCTTTTCGTTTAATAATAAACGAAAAGGTTTTATAATTCCCAATCTTCACAGAATTTACATTAATGTGTTTTCGTTCTTTCATTTTACCCATGTGCTGGCCCATTTATTATATTTTGATTACAAACACTGCAAAGGATATATCATATTATTATCATCATCTGCCTAGCCTTTTCCTAACTATGTTAGAGTCAGCTTCCAGTCTAACCGGATGCAGCTGAGTACCAGTATTTTACATGGAGCGACAAGCTATGTTACCTCAATAACCCAGTTACTGAGTAATAAGATGCCCCCGGGTAAGACTAGTTGTCAGACTTTCGGGCTACTGACGACCCGTAACGACTGTCAAAGATCCACGAATGACCGCCGGGACCAACGGCTTAACGTGCTTTCGGAGGCACGGAGGGGTCTTGGTACATAAAAATCACACATCCACGGACCAACCGCGCCAAGCGAAGCTTAACCTGATCGATCGACCCGTGCGGGTGTTACTTAAAGGATATATTAGTGATAAAGGTGTTTTAATAGGATATACCCCCAAAGAATCTACAGAGCTTAGCAGAGATTAGTACATAATTAATATGGGTACAAATTTTAAGCCCGTTTGTACAGACGCCACCACACCAAGCTACTCGAAACGTTCAGATTTTCCCAATCAACTTTGAACCTTATACTTTAGCGATAAAGTTGAAATTCTATTAAAGAAATCTGACAGATTGTAGTAGCTTGATGTGCTGGCGTCTGTACATTGAAACTAAAAATCCGGTCAAGTGCGAGTCGGACTTGTGCAACGAGGGTTCCGTACAAATTTGTAGGTATGCAACTAATTTATCACGGGAAAATGTATATATTTTTTTGTATTGTAACAAAAATGTACGGTTTTCGGATTGTTCTCTTTACTTTTGCTACATGACATTGCTTCTTGCCAAATTTCATGATTCTAGGTAAACGGGAAGTACCCTATAGGTTTTGATTCCCGAACATAAACGCCCGTATTTTTTGATTGCGTTAAGTTAGAAGTTTGATTTTTTCTCTGCTTCAAGGGATTGCAGCCTTGAGTATTTCATATTAATTTCTACTTGATAACTCTACGCGTTCCTAAGACAAAGGGTCTTGACTTACGGAGAGACAGACGGACAACAAAGTGATCTTATAAGGGTTCCCTTTTTCCTTTTGAGATACGGAACCTTAAAAAACTACTGTAACAGATCTAACAAACAGTTTTAATGTTAGTTCAAGTCTGTCATCTTTCCAAAAATACAAGAAAATCAATGAAGCAATAATTAATAGTCCACAGCCACACGCAATCGTAGGTAGTCGTATAATATGTGCCATATATCTATTCTAGTCAGCATTCATGGTTATTCCAGAAAAATCGTATAAGAAAGACCAAGTCTGCACCAAAATCATGCATAGAAACTTGGTCTTACTTACCGCGCACAAAAGTGTTAAATTCGCACGTGATCTCGGAAAAAAAAATAGAAATATATTTGAGTGGACACACTGGAGGCTAAAAAGTTGCAATGTCTTGTAAAGTGACACCGGAAAAAGAATTAAAAAATGTGCAAAAAATCAGATCTACCCATATTACGACCTATTCCGAACAGATTATCTGAAGACAGTTTTAATTTACAAGAATATTAACACTCTGCGCGTCCGCAATATTTATCGTACATCTACGTATAAGCTATGCGCATCTAAAAACGGGTCCAGACGTAATTAGAATACTCTTATAATTACTTGCTTACAAGTAATGGAGCTAGTCAGTCTAGTGGCTAGTCGGCTTTTAACGGACAGTTTAGATTTTGTGGACGTCTTTTATATTATAAGTGAGGTGTCAGATATTATTATCTATACAACGTGTAACGTTAAATACGCAAAACCTGAAAATAGTTTGATCAGAATAACGAGCAGAATTAATTGAACCACTTTTTAATAAAGGTCATATTTTTCAAAAAATCTTCTTTAAAAACGTTGCCGCGTCTATTCATTAATAGGTCAAGCAACCCAATGTCAGGGCGGCGCAGCGGCCTGGTGACGACTCCTCCCTCGATAAAGCGTCGTCGCAGACGCAAGAAACGATCAGAATGGCCAGTAAAACTAAAACAGCACATAAAACCTTTACAATTTTTTGAATGACTTATTTTCTCTCTAAAATAGGTCAATTGAATTAAAAATCAGGTGGGGTGTCTGAGGTTTTGCGCATTTAACGTTACATGTTGTATAGGTGAACAAGACAGCTAACAAGGCTTTTAGTTTATTTTTCCACGACGCGTGAAGCATTCATTATACTTTTAGTTGTACATTTAATCCCTAAAAATTCCATGGCCTTTAGCTTTAAATCTTTAATTACTTTTTACGTCTTTATATAAGGTCCCATTAAAATAGGTGGACAAAATTTTAGAAATCATTCAGACCACCAAAATAAGGACAATGGTAAAACAATATATAAGAAAAACGCATTAGGTACTTACAAGACGAATAATTAGTTAACGTAAATGCACTAATGTGCCGGAAATTTATTATTTGAGGGTCAAAATAAAATCAATTTAATCAGTGTTTTTTTTTGCTTGGATATCTTTGGTTAGACCTACTGAGCGCTGTGTTAAAATTTGTCCATCTATTTTAATGGGACCCTTTATATCAGTCAGTCTAAATAAACAAGCTATTAAACGTTTTACGGGTGCTATCAATTAGCTCCGTCTTTCCATAAGGGTAGGCAGAAACTACAGAACGCCACCTGCTACGATTCTTGCATACTCCTTTTGCTTCTTTTACGTTCATACATCTGCAGGGTAATTACGTAACACACTATCAGTAGCAATGGATTTTATTTTGACATTTCAACAACATTCATTACGTAATTTACGTTGGTGAGCAGACACATTTTTCGAACATATAGAGCAATGGATTAGTAATATGCTTCAAAATGATTCAAATTGAGAGTTATTACTATCAATTTAATATATACATAACATAACATCTCCCTAAGGATTAAGAACAGGTGTACCTATTTAGGACAGACACCAGCACATCAAGCTACCCGAAACTAACAAATTTTTCCAATCAACCTTAAACCTTATACTTTAGTGTTAAAGTTGAAAATCGATTAGAGAAATTTAACAGATCGTAGTAGCTTGATGTGCTGGCGTTTGTACATCCAAAATTCGCCAGTTATATTTAAGTCCCATGTAATACAAACAAAAACAACAAATCACAAATCCAGACCCCGGGCTGCTAGCACTGAAATATTCGAAGTCAAAAAGTTACCGCGAACGAACACCGCAGAATATCCGAACGTCCAAAAGTTACCACGAACAAACGGTGACGTCACCCGCGTTCCGAGCCGTTAAACTTTTATTTCCCAATAAAAATTTGCACGACCCTTCAGTGCGATTCTGTTACCATCTCACCGTGAAAACTTAGGCGAAGTGAGCGTGGAGTGAGCTGTCAGTGTCATCCACCTGATACTAGGGACTGACCAAGAATACATTTACAATCATAATCGAGATTTTAACAATATGCTAATTCTATTGATCATTTTATATAATATCAAAGCTAGTATTTTAATTGTCTATTTTGTCGGGTATTAATATAGGAAAAAAGAATAGTCCTTATTTAAGGACTAGTCTAAGATAAATAATAATATAATAATTTATTTATTTCAGAAAATTCTAGTCCATAGTTTACACATACAATAAATAACATTAAAATGACTTATAAAATATAATATCTATTAAATTCAAAAGAAACAAAAATTATATTATAAGTTTCTGTTTTCTATTTTTTTGACAGCTAAAATACTAGCTTTGAAATTATATAAAATGAACAATAGAATTAGCATAAAAGTATTATTAAAATCTCGATTATGATTGTAAATGTTCGCTTAGTCAATCCCTAGCATCAGTGGGATGACACCGACAGCTCACTCCACGCAAGTTTTCACAGTGAGATTTTCACAGAATCGACATGCTGATATCGAATCCAGAACCTCGTGTTCACCAGAAGCGCTTGCGAGCACTAGAAGAGGCAGCAAAATAGCAGGTAATTTTTTTTTAAATAATTTATTTATTTATTCAGATAACAGAGATCCATTGGGTTAGTAAAAATAGTCTTAACCTATGTTAGTACTTAACTAATAACCTAGACAATGTACAGGTGACAAGCGACTTCACCAACGGGCTGTCATGTCTCCCGGCTATAGCGCTTAGAATGCTTCTGGGGCTGCCACGGAGTCTGTTTAACAGCGAGGCCGCTTTCTTACGCCTTACAAGCATTGAAGCAGTCAGTACGTGCCTCGTAATAATGCATCTTTTAGGTTAAATGCAATCTCCAGACGTAAGTAATTATTCCACTATATCATCGGTCCTCAACATTATTTTGCCCACCGCACTTTGAGATTTTTTTTTCTAGATCCCCCCTTTTTTTTACTTACATCTGTCGCAAATCTGAAACTTCTCATGCCACGATGATATTTAAACGTGTAATAGAATATAGTCGTAACACAGGATATATTATAACTTTCTCTGGGTCTTCTACTGCCCCCTGAAAGCCTTAAACGCCCACGAGGGGGCGTTATCACCCACGTTGAGAACCTATACACTATACCAACACAGTAAAAACGAGTAATACTATTCTGGTATCCCGCAATCGTTTTAGAAATCAAAAGTAATGTGTCCGTCCTTGTGTTGTCGCAAAATAAATGTGCACAATTTTTCTCATTTACATAATTGAACAACTTTGCTATCAAGCTACGTAAATTACTGGGAGTGAGCCGTAAAGCTCAGGCACACGGATGACATTTATTTAGAGATATGCATTAAGCCTTGTAACTGCCTCGTTTGTCTGGTGGTAGAAGCAGTACTGCTGAGCACGAGGTCTTGGGTTTGATTCCTAGGTCGGGCAGTGTTATTGGGTTTTTCTACAGAATATTTTTTTTTAACCAGTGAACAAACTGTAACCATGAATTTAGTACAAGATTCGAAAATTCATGATTTAAAAAAACATTAGCTCTGCTATACTTTTTGACCGCGTAGGTCAAGCACTTTTCTATTTTTTGTTTTCTGTTTTTTTTTTTTTGATAACCACATTTTTTGTTGATAAAAAAAATTCTACGCGGGGGGGTCTAGAATGATGTACTGAATTCATGGTTACAGTTTGTGCACTGTTTAAAAAATTATCCTGTATATGGATTTTCTCAGGCCCGGAGTCTGGATTTGTGGTTTATTGTGTTTGTTTGTATTACATGGGACTTGGACATAGCTGGCGAATTGTGGGTGTACTGAACAGGTACTTGTCTGCCTAACCCTTCAGTGCCTTCGGGTAATGTTGTGTACCGCTATAAGATATGAGGCATTAGATTTTTTTTTTTTTTCATGGCCTTTATTTTCGGGCTAACGAGGCGTGATATTACATGCATAAAGTTTGATTCAGAGATCTCCAGTTCTACAATGCTGTATAGGATTTATTTATAAAATTTGATTAATGTTAAATAATAATTAAAGTCTGCTTTGCTATACATTTTTGACGTTTAGACGTCTTTTAACTTTAAGCAACCTTTCTGAAATAAATCTTAAATTACTAATCTGTTTAGTAGTTGGCAGTAGTCTTATTTATAATTATTTATTTAATACTTCAAGCCCATAAATGTACAGAGGCGGACTTAATGCCATAGGCATTTTCTACCAGTCAACCTATGGGTGGTGCAGAGACAAACTGTAGTAGGTGCAATCACCAGTAACGGGGTTGTGGAGGTCTCATGAGCGGACGCTCCTTGTAAAATACTGGTATTCAGCTGCGTCCAGCATAGCTTGGATATAACTAAGCAGATGATGATGAGTAGGCAGTCAGTAGTGAAAAGATTGTTTACAAGTTTTGAGGTAAAAAAAAATATGTACTATCAGAAAGGTAGGTACTCGACTCGAGACTAAAGACGTGTAAACAAGCTGTTACGCTGAAGTTAAGGTTTAAGCAGATTCTGCTTATTATCTTATTGGGCGCACATTTAGAGTCACGCAAAAGGGCTTTATCTACGATTTTTAATTACGTCTTGGTAGAACATGCGTTGAGTCGAATAAAACCGAAGGGCGAGCAAATTTAGATCAGCCTATTAACTTACATTGACTCGCGAACCAGATTTCTCTTTAGGGTTTCGTACCTAAAATGTGCCAACGGGACCCTGTTACTAAGCGTCCGCTGTCCGTCCGTCTGTCACAGCACAGGGCTGGCATGTTTTGAACCGTAATTGGTAGACACTTGAAATTTTCACAAAGTAGGGACTGCTATGGTCGCTATTGCAACAAATACATAGTAAATAAATAATTACTGTAAAAAATTAAAGGTGGTCACTATAAAAGATTTTTTTTAAAATTATGTACAGACGCCAGCACATCAAGCTACTACAATCTGTCAAATTTCTTTTTTATTAGATTTTCAACTTTATCGCTAAAGCATAAGGTTCAAAGTTGATTGGGAAAATGTGACAGTTTCGGTTAGCTTGATGTGCTGGCGTCTGTACCTATTTAAAAAAAATGTCACGTTAAATATTGTAAAACCGGTCTATTCTGTTAAAATCTCACTGTGAAAATTTATGTGAATTGAGTTTGTAGTGAACTGTCAACCCACCTGACTTTAGGGATTGACAGCTCACTTCACCTAAGTTTTCACGGTATGATTTTTTACTGAATAGAACACATTTACAGAACCTTTAGTGTGCGAGTCCGTCTCGCACCTGGTTGCTTTTTTGTCATTAAAACAGGTATATTTCTCGTAATTAGGTCTCGATATCGGGACAATTCATCTCACGATCATTGGAGACCTAATTAATACTGAGCTATTTTAAGAATGGGGCCCAGGAGACATGCCTATGTACGTACCTGTGTTAGTGAGGACGCTGTAATCAAAGAAATCGCAAATTGCGTGCCATGACGACATTGGTAAATTAATTATTTATTAAAACTGGAATGAAGATGTAATTGATGTAGGATCAGTTTCATGCTATTTAAGCTGGTAAATAAATAGTAGGCCCGTGGCTAAATAATAACAGCCGCACAGGTCGATCGATCAGGTTAAGCTACGCTTGCCGCGGTTGGTCTCCGGATGGGTGACCATCTTTACATATCGAGACCCCTCGGTGCCTCGGAAAGCACGTTAAGGCGTTGGTCCCGGCTGTCATTCGTATATCTTTGACAGTCGTTACGGGTAGTCAGAAGCTCGAAAGTCTGATAACCAGTTTTATCTAGGGGTATCGTATTACCCAGTAACTGGGTAGTGGAGGTCAGATATTCAGTCGCTCCATGTAAAATACTGGTATTTAGCTGTATCCGGTTAGACTGGAAGCCGAACCCAACGTAGTCGGGAAAAGGCTAGGCAGATGATGATCTATCTACATTAATAAAAATAAAAGCAGCCCATTTGCGCAACACACTATCAATCTCTATCTGAATAATTTTGAAGGATATTGCTAATACATTGCTTCTAATGTCTAGAAAATTTGTCTGCTCAACAACGTAAATAACGCAATGAATGTTGATGAACTGTTAAAATGTAAATCATTGCTACTGCTAGTGTGTTACGCTATTACCCTGTTTTTATTTATTATTTATATTAGGCATGTCATCAGACCGCCTCATAGCTAAATAATAACAGCCTCACGGGACAGTTATAGGTTAAATTGAAGTGCATTTATTTTTTGTAAATACATAATCTGGAGGTCTAAAACTCGGCACTCGTAAAATGAAATTAAAGAATTTAACGAAGTTTTTCATTGTATTACATTTTATTAGCTCTCAGATGTAGATCACAATTTTAATTTATTGCAATAATGTCAAGTCGTTACACCTGGTGCAGAATAAGTTGACTCATATATTCCAAGTCGACTTTTCGCTTAATACCTTCACTAGTAGTCGACTTTTTTTAAACGCTAAGAGTGCAAATGGCGGCAATTGCAACAAAATTACTCAAGTAATAGATGTGTAGCAGTGTTGAGCTTAAATGGATTAATCTTTTACATTGTTAAGGGCGTGGTTTCATGAAAAAATCGTTAATAATACGGTGTAAAGCTAGCGTGGCGGAATATTAAGAATTTTCAACACACTCTACGACGGCTTTTATTTTATTAGGTTTTACGTCTGGAGGCGTGCAATTTCATACTTTTATGCTGCGTAAAATTTTATAAGAGATATTGTTTTTTTTTTGCTTTAGCTTCTGCCCGCGACTTTGTCCGCGTAAAATTTCTTGTTTCCCCGACCCAACGCATTGCATCGCATCGCCTGACCGCACTATTACTGTATTCTTTCTGACGTCTTATGTTTTTTCTCGGCTCCTAAGAGCCTTAGCGTGATGTTTAATACTCCACAGCCTTCCTCTAGAATCGGGCTATCAAATTCAAAAGTAATTTTTCAAATCCGCTTGGTAGTTCTAGAGATTAGCGCGTTCAAACAAACAATCAAACTCTTCAGATTTATTAGTATTGCCTATACAAAGTGTAACGTTAAATGCGCAAAATATCAGACACCCCAACTGATTTTTAATTCAATTGACCTATTTCACAGAGAAAAGAAGTCATTAAAAAAATGTAAAGGTTTTATGTGCTGTTTTAGTTTTACTGGCCATTCTGATCGTTTCTTGCGTCTGCGAAGACGCTTTGTCGAGGGAGGAGTCGTCACCGGGCCGCTGCGCCGCGCTGACATTGGCTTGCTTGACTAATTAATAAATTTTTAATGAAGATTTTTTGAAAAATGTGACCTATATTAAAAAGCGGTTCAATTAATTCTGCTCGTTATTCTGATCAAACAATTTTCAGGTTTTGCGCATTTAACGTTACACGTTGTAGATTAATATTTTAAGCCTGTGTTGCTATTTAATAAATGAAGGTTTATACTATCATCGTATGTTTTTTTTTAAATTCTGAAGTTTAATGTTAGTTGTTTAATAATTGAAATATATCTTACGTCTAAACATAAAGTTCTTTTTGTATTTTGAAATAATATTTTAAAACGCTGTTGCTTTTTAATAAACGAAGGTTTAATATCATCGTTTAAGTTTCAAAACTAATTTGCAAATGTACATTGTTTAATGAATTTTAGTAAACTACAAAGTTTCTAATAGTCTATTATTTTTGAGTGATACAATTTATCTGCTCGGTAATGTAGTATGGATAAAATAACATAAAAAGTACTTTATTCAGTGGTTAGTCTTATGTTCACTATAATGTCTACGAAATCTACCTACCTCTGTCTAGTAGACTGATAATATGTATTAATTGTATATTATTTTTAAAAAAATACCGTTAGCTGAATGCCTATCTCACCTTGTGGAGGTCACATACGCAGTCACTCCATGTAAAATACTGGTATTTCAGCTGCCTCCGTTTAGACTGGAAGCCGACGCCAACATAGTTGGAAAGGCTAAGAAATGAAATAGAAGGATTGCGTTACTGAATAACCTTGGTAAGACTGCTTGACTTTCGGGCTTAACTAACAATCTTGCGTAAAATTTTATAGGAGATATTGTTTTTTTTTTTGCACTTTCGGGCTGATAACCCGTAACGACGGTCAAAGATCAACCGGGAAAAATTGTTTAACGTGTTTTCCGAGGCACGTGTCTTACTTCAGGCTAGCCGACTCATAATAGTAATTGTATCATCAAAAACACCCATAACTCAATTTACCCCAATCGTTCTACTTACGCCATCCATTTAAAAATGGTTGCCAACACGCCCAAAGAAAGCTTCAGCCATTAATTCGCAAGTGAGTGGGGTAATGACCGTAGCACAGTCCCATGGGGGGGTAATTACCCAATGATTTACGATGTAAACACTGCTTTATTATAGTGGATGCCAACTGAGATCTTTTAACATTTTAATTTTAGAGCGTGGATTCTAAATGCTGCACTGTGTTTTGTTTTGATGAAGTTGTAAGGGATTTTGACAGTGTTTTGTTTCGAAAATTGGTCTTTTAGGCCGATATTTCGGTGATTTGGTCTCAAATTAAAGTCACTTTGATTTCGTGTCTGTCTGAGTGACCGCGTCAGTTTCTTAACTACGCAACGGATTTTGATGCGAATTTCACTATTATTTCTTTTTTTTTTTCGAAAGACGTATACAATAAATTAATTCATATTTAAATCACATATTATAAATAAACCTCGATGTTTTGTGACGTTGTAAAAACCGTGCGAAGCAGGGCTGGCTCGTTAGTTTAAAATAATTATTGATAGGTAAGTAAGTACCTATTTGAACTTATCACAAAAGATGACACGATATTTTAACGTGAATTTTACTGTTCAGATATTTTGGGAACGAAGTGTAAGAATTACCTAATAATTCAAGTCTGTCTGGTGGAAATCCATTTAAATTAAGGTTAACATAATTCAGGGTATTTCCCGAAGGGACACAGTTAGTCGGCGTTAACATTTGATTACAGAGTAAACGGGCATGTCTTACGTCTGTTAGGTTAATCCGAATTCTGCCCTACATTCTAAAATAGACGAAAAAAATATTCTGAGTGGCAGGGAAACTGACGCGCAGCTGTAACTGTGAATTCAGCACATGATTCTAAACGTAGCGTACAAACTTTTAGTAGGTTACCAAATAAAGATCAGCTGTTTCATAGAAAAGTGGCTTACGTGGCCAAAATGTATGGAACAGCAGATTTTTTTTGAATAACCTACGAAAAATTTCAACGCAGGAGGGTTCAGAATGATGTATTGAATGCCACGGTAACTAGTAGCGCGTCGGTCCTTGCTTCGATGTATATTTATTTACCTAAACTAACATCTCAATCTGCTGAAATATATCTTAAAACTATCGATAAACCAACACCAAAATATTGTATCATACATAAAATATGTGCACGGTAGTGTAAACTGTCAAGTTCGAACGATGAGCGTGACCGAATTTATTCTGTCAACACTGTAACGCCATTGAAGGCTTCACAATAGAGTCTTGGCCGTATTAAGGGGTAGCCTATGTGCAGCAAACGTAGTTAATCCGATGACACGATGCCCGTACTATTAAACGCCTTACATAGGCTAGACTAGAACCAATCACTTAGGGTGTGTTCCAATTTGTTAGGGAAAGCGGGTTTTAACTTGAAAAGTGAGGCAAGTGAGATGCATGATAGAAAATATGTTAGGTAATTTGTTGGAGTTTTATTTCAAACAGTTTGTTGCAAGATTTGTGTAGTGATTTTTTATTTTATTTAACAATTTATTGAATAGGTTTTCAACTTTAGCGCCAAAGCATAAAGTTCAAAGTTGATTCGGGAAATTTGACAGTTTCGGGTAGCTTGATATGCTGGTGTATGTACAGACGCCAGCACATCAAGCTACTACAATCTGTCAGATTTCTTTAATAGATTTTCAACTTTATCGTCAAAGCATGAAGTTCAAAGTTGATTGGGAAAATCTGACAGTTTCGGGTAGCTTGATGTGCTGGCGTCTGTACAATACCTAGAGCATTAGTTATTAACACGAATATGGTCAGTTGCAAGTTTTCACAAATAGGATATATGATGATTAATTAGGTAAAAACTGAAATCCTAATATTATTTATTGAAATTAGGTTGAAAATCAGCACTTATTGAACGTTAAAGACACCAGAAGGGCGATTCTCGTAATTTTAAGAACGTTCACAGTCTGATATCAGTCTTAATCTGTTAAAAATGGCTCTAAAATTCCTACATTGTGACAAGGTTTTAACACTGATTGTCGCAGAGATGAAATTGCGACTAGATTTCTAACGTTTTTAATTTCGGGATTTGGCCTTCAGTTCCTAGTCCCGGTAGGTACTTACTGATATTGTTGACCAGTGTAAATAAACCATTAAAAACCTAAAACATTACTTGCAACTCAAAACCCTTCACAAAATGCAATGTCAAACATTGACGCTCGTTACATGAACCAAACTAATTTCTGTACAAGTTAAACTAGTCCCACAGATAATAATAGCAAACATGACACCATTGAAAGACTGAAACGGAACATAAAAAGAATGTGACAGCACGCCTGTTATGGTGGCAGCAAGGGAGGACATTAGTCTGTGTACATCTCAGAGGATCTTTACTAAGATAAAGTAATACACTTCTAGTAAAAGACGGCCTGTTAGGTTCATTTTGACAGATAGTGTACCTGTTTTTACTTAAGGCAGAATAGAAAATGTGTTTGCATGAAATAAGTATAAAAAGTTTTGCAGCTGCTCATTTTTGCATTGGTTAACATTGTCACTAGTTTATGCGACGGTGCGTGATTAAAATTTATTTATTTTTTATGCTGATTCTGTTATGTAGTAGGGGCTGTAAAAGAATGTGGGAAAAACTTTTGCCCAGCAGATGGAAAATAGTAAAAATGTTTTACAAGGGAACAGAAAATGAACACGTGAAAGTAAATGCATTCGTGTTCACATAAATGATACCGCTTTTGCAAAGCTAATAAATCGTGAAAACTGTGGATAAAAATTTTGATCGATCAAATAAAAGTGAAAGTCTTCCGAGATTCTTCTTTTTTTTTCAGATCTGTCAACCGGTCACACGTTCTAACTCCGGGCTGCTACTGAGAAATGTCAGATGGAAAAACCCAATAACACTGCCCGACCCGGAAACCGAACCCAGGACCTCATGTTCAGCAGTAGCGCTTGCGATCACTAGACCAAGGTGGCTGTCCGAACGTGGTAGTTAGATAATTTACTTCCTCAAAATTATCTTTAGTCACTGTTATACGATAATTACGATTTGTCTTACACATATCGTCGATTAAATGGAAAAATGACATTTTTCAAATTTATTGGAAAATAAGGTTAATTAGTTAAAACGAGTCTATAAGCAACATTATTTTATATGGATAAAAGAGACTTTATAAAATGTATCTTATTTGATTATTTGATTTATCTAATAAGTAAGGGTTACTTTTAAGATAGAGGTTTTCTTAATGATTGTTAATTTTAAGTAGATGTGCTTATTCTTTAAATACATCCGCTTATAAAAACAGTTTACTTAAAACCTTTATTTTGTTTGACTTTTTAGAAAATACGTGCCGCAATATTCTTTTATTTATGTAGAAAAATGACATTTCTTGCTAAAAATGCCCCCTTTTTTAATACATTAATTAAAATAATCACACCATCTTGATCCTTGTTTAAAAACCTTTAAAATTATACATAACACTTATATTTAATATGCAACTTTAAAAACTTAAAAAAGAAATTATAAAACAAAACTTTAAATGCATGTAGTGTAAAATTTGTTATTTTGTAATAATGCCACTTTTCTATTTAACCGACGATATGTGCGTTAAAAATTAATAATTACCTCTTCCGTGCAAAGTTCTCGTAGAAAAAAAAAATTTGTTTTTCGTACATCAAGGAACTTGGCGGTTTTACACAAAATAGTGACGCAAAATTTACCATGTGGTCCTCAGGAGAATAGAATGTCAGCAAAGACCGTGAGAGGCTGTTTAAAGCACCCTTGGTTAACAGGGTAACCAGGAAAACCCTTTCATACTTAGCACGTTTCATTTGGGTTTTTCAGCATAGATGAGTGAGAAAAGAGAGACTGTTAACACCACCCTTGGTTAATAGGGTAGCCAGGCAAACCCTTTCATAGTATATTTCATTTTGAGCTTTTCAGCATATACGAGGGAGAACATAGATGCTGTTAACACCACCCTTGGTTAATAGAGTAACCAGGAAAACAGTTTCATAGTACATTTCATTTGGGATTTTTAGCAAAAACGAGGGAGAAGAGAGAGGCTGTTCACATAACCCTTGGTTAATAGGGTAACCAGGCAAACCCTTTCATAGTACATTTCATTTTCGGCTTTTCAGCATATACGAGGGAGACAGAGGATGTTAACAAAACCCTTGGTTAATAGGGTAACCAGGCAAACCCTTTCATGGTACATTTCCTTTTGGATTTTTCAAGCTCATATCAAGCTGTGGACTGTGATTGACTAAGAAGCAAAAAGTAACTTCAATTACCAATGTCCATTTTTTAAATTAATTGAGCCGGTCACGTGTCAAAATGTCGTACATCATCATCATCATCATCACCACCATTGGCAGCCTTGTTCCACCCACTGCTGAGTACAGGCCTCCTCCCCTTTCTGCCATGCTTCCCTGTGCTATAATTACGTAACACACTATCAATCACAATGTGAATGATTTTGAAGGTCAATTTTTTTTTTGCGTAAAACCAATGTTTTACGAAAAAAAAAAAAATTGACGAAATTCTGAATTTCGTTTTGTGAATTTCTCAATTTCTCCTGCATTTGGGTTCGTTTACAAACATTTAAACTCACATACACAATCAGCCAGACCCGGAACTACTTGTAGGTCATACAAATATTTGTTCCGTGCGGGAATCGAACCCGCGACACGCAGCGAAGCAGTCAATCGCTTAACCACTGCGCCCATTTGTCTGCTCAACAAAGTAAATAACGCAATGAATGTTATTGAACTGTCAAAATGAAAGCCATTGCTACTGATAGTGTGTTACGCAATTGCCCTGTTGATCTGTGCGCGTCTCATCGAGGTACAAAGTGTACCTTCTCTCGTTATACGAGTATTCATGAATGAAAAGTGAAAACATAATGCCGTACATGTTGCTTCGCTTGTAAACGTGAAACTAGTGCGGATAAGTGATATAAGGCTCGTTATCAGTTTAGTCCTGGATTATAGCCTATATTTAACAGTAAAGCTAGCGATACCGTTAAATGGATAGTGAGACTAAATGACAATCTTATTGTGAGTACCATGAGATTGTTAAGTTCACTTTATGAAAATAGACGTTTAAGACGGTTACAATTTTATCAATATTCCAGTCCAGGTATCCTGACCGAAATTACCTTTAGTAATAGATAATAGACCCTTGTCAGGCGACGTATTTTTACCCGACTACGGCGAAGCAAAAAGGAGGGTTATACCGCGGGTATGCGATGCAACGCGGCGGTTATTTCGGGGGAACAAGAAAAGAACACGCTGACGAAGTCGAGAGCTGATGCTAGTGCCAGAAAAAAAAAACTTATCAAAATACGTCTATCACCAACTATTGATTGCAAACAATATAAAGGCATACTTAAACCGAATCAGAAGATGGACGAGACGAAATTATTTCTTTGTTCTCTCTCATATTCAAAAACTCTAGTCATGAATAAATGAAATTAAAGAGTGTTTGCTGAAGAGGGCAGGAATATCATTGTTAAATCTAGCAGACTTTACATAAGCTAGCAGAGGGATGAATAAGAAACTATTTATATTCAAGATATAAAAATTGAGGTAAGCGGTAATAGTTCAACGGTTAAAACATGAGACCCTGTGAACCCGTTCTTGACATAACTATAATAAGCTTAATTCGAGAAGTTGGGGGAAGTATTAATAAATAATCTGCAATTTTCAATATTTGATCACCATATACTAAGACAACGCCATGACATAATGATGCCTTCAAATAAGTGAACAGAGTCCCAAAACATCCAATCCATAATTACAGTGTCAATGGGCATTACAGGCAATTTACCAGCTAGGTGCTAGAGTTTCTCTAAGAGATTTTTTTAAAGATATTGGTATTCTCACGGTTGCATCACAATTCATCTTTGCCAACATCTTATATATTAGGCAAAATATACACTTGTATACTAAAAACAGTGATATTCACATTGTTAACACCAGAAATAAGGACAAACTACGTGCTCCCTTTCACCGGCTTCATAAGGTTCATAACTCATTTGTTGGTCTTGGTATAGCCTTTTATAACAAGCTACCCTCTTCTTTGCTAGATTTGCCTTTTAATGCATTTAAATCTCAAGTAAAATCCAACCTTTGTTCAAAGGCATACTATTCTATCAACGACTACTTAAACGATAAGAATAGTTGGTCGCCCTGATTAACTCAAGACAATGTTTATGTTCTTTCTCCAGAATTAATTCACGAAGAATTACTGATAGGTTATATGAGCTCATTATACAATTGTTTTTTTATTGGGCTGTATAAGTCAAATCAGTTTAATTTAATTTAATTTTATTATTGACATAATCAACCCATTGCAATGTTTTCTAATGAGTTGATTGCAATGTGTGGTTAGCTAGTGACCTCGACAATTGATCATATTATTCTTACCTGAGCAACCGGCAGCAAGTTCGTCATGCTCCCTTAGATGTCACTGCTTGCGGTAGTGTCGGGGGTCGGGTTGTCTCCTTCCCTCAAATATGGCGAGGGGGGTAATGGCTGACCTTTGCGTTATGCTCGTGAACGGGTGCTGCTTGTGGTGACTGGTCGTCTTGCTGACCATGGTTTTATCATTGTTATCATTATTAATAACTTGTTTATTTAGTTTCCTTATGGTCCTAGTTTATCATTTGTGTCTTCAAGCGACAGCTATGTAAACTGAACCCAGCATTGCATAAATATGTTAGCGGTCACGCCCTTTATACCTGGAGGCTTTTATTTAATTTCCATTTTTTAATTTTTGCTTGAGTACGTATAGTTTTTTATTGTATTTCTTGGTATATTGGCGTTGCTAGCTGACATATGGCAAATAATTTAATTTAGCGTTCTGTGTCTTGTAATGTTAATTGCTTTGCATACCTTGTATTGTATTCAGTCAAGTATATTTTCTAACTGAACAGACAGCTGCTGGGGAGTTTGTTGCGCCACTTCTTCTTCCCAGCGAAAGCACTAGGAAGTGGTGAAGGGCGGGCGTTTTGGGGGACTGTCTTTTGTAATTTTGACGTTCTAAAAGTGCTGATTCTCAGGCTAGTTTGAATAAATGACTTTTGATTTTGATTTTGAATGATCGGCGATCCTGACACAAGTGCTTTAACAGACTTGGGCCCAGTACAGCAACCACTGAGACAGCTCAACTCGAAATGTTATTGTACATTTTAAAACTCCAATAAAAGCTTGAAGAAAATAACACTGAGCACTTGACTAATGACAGCAATCATTTAGCCCTAACTGCTAATACGTTTTCAACAAATCGCAAGTCACTAGATCGAATCAATCAGATCCAATGAGGGAATTTACGCTAGCAAATTGATCTGCTAAAGGAGCCTGTTAGTTAGACTTGAGAAAATCGGTATCAACGAAACGATGAAGTAAGGAATAAAGATTTGATTTGCTTAAATATAAGTCTCTTATAAGCGTAGGGTCACAAAAGATTGTAATACATTTTAAAAGAGTAACAATGGCCCATTCACTATATTCTATTTGCTTATAATTTTTGACGTTCAAAAGTGCCTTTTAGCAGCTACAATTCAGGTGTTTATCAAGGTAAGGTGACTTTTCACTTAATTTCTACATTATAGAATTATCGTCAGAAGGTCCAAGGAAGGAAGGAAAGAAGGTGGATTACTTTCAAAAGTCATCGTTGGACGACCAAGCTACTCAATGTTTTGCTTATTCCGTTATTATAAATACATAATTGGAACTATTTTTAAAATTTTAAGGATGTTGAATAACCCCATTACCAACTCTAGTGGAAATAGTCTTGTCAACATAAAACAGTTTATTAAAGTTGTTCTTTTTTAAAGGAAGAACTCTTCTGATTTAAATGGTGTCCCAATGGGATATACTGAGTTCAATAGAGGGTGGTTAAAAGTAGAACATCTTATATATTTTTTGTGCTGAACTGTAGTTTCTGGAAGTCTAAACGTTCTACCTTCTACAATTCTCTCATAAAAACCCGTACCTTTCTGCTTGGCTGCTGATGCTGCAGCTGAGGCGGCGCAATCAGCCTCAGCGGAGGAGGGGCTTGTGGCAGTGCAGCCAGGAGTGGCGGTACCAGTGGTACCACCCCACCCATGGGCAGGGCTACTGCAAACTTTTGCAGGCCCATGGTCCAGGGTAGGAACCACCCCCCTCCCGCCTGCATCGCGCCCCCGCCGGGCCCGTACCACGCCAGTGCGATCAACTACTGGCACCCCACATGAACACTAACACTGTTATCGTTGAGAGGACTTTTTTGACATGTAGTTGTAACACTTCACTTGTACCTGGGGACAAAAGAAGGAAGTTGTTAGTTGAGTTACGTACACATACATAAACCCATGCCTTTTTCGCAAAGGGGTAGGCAGAAACTACAGAACGCCATCTGCTACGATCCTGATATACGCTTTTTGCTTCGTTTACATTCATACATCTGGTCATAGACGCACGCCGCTACCAGACCTTTCTGAAGAACATCACCCTTTGCACCTTGTATATTCGTTATTTGATTTGTATTAAATTATAGTGTTACTATATTTCTTTAAGTATGTTTTTCTTTTTGTATATCGAACCTTGTTTTTATTAAGTCATGTAATTCGGTTATTATTTAATTGTGCTTTTGTGTGTTGCGATATGACGTTTGTGTGCACCGAATAAATGTTTTATCTATCTATTTAGACTACGAGGTTTCCCCTAATAACTGTGATCAATTTAACCACGTTTTTTGCCTACTCTAAATCTACTACAAAATAAATATATCAAATAACTGTAGAGACGCAGCTTGACATGTCAAGCCGTTTGCCTACATGACCGTATGCAGTAAACAGGTTCCAGTATTCGTATGAGTTACAAACGTAAGGCGCTGGAGCCAGTTTTTATAGAAATACCTTTTGCACATCACTAAACTGACACATTAGATGTGAATCGGATGATTTATTGTGTTTCCGGATACTCGTCGACTTCTCACGGTGGAGGAATTCGATGTAACAATAGTATTTATTCTTATAAGAATGAGGATACAAAACATACATAACATCACGCCTGCAGTCCTCAAGAGGTTGTGCAGAGGTTCACCTATAGAACACCCACATATCACCAAAATGAAGATGTTTTTCATACAGCATGGAAAGCACATAATTATATGCAATAAATTATACCCTATACTTATTATCACCTTTTCTGACGATATACAAAAAATGAACGAATACGGTCGCAAAAAAAATCAGCTGTTCCCTATATTTATAACTCGTCAAAATGTAGGGAACAGCTGATTTTTTTATGATTAATTTTTTTCTTTCGTCATACTGTATAAAGTATTTTATTTTTATTTTTTATCAGCCGTTAATGTCCCACTGCTGGGAAAAGGCCTCCCTACTCTCTTTCCACTTTTTCTGTCCAGAACTGCCAAGGACCAATTTTTATGAAGGCAGTGCAGTGAAAAAAAAGTGTAAAGTATATTTTAATTGTTAAAATATAAATTTAATTGATTGGTTTTGATATTCCAAACGTAAAGGTTACTTTTTCTGCCTGCCCTTGTCCTAAGTAACTGCGAGTCGGCAAATAGTTTAGCTTAGAAATACAGGATAACGCACAATGTTTATAAAATAAACAGAAAGGAAGATAATATTTCTTTTACTTTTCTTTCTTTCTGTTTCTTTTAGCCATATTACGAATAGGTAGAAGAATGCTAGATTCTACAAGTATGCATATATTATAAAAAATCCTGGCAAAATTCACCAACGTAAATCTGCTACACAATAAAAGTAATATTACCAACAAAAGTGTTCACGTAAATTACACCTTCCTTCCACCAGATAGGAAAACTTTCTAAAAAAAGCTCCACAACCCATTTCATTTGTTTAGCATAATATCGGAAACGTCTATTCGTATAGATCAAAGAGATTGCGACTGTCTGCGTGTGCGTTTACTGGAGCAGAAAACTGAAAGAAAACGCTCGAAATACGCACGTCAGTGTACAAGATGGATAGTAGTTTAAATCGTAATGTTTTGTAAGGATAGAAATAGACTGTTTGGGTTATCTATTCTAATTTTTCGGTTATACTTTCTTGCCTTAAAGTAAATTAAAATAAGATTTATGACGATTTTAATGTAGTTTGATGGTTTTTTACTAAATAAAAGTGAATGACAGCTTTTCAGAACAGTGGCAACAATTTATTAGTAAAATGAAAACGTTCATTAATTATTTTCTACATGTCGTGAGGAAAGTTTTGAGTATGAATGTGGATGGCTATAATAAGAGTAGGGGAAGACCAAAGAAACGATGGATAGACTGTGTGAAAGATGATATGGTTAGAAAGGGGTTGACTACTGAGATGGCGACTGACAGATAAGTATAGTAGAAAAAGACGTGTTGCGCCAACCCCAAATAAACTGGGATGACTGCAAGAATGATGATGTCACCACACCTATAAATGCTTATGTTCTTTTGACTTATAATTTGTCTTATTCTTGAACACTTGACTTGGTTGCCCTATTCAGTTAATTATTCCTTTTCTCAAAAATACAAACGCCTTTCTAGACAATGTGAAGCTGTCATTTTAGTGTTTTATCATGATTTCGTTGGCATCACATGTCCCGCTTGGAGGCGTGAAATTAAAAGGGACTTCAATTAGCAGCGTGACTTTACCGTGTTTTTAATTAGTTTGACACACACCTTTTGTCATGACTGTACTTTTTGTATAATAGAAGCTCGACGCTAATTGGAATAACGAGGGTGAATTATCGCGGAAATGGTTGTGTATTTAATAAAATACATAGATATTTTTTATTACAATAACATAATTACGTTGTTATCCTTTAGTCCTGGATCGAAAGAGCTGGACGTCGTGGGAAGAGGCCTTTCACAGCAGTGGGATGATGCAGGCTAACAGTAACAGTAACATAACATAAATTTACACTTTTTTAGGAAGCCGTATTACTTTTAGCAGTGTGAGAGGGGAGGGGCCCGTGGCTAAATAATAAAAGTTACACAGGTCGATCGACCAGGTTAAGCTACGCTTGCTGCAGTTGGTCTGTGGATGGGTGACCATCTTTACATACTGAGACCCCTCCGTGCCTCGGAAAGCAACTTAAGCCGATAGTCCCGGCTGTCATTCGTGGATCTTTGACAGTCGTTACGGGTTGTCATAAGCCCGAAAATCTAACAACCAAAGGTATCGTATTACCCAGTAACTGGGTTGTGGAGTTCAGATAGGCAGTCGCTCCATGTAAAATACTGGTATTCAGCTGCATCCGGTTATACTGGAAGCCGACCCCAACATAGTTGGGAAAAGGCTAGGCAGATGATGATAACCGAATTGAATGTTAGAAAAGTTTAGCCCGGAATTCTTACTTCATCTGTGACCGAAGATATAAAATGATTTAACGATTAGAATAAGGATTCCTTCACAGAGAGTAAAGATCATTTACCAAAACTTCCTCTTCAGCAATTCCTATTGAAAAGATTTTAAAGCATTTCATGTAACCGCATTATTTTAAAATGGCGTCCAATTGAGATCGATGTTTTGAGCACTGTCCAAGAATTTTAATTATGAAAATAATCCAATGGTGACTTCCGTCTGAGTATATTATTGTAAATTCAGGGAATTGTAACTGTACCTATTTTTCAGATGCGATGTAATTTATAAGCGACATTTTTTTTTTAATAATTTCATTTGTATGACTTTTGTTTTGACAAACTGGAAGTGATTCATGATAATTAAGAACGAAATAGCTTAAAAAAGTTGGAAGATGTTTTCTTTCATAATAAAAAAAAATATTTCGGTAAAAAAAAAAAAAAAATTGCTTCTAACAAAACTAACAATATTGAACTAAACAATTACAAAACATAAATCCTTCAATATGCAATAAACAAAAATCACACGTTTCGTTGGTTACTTTTTCAAAAATAATTTATGTAACTAAATGTCTGACAGCGGGCGATAGTTTGTCAAAATGGCGGCCGTAAAAGTCGTTCTTTGATTACTTTACGGTGTTTCCAGAAACAATAATTATGGTATTTTTTGTTTTGTGGCAAGACTGCGCATGATGTGCTAAATATTTCAAGGTTGAGAACCGGATGCGAGGTTTAAAAAACTTTTAGTTAAATGCGTCAATTTCAATTTAAATCTGAAGTCAGTGCATTATGTCTATTTCCAAATTATCTTTAAGTAATTACTTGAAGAAGCAGTTTTTTAATCTTAAAAAAACCTTTTTACATTTGGCTCAGTATAAATTCTTAACGAATAAGAGCGATTCTATCAAAACCAGGATCTTTTTTATATTGAAAAAGAGTATTAGGTAACAACAAGAACATGTTAAAATACCAAAAATATGTAAGTACTATTTGACATCAATTTGTGCTTTGTTGTGAAAATTAGAAGACTCAGACTATATCAGAGCAATATTCATGGAGAGTTTTATATGACACTCAGAACTCTACTTAAATAATGACTTATAATATTTCCGGTCAAGAGCCCGAAAATCTGACAACCAGTCTTACCAACGGGTATCGTGTTATCCAGAAACTGGGTTGTGGAGTTCAGACAGGCAGTCACTTCATGTAAAATACTGGTATTAAGCTGCATCTGGTTAGACTGGAAGCCAACCCCAACGTAGTTGGAAAAAGGCTAGACAGATTGAATACTCCGCTCAATGCAAATAATGCGATTAAAGTAAAAGAGTACAACCAATGTAAGCTACTGGGGTTGTTTTCAGCTGCTTGGGACTACTAAAACATATACTTGAGCGTAGTAATACTTAAACTTTGGTTTCCTAGGGAAAGTGGTTCCGTCGTATTGTAACGGCCGTGATAAAAATCTATCATTTTCACCAGTAATATACAAGTATTCGGACAGCAGTTATTGTGTAACAGTTCACCGCTTACTTATGAAACCAACGCTTTAGAGTATGTTGGGGTAAATTCGGCGCTAAGATAAGACCGTACGTATGAAATTCCCAGCTTATTTTTTTTTTTTTAACATGACATGTGTTTTGCGGAATTTTTTTTTAAGTCGGGGCAGAACAATATGCCACAGACTATTATTCATACAGTCTTATACCAGCGCAGAACTTACACCAACCAACCTTATTATCATTTGATTGAGCCTTCTTACCCTTTCTCTATGGTGGTTTAAGGTAAATTCAGTAATGATATTGGCTTGACAGTACACTCCTTTAGGGGAACGTTTATATAAGGAAGTTTTTGTAAATTGGCTTAGATGCCTATTTGAATAAACATTACTGGGCTACTCCGGCTGGTTCAGTGTGGAGGTTGTGACATCAAAGAGGTTTCAGTTGCTTGGTTTAGATGAGAAAGGCTTTATATACATATTTTTATGGGTTTTTCCTCGTCTTTTGAGGAAGTAAAGGAAGTTTGAACATGGAGCATATAGATGAGCTTTCGGAACATTGGCCCATGGATTTAGAACACCTAAGAATCAGACCGCGGGTGCAGTTAGATTGTTTCAGTAAAAAACCTAATTTACTGACTGTAGTCATTCAATTCATAACTTTAGGGGGAAGTCCCGTAACGCCGGACGGCACCTAACGCCGGACACTTATTATCTCGACAAGTTAGAATGTGAACGATTCAAACACGTGTGAAAGAGGCGCGGGGGGGCATACCGGTACAGAGTCACACGACGCAGTTTGTTAATGACGCTGTAGGCAACAGCGGGAGCGGTCGGTTTTTCTTTTGGCGGAAAAATACTGCGTCATATAAGATCAAGGTGAGTGTTACAGCTACATTTTGGTGTTTTAAGTCTTTATGGTATTTGTTAATTAAGATACGGTTCCATTATTATTCGTATTCTATATTTTTATTTGTTGATTTTCAAAACGGATTACGTATAGATTACGTAATTGTGGTACTATCCTGTCCCCTGGTACCGGACAAAAAGTTGTCCCTTAACGTCGGACAATGAAAAAAAATATTTTTCTCGTAAATAATTGGATTTATTGTAAGTAGTAATTTTTGTACGTTATTTCAGAGGATAAAAGAACAGAGAAACGTTGCAATGGAGGAGAAGAAAAAGAAAGGAAAATGGGACCAAAAAAGTTTACAAACTGCGATAGATAAAATTTTGTCAAAAGAACTGAGTTTGGGAGTAGCTTCATTGCGTTACAACAACCAAAAAAGTACTCTACATGATAAGGTATCGGCATTGAAACGTGGAGAAGAAGTGACGTTGCAACCAAAGATCGGTAGATTCACAAACACCTTCTCACCCGAGTACGAACAAGTTTTAGTGAATCACGTAAATTACTGGATACAGTGCTCCAGCTGCCATGGGTGGGCTCATGAAGAATGTGCAGCCATTCCTGAGTCTTCAGACGACCACATATGTGATCGATGCCAGATATTTTAAAAACGTCCGGTGCTAGGAATTCGAACTGAAGTCCGTCCGGTACTAGGTGCCACTTCAAGCAATTGCATTTTTTTACACCAATGTTTAATTTTTGTTTTTGAATAAGATTATGCAGAAGTTGCATTTTTGTTAATTTGTGTTCATTCTACAGTTAGTCAACTTAACTAATTAATAAATAAAATTACATTTTTTGAAACACTTTTTATTTTATTTCCTGAAAACCTTAGGTGTCCGCCACTAGGGGACTTCCCCCTACTACTTTTTTTTTAAAGCTTCGGTAGATATTTAATAAAAGCATATTTAATAGAGTGTTGATGTATAAAACAAGAAAGTTGGATCATAATCTCCTTTTGCATGTAACAAGCGGGAAATATGCTTATATTTTCGGCTTCCAGAGAATTACCTTCCAAGTCCAACTATCTGGAACACTTCCAGTCAATAGGAGAAGATGGATTACCTCCTTCCATTACCTTTTGACCCAGAAAACTAAATCCATCCTTTGAAGTTATGTTTACGTTGTTTTGCTTTTCATTACCAGACTTGGATATAATTTATAATTTCAACATGTTCCGCCCAGATGATTCTTATAGCGTTTGTACAATAACAATATTAACATTGTAACTTTCATAATTTATGTAAGGAAAATAACGCTTTATAGTTCTTCTTCGGTTCCAAAGGCCATTGAATTTTTATTTTTACTTCAACAGTTCTACAGGTACCTAATGTTATTTTAGTTTTGTTATCAAAAAATAGGATAGCTAAGGACAGCATAATATCTGCTTGCCTTTTCCCACCTATGTTGAGGTCGGCTTCCAGTCTAACCGGATGCAGCTGAATACAAGTATTTTACATGGAGCGACTGCCTATCTGACCTCCACAACCGAGTAAGTCGGTAATACGATACCCCTTGGAAAGACTGGTTGTCAGACTTTCGGGTTTTTGATGACCAGTAACGACTGTCAAAGATCCACGAATGACAGCCGGGGCCAACGGCTTTTCGAGGCACGGAGGGGTCTTGGTATGTAAAGATGGTCACCCATCCACGCCTCCTAGGAAAGCTAAGGATAGATTTCATTAAAAAATGATTTAGGACTCACGTTTTAGGGGTCCCAGGGGCCATATCGTGAAGTATTCATTCAATCATTATTCCATTGCAAAAAAGAGATGGTGCTATCAGTCTTCTATAGCTCCGTCTCTCTCTGACACTGGAAAAATGGTGGCATTAATATGTCATAATACGACCCCAGCTTGTTCTAATAAACGGAAGAAGCATTTTTAAAAAGATTCATACAAAGCTCGCAAACTCAGTTTTTCATTTAACTCACGTTCTTTACAGCTTTTCGTTTGCTACTACTGCAATTGTAAAATAATGTTTCCACCGTTTGAAATGAGAAGTTCTTGACAGCCAGAGCTGTGTAACTGACGAAAGAAGCAGTCATAATCTACAACTACTCTCAAGAACTGCCAAGCAACACCGTTGTGTAGCGTATACAGAATCAAATGAACCTCAACAACTCAGTCAAACTCAGTCCTTTCGTTCTTATTTCATCTTTGACAGCAGCAACCCAATTGCAACCTTATCGAAACGATAATAAAGAACTTTCTAAATTTAAAAAAACTTGTCAAAGGCAGCAACCGAAAAACAACTCTATTGCAACGGTAATAAAAATCACTGTGATTTAGACAGTGATGCAAAATCAGAGAGAGATATGAGAGAGAAAATCAGATAACTGGGAACTGACTGTTATAACCTACCAATAGTGCTACACAGATCTTTTGGCGCCTGACTGACATTTACAGGAGGGCGTTGTTGGTAAACATTTGTGAAATTGTCCGTTATTTTTTTTTTTTTAAACAAGATGGCGGCGTTTGTTCATGACCACGCGCCAAAAGATTCTTACGTCATTATCATTATATACCTACCCTTTTTCTAACGACGTTGGGGTCCTTCCAGTCTCTAGGTGCAGCTGAATACACACACAATTTTACATGTAGGGACTGCCTAGTGCCTATGTGACCTCCACACAATGACCAAACATCCAATGACTGGGAAATATGAGACCCCTTGGGAAGATTGGTTGTCAGACTTCCGGTAAAAGAAAAAGATCCTTAAAATATTGTCATATGCGTAGCTAGGTATTGTCATACCTAGCTACGCATATGACCAGAACTGTAAAAGCCAAATTAAGATAATATAATGAAATTTATCATCACATTCATACGCTGCTGATTCGATAAATCAGAAATAAATGCAGTTTATTAAAGCTAAATGAATAGGGTTATCACAACAGATAAATAACCATATAAATCACCAAACAAAGCGAACACATCGAATTACAATACAAAATATGACACGCTTTATAACTTTCAATATAAAATCAAAATGGTTCCACTCAACTGGAACCGTTGTTGGTCGGTGTAAATATCCACAAAGTCGGTCATAGTTGACTTAACAGATCGATGGGCTATTAACAGGACAATAGGAGTTTTGTTCGCTCGTTGGACGCGAGCAACGTTGACACCGAGTGTAGGGATGTAACACGCAAGTGTGGTACCGATACTAAAGTTATGTCATTAAACAGTACTGCTGGGGAGTTAGTTGCGCCACTTCTTCCCAGCGAAAGCACTAGGAAGTGGTGAAAGGCGGGCGTTTTGGGGGATTGTCTTATGTAATTTTGACGTCCGAAAAGTGCTGATTCTCAGCCTAATTTGAATAAATGCCCTTTGATATTTTTTAGTGTACAAAAATCATAAAAAACCGACTGCAACTAAAAACTTTAGAAAAATCTCATTTTTCAAGTAGCCGAATGTAGTTTGTGGCAGTTATTTTAGTTCAGTCTCAGATTTGAGGACACTAACTGCATCAATCAAGGATATAAGAAGATATGCGTGAAAAACATAAACTTGTCTTTGCTGTCGCGCATTCGGGTAAAAAGTTGATTCTTGTGATATTGTTTTACAAGATTTATTATGATGTGAAAATATGTTTTATTTCTAAAATCCTTTCTAATAAAATTGAGATTTTACGATTATAACTTTAAAATGCAAAGTAATTTACCGGATTCTTGGTCATTAGATTAGCTTACCAGCAAGTTTGATTGCCCGTAAGTGATTATCTTCTTTGTCCAGAAAATTGGACAACAAATTAAGATAATTTCTTCCAAGAAAAAGATGAAGATGTATTTGAATCTGAGGTATGGCTAGATTCTATAAAGAACATTAAAAAAAAAAAAACACAAAATCTTTTAACCCAATTTTTTACTGACTTCAAAAAGGAGAAAGTTCTCAATTTTATAAAGGACCTTTTCATAGCAAATGAAAATTTTGAATAGCTCCACTGACCCTTCTCCTTTGTCCAGATACCTTAAAAATTACTGTCCGGTATAATTCCGGGAAGCCGGATTCCACTACGATATTATCATCAAGTCCCAAACAGAACAATAGTCTCAATATAGTTGAAAACCAAAACCGGTACCCAATTACCTAGGATCATGCTTCCCATGCCTGATTGGGTCTTTTCATAACGGAATGCTAAATGCGCCCAAATGCCATCTGGGATCGGTACCAAGTATTGTTCGATGGTCGAGATATTTGATTCGATATTCATTATTCGGTTTCAATTGTTTGGTACCGTATTGTTTGCATCCCTATTATTTGGGATAGTTTTGTTCGGGTATCAATATGATGCAGTTATTTGTGAATAAATGTGGTTTAATCAAACATCGCTTTGTGTATGTTTGTTGACATTTGCATGTAGCTTTTGTAAACCGATAATTAACACATAATTGTGTTTCTGAAAATTCACAGTTACAAAACGATTTTAAAATAATATTTATTGCTAATTAATAATTAATTGTTATTTGCCTTTGGTATTAAAGCAAATCATACAGCCCCACATGCTAAAATAATCTATTTACATTATTGAAATCGAAAGGAATTATGGAACAAAAAGTAAGAAATGGGGTAGACTTCCAAGCTAATACAATTGCACGTAGGTAAGTAAGTACGCCTGGGTTCAATCCATTACGGCGCTTGTGTACGGTAAGAAAATTTACCGTGTCTGCGGCAGACAAGACAAATTCTTCGTGTACACGACAAGAATTTTGTCTGTTCTACACACGAAACAACGTTCTCCGCAACAACGTGCGCCGCGTCGTGTCTTGCGCAGACAAGATTTTTTTCGTGCACCGCTGCGAGCAGTGTACACAGTTATTTTCTAGTTACGACACGAATTCTTGCGTAGGCCCGGCGTATTTTCTTACCGTGTACAAGCGCCCTTACTCTTAAATATAAGGCAATAAATAGGGCATTCAACAATTACGTCTGGTTTCTGTATTTTAACAGTTAATTGGGGGAATTAGGTTGAACTATAACTGTCACGTTGGCAAATAGTCAAAGAAGTTATAGAACGAAAGTATTACAACCACATCCTCTTCCCATGGGGGTAGGTAGAAACTGCAGAATGCCATCTGTTACGATCCTTTTGATTCGTTTACGTTCATACATCTGGAGTGCGATTCACTAAGGCAAAACATCTTTACAACCAAGAAATCATCGTTGAAACATCTGATGAAAACATTTCGGTATTCTTTAGTTAAAACTGCGCGATCGTAGCGCCTCAACGATGTCGACGGCGCGACATAGAACTAAAATATGGTTCCAAATGTATGAAAAACGGTATTCAGAGTCACAAATCATCCTCGCCTTCGACGACAACGGAGCCTTCGCCTTCGATTTTAACTGTCAAACCGTAAAGCTTGTAAATTGTAGTTGTTTTCTTGGTTGTAGACAATTAAAATGTAAGTAAAAAAAATTATTTTTAAAATTAAAATGCCTAATAATGTTTTGTTTATCGTACTTTAATTCCTGAAACCTTTATGCCTATTTTTAATGTTTTAGATGGCAGTTCGACTTTCCTGTATAATTTTTTTGTTGGAAGAAGCTAAGCGTCAAGATAATTTAGAAAAAAGACGTCAGGCACATGTGATACGTAATATGGATCTTCTTACTACTGATACTAACTATATTAAGGTGTTCAGGTTGACTGAAGAGCTAATTATACAATTGGAAGAAGATATTTCCCCATTCTTAGCAAAGGCGAAACGTCGAGGTGGAATTAGCAACCGAACCAAGGTAGGTATAGCTATTAAATCAATATAATATAAATCACCATATGTGCAAAAATGTCTAAAACTTACTCTCATTCCAGGTTCTAAGCACTCTCGCATTTTTAGCTAGTGGGAGTTACCAAAAAATATTATGTGAGAATGCAAGAACCTATATCTCGCAAGCATCAACTTCGAGGGCTATAAGAACCGTAGTAGATGCCATCAACCACCCAATTATTATTAATAAGTACATACGATTTCCTCAAAATACAAACGAAAGGCAAATTCTCAAAGAAAAGTAAGTATTTCTTAAGTTTCACACTTAAGTTTTATTTTTTACTAAGTAGATACTTTCATGAATCAAACCATATGGCTATTTATTTTTATGTTACATACTTAAATAATATTTTTAAATTTGTCTATCTTTTATTTAGATTTTATGAAAAGTTCAAAATGCCTGGAACCATTGGCTGTGTTGATGGTACCTTAGTATCAATGGTTCGGCCCAAAGAACACGAAGAAAGATATTATTGTAGAAAAGGGTATCATGCTCGAAATGCTGTTATTGTAAGTTTTTTTTATTATTTTACTAAACTTATTGTAGGAAAAGGAACCTATCTGTTCAAACCATATTTTAATCTTTTATTTTTGCCTTTTAAGATAAATGATCCAGACTTAAATATAATGCATGTGGATGTAACTTTTGGAGGTGCAACACATGACAGCTTTATATTTAATAATTCACTCATAAAAACGCATTTGGAGCAGCTAAATGATACAGGAGAAACAGTATATCTGCTTGGTATGTATTTTAAAATGTTTCTTTACTTTTACCATCAGAAATTGTACCTGTTTTCAGGGGTATTTAAATATTAATATTAAAATAATTCAGTTATTTTTATTATTTTAAAATTAAATTAAATTCCTATTTATTTCAGGGGACTCCGGTTTCGCTCTTAGGCCATACATGATGGTTCCATGTAACAACACTGAGCCTGGATCAAGGGAAGAATACTATAATGATCTGCATGCCACTGCAAGAAATACTGCAGAACGAACCATTGGCATACTTAAAGGCCGTTTTAGGTGCCTTTTGGTTCATCGTGTTCTTCACTATGATCCAGAGATGGTGGGAAAAATTATTAAAGCTTGTTGTGTGTTACATAACATTTGCAATCAAGCCGGAGTTCCTCCAGTAGAATTACCAGCTCATTTACAGAGGCAAGAAGCGAGGGTGATCCGGTCACTACAACAAGGAAACCAGAACTCTATCAGTGATTTGGACAGTGGACGTCTTGCTCGAGATCGTCTAATTAATAGACTGTGGCGTGGACGAAATAGTTAATAATAGAAGTAAATACTAACAATAGACTTAAGATATTACTAATTCAGGTTATTAGACTGTTTGTTAATTAAAAATTATAGTGTAAGTATGCTAAATAGTAATGTATATTGTTCATCATAAAATATAGATAAGTGCATGTTTTTTAAATGTTGTTTTTTATAATGTTTTACTTAGAGATAAAATTAATATAGTGTAACAAAATAGTATGTACCTAGTAAAAGTCATTTTAATATAATTAATTAATAAATAAAAGTAATCTTTTTGCATACATTTTATTTATTTATTAAATCGCGAATTGCACTACTTATTCTATCTAGAGCCTGAGCCACAGCCTGATGGCCCTCTACTTGTCGACTAATTGCTTGGGCAATCAAAAGTTCTGCTTGTGCTCGGCGTTCTTCGATGGCTATGAAACGCTCTGTGATGCTAACCATTTCAGAGCGGCGTTGTGACGGAGGTGACCTTCTCAATAGTCGCCGGCGCGCTGCAGATTGACGCGGAGATAGGTGGTGAATGCGTCGGCGACCGCGTAATGTCTCTCCATGCACACGCTGAGTAGGAGCTGCAATTAACATTTTTTACTTATTACAGTTATTCTTATCTTACTATATTAGGCCATAGTGTCCCACTGCAGCAGGGCAAAGGCCTCCCTTCCCTCTTTCCATTTGTCTCTATCCTATATTACAGTTATATTTGGTCAGAGAATGCAACTTACTTTGACTGCCCCTTTCCAAAACATCATTTGGCTGTGACGCAGGTCTTGTTGGCTCAGTAAACGAAACCTGAAAATATATGATAGTTATTAATTTTTTTTTGTTTCTATAGAATAGTTTAAATCATAATTTTCCAAAACCATACCCTGTTTTCTTCAGCTTCCGGACTATGAGCATCTGGTGCTGGTTCAATTGCTTGCCGTGAGGTTGTAGGTATCTGTGCCACATTGTCTTGCATACTATCCTCATCAAAAGTAGCAAGATTAGACTGGAATATAATGTTTTGTTAGGTTCTTTTAATTATTCGAGATAACATTTAAAATTACACTCACAGCAATACCATGTCCAGTATTTAGCAATATAGGTTTATAAATACTTGTATTGATCAAACATAACAGGCATAACATGGGTGTTATGCACCTTAGTGTAGAGGTTACTTAATATGAGAGGTATAAGCATAGGTAGTAGCTAACGCTTAGTGGAAAATAAAAGAATAAACAAATCTTATACCCATTGCATTTCATGGCCTGGCTCATATATAAGAACCTCACTTTGGTCAGCCTGCTGCTCATTTGAAGGGACAATATTCTGAAAATAGAATGTATACATAATATTATATTTATAATAGGTTAACTCATTAAACTGACAAAAAAAAACTTACAAGTAAAATGCTGGGAGACTCTTCACTTTCCACAGTCCTATCCAATGGCTCTTCCTAAAAAAGTAAAAGTATTGTATTACTTATTAATTTAAATCAAATCTATAAATTTGTAAAGGTTTATAGCCTTGAAAATTACAAACCTCAAAAGGATTTATTTCTAAGTTCCGATCTCCGCAACCAAAACTTTCTCCTCCCATAATGGTTTGGATTTTTAATTCTATTTCACTAAGTTCTGGCAAATCCTCTATGCCACCACCAGTGCGCCGCCTAGCGGCTGCAATTAAGCTGGACTTCCTCTTAACTGCTCCTTTTTTGTCCTTCCAGTACTGCAACACAAGTAAGAATTATATGATTTAATGTAAGTATTAAATAAATAGAACACTTATTTGCTCGGTTTGGTTTAACTTTCTGTTGCAATTTTAAATGCTTTTATAATTGAAATTAGAAGCCTAGCCTAAAGTTACAGTATATGCCTGTAGTTAGTAATAAAGAACATACACATGGGCTGTCAATGTAAAAGGGTACGGTATATTACCCTTTAAGAAGGCTATCTACTCAATGCAACAGTATACACACAATACATATAATAATATAATTACCAACCTTACACCACTGTTCCGATGTTTTCGTACACCCACTACCATCACTGTTCAGGGCTGTTGTTATCTCGGACCATGCCTGACGACTGCGAATGCGAGCATTCGCAGTACGAGCATGACCCATAGCCAACCATGGTTTGCTTTCCAAAAAGCTTACTAGCTTTTCCAGCTGATTTAACGAAGGAGCTGCATTGCGAGACACTAAAAGATAAATATTTTGTTTACATAGATAGTAGTTCCAGAAACTGTGCTGTATATTTAAATAGAAATGTATGTGTACTTACTTTCGATAGGTTTGGAACCAAAATAAAACACAGAACAAGTGGAACGCCATTGGGTTGGGGTGCAGATTTTTTTTTAAGGTCCACTTAGCCACTTAAAACCACTTGGAACTTTGGAATTTCGTATTTTAATAAAAAAAACTAATCAAGATCAAGATATGATGAAGTTGTTTGTTTTGAAACTCATAACCTACAATTACAAATGTCAAAGATTTGGAATTGTTTTATTGCTATAATCAAAAATAATGAAAGTAATAAGTCGAAAATGATATAATTAATTAAATATTGGTTGCATAATAAATATAACGTGTTTTATACATACGCATTGTGCATTTGTATTAATTTAAAATGACGAAATAACTTAAAAATAGGTTAGTCGAGATTTTCTCGACTATACTCTAGATTAAACATAGCAACACTGTAAACATCATACTCATCAACGTTGTTCGGCAGATCGTCGACGAGCCTATGTAGCTTAGCGAATATGGTTTTTATCAACGTTGTTTTTAAAAGCGATATTTACGATGAAACATCAAAGAACTCGTCGTTGTTAACATCTATGATGAGTCTGTTAGTGAATCGCATTGCTGGTCATACACGCGCGCCGGTTGCGAGTACTACGCACCTGACCGTTGTAACAGAACATCACAAATAAGGTCACTATGTTGTCCTTCTAAGGCTCGGTGAATATTTTTCTAAATAAGGTATGTGTCTGCTTATTTATTTTATTTATTTTTATTTATTCCTTTATTTCAGGCAACTAAGGCCCATAGAAAAAACAATACATACTACTACAAACATACTTATAAACTAATACATACAAAAGTATCACAAATACAATACTATAATAATATAACTTAAAAATACTATCAATACATATAACATAACAAACTAATAACTACTGCACACGAAGTGTCGGCGTCGTGTTTCGCTGACTGGTGTCATGTAGCCGGCCACGAAACCGGCGATACACAACACCCTTCGGCCAGAACTCTTCTTTGAGGAACTTCTCGAGATGATGTGTCGGAACACGCACCACGAACGACTTGAAGTTCGTGTCGTGACGCGGCTCCAACTTCTCGACCCTCAAAGTCCAGTTGGTCTTCTCACGTAGGTACTCCACGATCTCCTCAACCTTCGTGGAGTGGTGCAGCCTGGACACGTACAGCAGCGTCGTTGGGATTGCTAGACGCAGCAGCATGTTGGGTCCTGCCGGCGCGGTGCCGCACTGGTTCCGACAAGGAGGCTTCTTCTTCTTCTTCTTTTCCACCTTGATGAAACCATCCTCGTCGCTCGTGTCTGCTTAGCAACGCAAATAGACACTAGTTCTACGGACAGTACTATATGAAGGCAATTACTTAACTAATGTGTTACCTAATTGACATATAATTTTTCTGAAAACGAAGAATAAAAGTACTATGACTATACAGGGTGTAACGGAAAGGGGGTATCAACCCTGAAGGAGGTGAATGTGCTCATGAAACTCAACAACTTTCCCCAAAGAACATAGGTCGAAATATGAAAAAAAAATTTGGCCCTCCCATAGTAAATCAATCAGCTGGTAGTCAGTTTTGTAAGGGAGGGCCAAATTTTTTTTTCATATTTCGACTTATGTTCTTTGGGGAAAGTGGTTGAGTTTCATGAGCACATTCACCTCCTTCAGGGTTGATACCCCCTTTCCGTTACACCCTGTATATGTAATGTGCATTTTGTTTGTGCCGAATAAATATTTTTCATTCTTTTTTCCTTTTCCTTTCATACATATTTCTGGGGTTCGGTTCGTATCTCCGATTTTTTAATTTTTTTTTATTTCGTATCATGAGTATCTAACATAATATTGTATGAGTATCCGTTACCTATTTGTAAACCCGGTACCCACACAATAACCAAAGCACATCTCTAGGATGTCAGTCGATGACAGTTAGATAAAAACAGTTGATAAAAGCCAATATTTTGAAATTCAAATAAAAGAACATTCCCCAATTCATTCCAATCGTTCGCAATTCAAACGTTCCGCCACGGCTCAACGATTCGTATCACCAAATCGATACATCGATTTAGAAATCGACTAATCGGTATAATTATCGGACCGGAATTTATGGGCAGTTCCTCCCACATAACAATGTGGAATAGTGTAACGCTCTTATAATAATTAAAAATCGTGGGAACGAATCCCATTTCCTTTATGGGTCAGCCCGAATAATTTGGTCTATTCGATTCCAGTTCACGACGTATTCTTTTTGATATTGAAGGGCAAAGAACGGATTTAAAGGTGCCCTTGTTCCAACAATTTCGTTACACGATTTTATTGTTCGAAATATTTTGTTTAATATTTTATTGCTTGTTAGCGGGAATTTATTAAGTTTATTGGAAGCTTAGTAGGAAAATAATAGACGTTGTTCGTTTTTTCTTGTGCTTCAATACTTTATTGATATTTTTATAGTCCAAAATTGTTTTCTGTTTCTTTAATAGGCCGACTGTTTACGATCATCGTTCACCAGCACCCTAATTGCGTATTACAATCTGAATCCTTTTGAAGGATATTGTTAATCTATTGCTTCATATGTTCGAAAAAATTGTCTGCTCAACAACGTATTGCTACTGTTCGTGTGTTACGCAACTACCCCGGGGGCTCCTAATCATACAATTGTAATACATAAATTCCAGACTTAAAAAAAAAAGTCTATGAAGAAACATACAAACAAAAATACACGTAATGCCGGTTGTTCAGAGGTCATACTCGTATAATGGAGGTCTGTGCCCACTGATGCTTAAAGCCTTGTTAAACCACCGGGTAGTGCCGGAAACATGACTATACGCACATATATGTATGTATGTTTGTGTTGAAATACTTATAATATAAGGTTTGTAGCCAGGGTCGTGTGTTTAGCCAAGAGGAACGGATACAGACTGGTAGTTATTAATAGTGCTGACTAGAAAGGTTATGTTTCCTAATCCTAGCTGGCAGAGTAATAATTTAACCCTACAGAGCATATTGTCCCACATATGGGACATACCGAAAAATGTCTTATATTTCAAAAATCGATCCAAGTAGCGTAATCTAGTGTTGACAAGATTAACTATTATATATTTGAGTTTCGAATTTAGTAACAAATATTTTGGATAGATCTGAATAAACATTTAACTATTTATGTTTTCTTCAAATCGGTAGGTGTGTACTTTGAATACGATTAACGAGCGGCGTAGGTATAATAATAGCAAAAAAATGATAAAATTGAATTTTTCAGTGTTCTAATAATTAGTAGAGGTAAGTTCATGTTCGTATTTGTCATTTTACGTGTAATCTTGTAATTTCATTGATACTATGTAACACAAATTCACATTAATGCGTGATGTGCTATATATGGGGCATACACAAAAACATACGTTTCTATTGAGTTATGATTTTTGTAAATATTTTTTGGAGAAATGGCATCATATTTGCAGGCTAGTGTATTTTTTTAAACCTATAAGAAAAATCATGCTCTGTAGGGTGGGCATAATTATCTGAAATTACTGACACCGAAAGACGGAAATAAAGCTTTGGTTTCTTAGGAAAGTATAATCAGCCGATAACGTTCCCACTGCTGGGACACCGGCCTCCTCTCTGTGAGAAAGAATGGGCCGTAATCCACCAAGCGGGCCCAGTGCAGGTTGGTAGATGTCACATGTCTTCGAATTTTTGTTCTAGAACATGTCAGTTTCCTCTTAGGAAAGCGGTTCCGTCATATTCTGGCGGTCGTCATGAACTCAACGTGTCAAAAACGCTCTGTATTTGGAAAGCCCTTGTTGTGTGACCGCTCACCGCTTTAATTCGCATTCAAGAAATTTGCAAAAAAGTGTGTCTTGCAGCAGTGTCAATCAGTTCAGCAAAAAATGCCAGACAACTAGAGCCTCACGCTGGACTTCAACTGGACCAGACGGGCAATTCTCTTAATTTTAAGAATGTTCAGTCAGATTGAGACTGAGATCATCAGTCTCAATCTGACAAAAATACTTCTACTTCCCCTACATTTTTGACAAGTTTTTGACATTGATTGTCTCCGAGATGATATTGTGACTAAGATTTTGAAATTTTTTAATTACGGGAATTGGTATTCTGATGTGTGATGTGCCGGATGTAAATCAGTTTTATTCTGCAATGTATGTAGTTTTGCATTTATGAGGTATTCCACTAAGAGCACTGATTTCAACCGCACTTGGACGAACCGCACCTTAGAACTTCCACTAACCGCACTGAAACAATACCTACTTAAATAAAATAAATTATTTTAAGATAATAACGAATAATTAAATAATTGCCGTGATATTAAATACAGAATGGACCAGTGGCCGGTTTCACAAAAACCTGAAAAAAAAAATATAGTTGGTCTATTGACACGTAAATTGTGACATGAGTTTAATGTGTAACGACGGCGCGTTGTGTTACACTACGGCGCGTTGTGTTCCACGTGCGCCTCAAAGAGATGTCAGCAGTAACTGACGGGGTCCAATAGGTGGCGTTCGCGGATTGTTCGAAAGAGTTACCGTGGCCCTTGGCACAGGCAACTGAAGGAACACGGGTGGGTTTTAGTCAGTAAAAGTCTGACACACCCTCCCGCTCAGCCCAGAGCGGGAGAAGTTATTTTATAATATACCACCCAAAAAAAAAAAAAAACTGTATTGTGGTGTTTGTCATTTGCCGCATACTTATGATGTAGTCTAATCCAAATAAAGTGCCCTAAAAACGTCCTGTCAAATGATGTCAAACGTTTTAGGTTTATAGGTAATAAAGTAGGTAGGACCTAGAGAGCTAGTCCATTTACTTTATGAGTCTTCATACAATTTGGACAAGAATTGGATAGGGAGATGTACAAGTTGTATGTTGTCTTTATTTTCTGAAACGAGAGTGGTTACTAGAGGTTTTATTCTTGTCGGTTGGTAGAAATGTGTGTTTTAGGTCATTGTGATAAATGATTGAGTTTTTTTGGGCCAGCGTGGCGGATTACGGCCCACTTCCTCTCGCAAAGACTGTCACTGTCCCAGCAGTGGGAACATTTTAGGCTGATTATGTTATTCCTGTGAAAGAGAATAGAATAAATAAATCGAAGACCAAAAAAGGGGGATAAAGATAGATTCTTTGTATTCTTGTTGTATACAATTTCATCTTTTATGACGAAGCATTAAACATATGTAATTAGGCGTTGGGCAGAGGTCTAAAGGAGGGTTAAATCCAAGGCCAGCACCGAAGCCGATACAATATATTTTTAAGATCTTCTTGTGCCAACTAAATGGGGACTTATTAATCCATTCCCCTTTATCCAGCTTATTTATCCAGCTTATTAGGTAACACAATGGGATGAAAAAAGAAACAGAAAAAGATGGCGTCGCCTCGTAAATCGGTGCGGGCCGGGGTGATGCATAATGTTTGCAAATTGCGACCAGCCGTAACGACTATTTGCCTCCAAACTTATTTCGCATTCAATAAATTACAATAAGGATACTTTTTCGAAATAAATTTAAGGTTTGACATTTACATTTGGATGGCATTAAGGGGGTAGCTTGATTGCTGGGAAGATGATGAGTTTTTTCTGCGTTTATTGACTGTGATAACTTGACGTTAAATGAATAAATCAATATACAAGGTGTAACTTAAATAACGCCCAACCTCTTAAGGGGTCATTGTACTCATCATTATGAACAACTTTTACTATGAGACTAAACCTGAAATCGCGAAAAAAAAATCAGCTGTTCCCTACATTTTGACGAGTTATGCGAACATAAATGTAGGGAACAGCTGATTTTTTTTTCGCGATTTCAGGTTTGGTCCCATAGTAAAAGTTGTTCATAATGATGAGTACAATGACCCCTTAAGAGGTTGTGCTTTATTTAAGTTACACCTTGTATATCCGAGCGTGACAATTGCCATGAAACAAAAGAAGTTTACCCCTCTGTGCAGATAAAAATAAAATAAGGTAGGTAAATACGAGCTGTGGTTGATAGAGTCAATCGAAACAAGTTAATAACTCAATTCAACAGGCAGTGAGCATTCACAGGCGGTTTACAATGAACCGTTTTGCTTAAAGTTAAGTGATTCTTTATAAAGTAACTATTAAATCCATAATCTGTATCAATCAAATCAACTTGGTTTAAATAATAACGGACGCAGGGGTTGATAGAAGGATAAACTACGCTTGTCGAGGTCGGTCCGTGGATGGGTGACCATTCATGACATCACGAGACCTCTCCGTGTCTCGGAAAGCACGTCAAGCCATTGTTCCCGATTGTAATTTGTAGATCCTTGACAGTCGTTACGGGTAGTCAAAAGCCCGAAAGTCTGACAACCAATCTTAGCAAGGAGTATAGTGTTACCCAGTAACTGGACTGTGAAGGTCACCTAAGCAGTCTCTCCATTTTAAATAAGTACTGGTATTCAGCTTCATCCGGTTAGGCTGGAAGCCGACCCTAACATAGTTGGGAAAGTCTAGGCAGATTGATTCTGACTGTCTGAGGGCTGATTTTTCCATACTCAAATAACTTTTATCTGAAGAATAAATCTGACAGTTTACCATAAATTTTCTATACAAAAGCTGTCAAATCGCAATATTTATTCCTTAGATATAAGCACAAATTAATCTCACTAAGCATTAATTTGGTGATGTCCTTTCCAAAATACTAGGTGTAGTTCTTAGTTTCCCACTCTGTTCTATATTATTTTTTATTTTTATTTTTTAACTAACACTAGTAATAAGCTAAAGAAGTTTGTTTTACTAACACGCTGGATCACTGTAGTCCGAAAATAAAGAATTATTATTATTATAAGTTAGTTGGCTATTGAAAAATCAGCCCTTACTCAATTATTTAAATTTTGAAAAAAAAGTTATTCTTTCAATATTCAAAATTCTATCTCGGATGAAGCTGACAAAAAAGTATAACCGATTTTCTTCCTTCAACTGCCCAACAAAAACAATCGAATAATGCTCGAATCAAATCGTAGCGTTATTCCAACACATGTATCATATCCCTAACACAGCCGTACTCTGATACCTACAGCATTAAGAGACTCTGATTAGAGGAACATTTCCGAAGTCTCGCTTGATGAGAGCGTCGGTTCGCAATTTTTATTTTTTTTTGCTGCCAAAGGGTCCAATCGTAAAAATATCGGAATACAAATTATAATGTACCTAATGAATATGGAAAGGGTTTGAGGGGTTCGACGTCATAAGATAATTTATTTCCAGGGCAGAAGTTCTGTTCGTTTTTAGGGTTCCGTAGTCAACAAGGAACCCTTTTAGTGGCACAGATCCAGGCTCCAGGCTGCTACTGAGAAATTCCTGATAGAAAAACCCGAACGCACCTCGCCCGACCCGGGAATTGAACCCAGGACCCCATGCTTAGCAGTAGCGCTTGCGACCACAAGACCAGCGACGCAGTCAATTGGTAGCGTTTTCAGCAAAATATGGCATTATTCGCATATTTCACGCCTACCAAGTACCACTGTGGTTTAGTCGAATTTAATATAATATCAGCAGTTTATCTGCGGTTCTCCAAAATGGTAGAGCGTGATGCGGTTTACCGAACAACAATAATGGAACTCATTTCAAAGCAACTGCAAACTAAGCAATTAGCTACTACTAGTTGCGCCCCGCGGTTTTACCCGCATAAGTCTCTATCCCGTGGGAATATCGTGATAAAAAGTATCCTATGGCCTAATACAGGTCATGGTCTACCCATGTACTAAAGTTCATTCAAATCCGTTTAGCCGTTTTAGCGTGAAAGCGTAACAAACAAACCTACAAAAATCAAATCTTTTCTTCATACGAGTAAAATTACTTTAGGCTAGTGATAGCGACACGTCTTGCCGAAACACCGAGATTTATTTTTTATATTGAAGTTGAATATTAATGTATAAATACATTACATAAACCTTCCGTAAATCCGTTGCGGTGTTTAGAAGAACAACGCGGTCACACAGACAGATATAGACGCGGTCACACAGAAATTGAAGGGCGGGCGTTTTGGGGGTGTCTTATGTAATTTTGACGTTCAAAAAGTGCAGGTTCCCAGCCTAATTTGAATAAATGGAATGGAATGGAATGGATGGATTGATATAATGGAATTTGAATAATTTTAACTTTGCGAAATGCGACTTGAAGTTATATTATATACCATAGTTTACCGGAACGTTACATGAATAATCATGTTTTGTTTAACTAATGCTAAAGGAGGGGTGGAGGCTACAATAGAATATATACCACAGAATAGATAGATAGATAGGGTCTTAGGGGGACTTGTGGCTAAATAATAACAGCCGCACAGGTCGATCGATTAGGTTAAGCTACGCTTGCCGCGGTTGGTCTGTGGATGAGTGGTGACCATCTTTACATAACGAGACCCCTCCATGCCTCGGAAATACCGTTAAGCCGTTGGTCCCGGCTGTTATTCGTAGATGTTTGACAATCGTTACGGGTAGTCAGAAGCCCGAAAATCTGACAACCAAGGGTCGTATTACCCAGTAACTGGGTTGTGGAGGTCAGATATTCAGCAACATCCGGTTAGACTGGAAACCGACTCCAACATAGTTAGGAAAAGGCTAGGCAGATGATGAGCTGTGATGGCAAAATATGATTTAAAATTATAGTGATACAAATGTTTGAACTGCTATAACGTTGTTATTGATTAACTTCAACTTCCTTTGATTTATCACTAAAAATAATCAAGTAATCCTTAATAGTACCTACCTGCAGGTTGATTGCGTAACACACTATCAGTAGCAATGGGTTTCATTTTGACGGTTCAACAACATTCATTGCGTTATTTACGTTGTGGAGCAGACACAATTTTCAAACATATGAAGCCAATGGATTAGCAATAAGCCCCGGATACACTAGGGAACATTTTGTCCCGCAACATGACGCTCAACACAAAATATACGTGACGCTGCAACGTTGCATAGTGTCCCGCAACATGACCCACAACATTTTACGTGACGCGGGACATGTTTCTTGCTCCCGCTCCGAGAGCGAGCGCACGGCGCGACATTCTCTCGGGACATTCACGTAGTTGCCGAGCACCATGTTCCGCAACATGTCGCTCCATTTGTCCCCTAGTGTACTCGAGGCTTTATGCTTCAAAATGATTTAAATTGAGAGTAATAGTGTGTTACGCAATTATGGTGCTGATTATTTTTTTCTTTTAAATTATATTCTGGCATCACAGCTGAAGTGGAAAATGGCAACTAACTTTTCTAGGCCACTGTATCTATACATAGTATAAAACGAAGTCACTTTTCTTGTCTGTCTGTGTGACCGCTTAGTTCTTTAAAGCTACATAATGCATTTTGATGCAGTTTCCAACATCATTTAGAAAATGTATTCCGGAAGGTTTAGGTAAAATGTGCGGAAATCTCGATGTTTTCACATGCCGCCACATCAGTAGGGAGCATTTACATTGCACTCGTGCCAACCAGGGGTGCGTCGCTAGTTACATAATAAACGTCAATTTTATCAACAAAACATGCCTCTTAAAACGTATAAAGCACAAAACTATATTAACGGCTTCATAAGTGATATAGACCGTGTATTTTACAACAATTTACGAGCGAAACCGGAGCGAGGTGATAGTTTATTACGAGTACATAGTGCCATATGAATCTTTATTAACGTCAGGCATTTTGTGGCAAGCGCAAACGCCTCATGGTTTCTGCCTTGAAATGGGGCATATATTCAGCCTAGGTCTTGTCAAGAGCTGTCTTAGTTGAAAATTGACCGTATTTCGTAGTTGTAGTCATTGAAAAAGTTTTTGATGATATGATCAGAACCGTACGCAAAATACGCGTATTGACGTGGAGTTGCGGACACCAACCCATATTACCAATGATCAAATGTATGCAAATGCCTAATTTCACCCATCGTCATTATTAATAAATACGTTTTAAATTTGAAACCGGCATCATAATTGCGTGATACACTATGAAGAAGAAGAAGAAAAAGAAATTGTGAAGAATATCATGGTGTCATACTTAATACTAATAGGTAACATTGAGTATTCTAGTAGAACTTGTTAGCAAGTACACACAAGTTATTACATTTGCCATTATTACATTTGCATATGACCTGACATATTATGTGAACTACGGGTTAACAATACACAGTGCACTTTTGCGTAGCGTGCAGGAAATTTTAATTAGGTATTAAAATACAATATTACGTTCAGACATAAAACTAGAAAACAATGCTGAAGGTACTTTGTTATTATTTATTTATACTCCCGCTGGAACGCCATACAGCAATTACACCAACAGGGCAAAAAATACTTCATGTGTTGCTCTCCATCCATCCTGAGCGCATTATTATATTATTAAAAGCTTTTGATATCCCAGAGCAGGGTAAAGGGCTACTGTCTTTCCACTTTTCTCTATTTGAAGCCGCTAAGGACCTCTTCAGCTATATACAACGTGTAACGTTAAGTGCGCAAAACCTGAAAATAGTTTGATCAGAATAACGAGCAGAATTAAATGAACCACTTTTTAATATAGGTCACATTTTTCAAAAAATCTTCGTTAAAAACGTTGCCGTGTATTTATTAATAGGTCAAGCAAGCCAATGTCAGCGCGGCGCAGCGGCCCGGTGACGACTCCTCCCACAGTAAAGCGTTGTCGCAGACGCAAGAAACGATCAGAATGGCCAGTAACACTAAAACAGCACATAATACCTTTACAATATTTTTTATGACGATTTTTCTCTCTGAAATAGGTCAATTGAATTAAAAATCAGTTGGGGTGTCTGAGGTTTTGCGCATTTAACGTTACACATGTATATACAAGTTGTAACTTAAGTAACGCACAACCTCATAAGGCGTCATTGTATGAGTACTGCGCATAACACGTCAAAATATAGGGAACAGCTGACTTTTTTTGCGGGATTTCTGTTTTGGTCCCATAGTAAAAGTTGTTCATAATTATGAGTACAATGACGAACGAGTTATGCGAGCATAAATGTTGGGAACAGCTGATTTTATTTGTCGCGATTTAAGGTTTGGTCCCATAGTAAAAGTTGTTCATAATGATGAGTACAATGACCCCTTAAGAGGTTCTGCGTTGATTCTGGGATACGATGTATATCCTTATACAGTATAAAACAAAGTCGCCGAAATATCTGTACGCGCATAACTTACAATTATTCAAAATTAGATAATTATTTTTTGTTGTATTCGGTATTGCCAGGACAAAGTTTGTATGAAAGAAAATTTCGGAAATTCAAAAAAATATTGCACCCGTGTGAAGATGGGGCGGGCCGCTAGTAGGTAATAAAGCTGAAGAGTTTGTTTGTCTGAACGCGCTAATCTTTGGAACCAATCGAATTTGAAAAACTGTTTTTGCAAGAGATAGCCCAATTTTGAGGAAGTTTATAGCTTATTTATCATCACGCTACGACAAACAGAAGCCGAGCAAAAAAAAAGACAGAAGGAACGCGAAGTGAAAACGAAGTAATAGCTCGGACAGGCGATGCGATGCGACGAGGTTGGTCGGGGGAAAAAGAAATTTCACGCGAACAAAGTCGTGGACAGAACCTAGTAATTATACTGGAAGGTTTTTTTATACAGGCTCCAAATTTTTAAAGGGTGTTCTACTTATGAATATGAGCAATTTTCACTCTGGGACCAGCTCTGAAATTATTAAAACAAAATCAGCTGCTTAATACAAAAGTTTAATACCTACTTGACCAAAATGTATGAAATAGCTGTTTTTTTTGTGATCTCAGAGCTGGTTCCATAGTGAAAGTTGTTCATATTCGTGGGTTGAACACCCTGTAAAAATGTAGAGATGTTAAAAAAATCATGCTGTATATTTTGCAAACACTAAGCACACCGAATAAGTCTATGTGTAGAGCATTATGTAAATCACATGTACCATTGGGACGAAAATCATTAAGAGCATAAAGTCCATAATCTTTCTGCTTCATCTTTCATGCTTCGGACCACAAGATGCGGACTTAGTGCCACAATTACTTGCACCACATCACATAGCCTATGACACAATCACGCAATAAGCAAAAGCTTCCCTCACAAAACAACATTAACGACAGAAACATGATTACAACAACGCAAAAAGAACAATTTTCTGACGAACGCTTATTATACGTCTCCGTGAGTCCGTGACGTCATCGGGACGTGTTGATTGCACCTCATTACTGTGTCCCGTGTCGTCGTCTGTAATTGAATACACGAGGACGACAATGTGAACATTCACCCTGTCCCTTAAGGGTCACTGCGATTAGGTTTAATTTTTGTTTTATTTATTTACATTAATGGATTAGATACAGGTGTATAATTACATATATTATGGAAGCTTTTGAGAATTTTATTTATGTTGTAAAATAACAAGGGATTATTAACTTTCAAATTAATTCAGGTTATCGTACGTATGATTACTCTCCACAGGTTAAATTTCGTAGTCAAATGTCAAAATGTTTCTCAAGTTGGCTAAAGGCACAAAAATCTAAGGCTTTTATCAAATAATCTTGAAAGAAACAAAATTGTGACACTTTTCCTAACTTGTTTAACCTGTGTATTCCCCTAATTGTTAAGAAGAGATGTATCTACTGATTTACACAAACAGATAAAGTAAAAGGTGTCAAAGGTTCATGCATCCCATTCAATTAGCTGTTTGTTAATTTTCATCCTTGACAGTCGTTACGGATAGTCCGATGCCCAAAAGTTTGACAACCAGTGTTACCAAGGGGTATCTGTTACCCGGTAACTAGGTTGTGGAGGTCAGATAGGCAGTCGCTCCATGTAAAATATGAGTATTTAGCTGCATCCACTTAAGCTGGAAACCGACTCCAACTTCTTTGGGAAAAGGTAAAGCAGACTGACTTCTGTTGGGCATTTATATTGATTTAACGTAGCAAAAAAATGTGGCACCTGAGACTTTTTTGATGTTCTATATTCATGTATGTTACCCGCATACTTACACCTAAGATAAACTTTTTGTCCATTCCCCTATAAAGAAATAAAACAAAACTCATAATAATATGTATCTATGCGTAAAATATACGGGTCAAATTAACCTCCTTACTTGAAGTAGGTTAACAAATTGCCCACTTATCTTCGCCCCAGCTCGTAAAATCGGCTGAAGGCGAATTGGGTCAGTGTTATGGTAGGCTTTCGGACTGGCAGCCATATTCACCTTATTTTAACAAGGGGAATGAACCCCCTAAATGCAAGCAGTCAGTGTAAAACGGATAGGACACCTTAGGAATAAAAAACTGCAAATCATGAGATTGGATGTAAAACAGTATCAGCCGCTTTCGAAACCAAGTTGGCCGGAGCAAAGACAATCTCTACAGATGGGGTTTCACGGACGGTCCAGCCGTGAGATTCTGTAACCATCTCACCGTGAAAGCTTGGGTCAAGTGAGCGTGGAATGAGCTGTCATTCTCTAGAGATTAACACTATTAAGTGCTCACTTCACTTATGTTTTCACGGTGACATTTTTACAGAATCGACCGGCAGATCCCAAGTGCGTATGCGGCACTTCACCTCAGACATTGGGCCACCTTCCATCCTGCGCAGCATGCCCTGTCACCTGTGCACTTGATGAGCTGGACTTCATCCATGAGAACTGGTCCTTAGCAGCTTCAAATAGAGAAAAGTGGAAAGACAGTAGCCCTTTACCCTGGTGTAAAGTTTAATAATATAATAATGCGCACAGGATGGGTGGAAAGCAACACATGAAATATTTTTTTGGTCCGTTGATGTGATTGCTGTATGGGGTTCCAGCGGGAGGATAAATAATAAAAAAGTACCTTCAGCATATTTTTCTAGTTTTATGTCTGAACGTAATATTGTATTTTAATACCTAATTAAAATTACCTGCACGCTACGCAAAAGTGCACTGTGTATTGTTAACCCGTAGTTCACATAATATGTCAGGTCATATGCAAATGTAATAACTGGCTAGCTACAATCAATGTCAAATATAATAGTATAAACTATTGTATTTTCCATTGTTTGTAACTTGTGCATACTTGCTAACAAGTTCTACTAGAATACTCAATGTTACCTATTAGTATTAAGTATGACACCATGATATTCTTCACATTTTCTTTTTCTTCCGAGATTTCAACGGGGTAATTGCAACAACATTCATTGCGCTATTTACGTTGATAATTTTTATCCCGATATTCCTACGGGATCGAGACATATGCAGATAAAATCGCGGGGCGCAGCTAGTAATATCATAGTTATGTATTTATTATAATTATGTATCTACCTACACAATCTGTAAAATAACATACGACAGAAATAAACATTTCTTAATAATGATTTGTTTATTTAATTGGCTGCCAATGTTTACCAACACACTTAACTAGTCATCAAATGGAAAACCAGTATACTCGTAATATAGATAATTATAATGTAATTGTGGGCAAATAGTAAGTTGACATGCAACGTGAGAAAAACTCGTCATTTTGATAATAACGCGAGTAAGAACGACTACGCAGCTGAAATGTTACCAAATTACAATTGCGAACCCAGTGTGGTTTTAACTGCGGTTTCAAGAATTACGTTTAAAAATAATTGAAGTATTATTTTGTAAAACATTACTTTTTTGGAAATAGTGTTACATTTAATTAATATTTTTAAGTTCAATCCTGTGGTTTTATATTTGAAATGAGCCTAAGACGAATGGCAGCATTCGTCTTAGGCTCATTTCAAATATCAACCATCCTGCGAAGATCGTCGCTCCACCTAGCCTGAGGGCGTCCTACCTTACGTTTGCCGATTCACGGTCTCCACTCAAGAACACGTCTATCCCAACGGTCATCGGTTCTACGGCTAATATAGCCGGCCCATTGCCACTTCGGCTTGCTTATTCTGTGAGCCATGGTGACCACTTTGGTTGTCTGCCGGATCACCTCGAATAATCATCATGTTGATTACATTAAAATTACTTCAAAGAAAAATAATTTCAGTGACGTCATTTAGCGTCGTGTTGTCTATTCTGTTTTAACATCCGCTTCCAACTAATACTTACTCATTACGCCAACAATACCTAAGTACATGAACGCCACAGACTACACAAACCTTATGGCATTACATACGGCTAAACAAAAAGTCGTGAGTTCTGCACACGCTCGCCTCTTTTAGAAGACGATGATTTATAATGCTAGGTACTACATGTCCGTTCCGTTTCGTGGCATCCTAGTTACGCTGTGACCAAAAAAGATGGGACGTGTGTGACGAAAATTGGGACTTTCACCTTACTAATGATAGGGGTCATCCGAAGACGGAATTAAGTCATTTTGGAAATGATAAGGTTGTGTTAATAATTTATATGTATGGAAGGACGTTTTTTCACATCCATAGGTCGGTACATCAGTACCTGTCTATATTCTACAATTAATAGTGCCTACTTAAGTACATATACAGTTTGAATGGCATTATAAATAACCAACTTTTAACAAAAGTAAAATAATCACGCTAATATTATAAAGGCGAAAGTTTGTGTGTGTGTGTGTTTGTATGTTTGTTACTTCTTCACGCTCAAACGGCTGGACCAATTTTGATGAAATTTGGCACACATATAGTTTATAAACAGGATACTTTTATCTCGATATTCCCACGGGATCGAAACTTATGCGGGTGAAACCGCGGGGCGCAGCTAGTATAGAATAGTTTCAACCAGTAATTATTAAGGTTTGCTAAGAATCGCCAAAAAATAATAAAACAATTATTACTGAAAATCTACAGATCTAATTTATTTGTAACTACCGCCTCAGCTTCGCACAGCTTCGAAAAAACATCGAGATTTTTGTATAAGTACTAAAAGCATAATCTCTACGGAATTTCTGATGGTGAAAACCGCATCAAAATCCATTGCGTAGTTCAGAAGAACAACGTGGTCAAACAGACAAACACGAAAGGCGACTTTAATTATTTTATGATATGCATAGATATAGATAAAAAGAAAGAAAAGAAAAAAGAAAGAAAATACGTTTATTTGCGGTAAACATGACGCCGAGAAAGATCGCAAACACAAAAAAATAACAAGTTGGGGGAATGCGTCACATCATGCAAAATGGCCATCGCCCAGCATAATGCTAAGACCTTATGCGAGTTACCCTTACGCTAGTTTTTAGCGACAGTCGGCGTTGACGTGATGACGTCAACTGGTGGAGTATACGATAAGATATTGAAGACTAACGTGATACAAGGAATTTTTGAGCGGGTAAGTTATAAAGTATTACATTTGAAGTCAAGTTACAGGCAGAGGCAATAAAAAGAGCAATATTTTTTATCATTGCCGTTCGAATTCTCTATCGGACTTATAAAACTAAATGGACATGTCGTTCGTCGTAGTATTGCTATAAAAAAAAAAAAAACAACTGATCCATACATTTGGAGACTGTAAAAAAATCATCCAATATATCTAAATATACAATTATAATAAAGAAGAGTTTGTTTGTTTGAACGCGTTAATCTCTGGAACTACTAGTCGGATTTGAGAAATACTTGTTTTCATTTGATAGCAAAATTCTCAAAGAAGACTATAGGCTTTTTACATAACGTTACGATCCTTAGTAGCTGAGAAAAGAAAAAAAAGAAAAAAAAACGGAAAAAAACGCTAAGAGAAAACGAAGTAACACGTATAATATATATAATATATATAATAATAAATAATATATATAATAATATATATTAGATTTATATCGGCGATACGATCTGACGTCACCAATAAAAAGGAGTTTTATATAAAGATGAGGCTGTTATTTTAGTAGATAAATTGTGGTGTCTTACGACTTCCACGCCAAGTCCCGGGCAGAAGCTAGTCGGACTACTAAACCTAAATTAATCTAAATTAATCATACCTAGCTTTACTTGCAAACGGCCATATTTTCTATAGAATGCAAGTGGATTAGCTTAATATGTGGCTCTATGGCATCTTTATGATAATACGTGTAATTTGCTAGTACTACGTATATGGTATGACTACCTTTATTATTTTTATTTATTTATTGTGTAAATGGGAGTCGATCTCATTGATTTATTATACCTATACGTAGGTAATGCATTTTATTAAATAGAGCTACTATTAATTTTGTTATTTTTTATTATTTGTTATCTTTACTAATATTATAAATGTGTGTATATTTTATTGTGTATGTATTTATTATTTTGATTACGTTATAATTATTAACATTCTAGTGATATTTATTTTAGAAGTTTGTATGTAGGGGACAATCTTCGGAACTACTGATCCAATTCCGAAAATTCTTTTATTAATGGAAAGCTATTGTATTGCCGAGTGTCACAGGACAGATAATGTTAAAGCATTTCACGCGGATGAAGTCTCGCGCTGAAGCTAGTATTCAAGTATGATAATATACGTGGCAACACTGCCCGAGTGACATGTCAAAATTTTGTTCCGTATTTTAAAATTAATTTTAATTAGTAATTAAGTAAAATTAAGGTGTAATTTTATGTGTACACGTAATTTAATTGTATAAATACTCAGGATTATTGTTTTCCTGTAAATAGATAAAGCAATACACAGTGTTTGTTACACACCGGTAACCTAAAACCAACAGCTGACGTTCGAACAACGGATTAAAACGGGGAGTATTTGTTCACTTTTACTTTCTAATAGCACATAATTGTCATTGTAACTCTGTTACGCATCCTTGTGAAGTTATAGCATAAATAGTTCGCTGATTTAGCACCCTGAATTGGGTCTAAATCGAATTGCTTTCACGAAAACGAAACTTAGCGAAGATTCTGTCATTCTTATTTTGATCTTTAAAATACAATACAAAAAAAAAAAAAAAACCCCTTCAACGTTCATGATCATTATTTTTGCATTGTGTTACACCTTCGGTAATATCAAAAATAACTTTAACCCTTAAATGCATAATGTTGCCATATGGCAACAAAGTACGTCATTTAATTTTTTTAAGAATGTGATAGCTGTGAGTTTCTGAATGCACCTCTTTTTGTCAAAACAATATACATACTCCATGAATATTAATATTATTGTATAATTATTATATATTTATTATCTAAATTCTATAGATAAATACCTATACAATAGCATTTTTTGCAATACGATAAAATAAATCATGCATTTAAGGGTTAAAATCTAGGCAACCTACCCACATAAAGAAAAGTAAAATCCTAAGGCATTAAAAAGCATCCTAATTTTACATCCTACTTGCTAATATAGCCTTGAAAATAGCCTTTAAACCATTTCAGTATCCAACCTAATTTCTCCACTTAACTACGATAACTTCTCCTGTTTTCCCTTCATTTCCAACCTATTTATCTGACTTCCTTTCACCGTTTCTTTATTCTAATTCCAGTAAGACATCCTGAAACCATGCCTGTGATGACCCGTAAGGCTACTGCTCAGGAGATGGACCTTAAATTGAGAACGGCCCTCCAGAAACTTGAAGCAACTAAACTCCAATGTGACCAATTGCTACGGGAGAATGATGAAAGTGAGGAGGAAATCAAGAAAATAGTTAGCAAAAATTCAAGCCTTAAACGGGAGCTAGTAGACCTACATCAACAATATCAGAATGTTGTTGTGGAACGCGATCAACTGAAGGTAGTCACAGATGGTTTCAACAACTGTAGTAATTTGTATGAGGAGGCTTTAAGTAAAGTTAGGGACCTAGAAGATGAATTAATTCATGCTAATAGTCGTATCATCCAATTAGAAAAGGAAAAAGAATGTAATCAGGTTAAAGAAACAAACCTCTTATATAATGAATTATTAAATAGTAATTGTAACCCTCATTCCTTAACAACTATTGACCTTACTGAAGATTCCTTGCTGAAACAGAATTATAGGTATAAATTTAGCCATAACAAAATGAAAAAGTATGCAAGAATGAATAGAATAATTAAAAAATGTAATCAATTTAGGAAACAACAAAAACACTTTTCCAAAAATATTCCACTGAGGAAAGAACGTGTTGATCTAGTGAATAAATTAAACAATTATCAAATCAAATTAGAAGACAGCAGAAAAATCTATGAAATTGATACACAGCGCTTACAGTCTGACATACAGGAACTTGAGGGCAGACTTAGTTCCCTTTACATTAAATATGTGGGTTCTCAAAACCAAATTAAAGAACATATTCTTGCTGCAAATGAGTTAGTTTTGTCTCAGTGTACTTGTCAGACAGTTTCACAACCTGTTGCTGTCCAGCCTGAGGCAACGGAGGACCCGTCCCAGACTGACAGTTTATTACAAGAGTGTATCCTTAACCAGGACGTATCTGATATAGTACCGGATCTATCTCAAGTGGTACAGCATGAGATTGGTAGTTGTCCGTCTTTCATTAGTCATGAGTTTTGTAATTCAGTTATGTTCTCAGATAGTATAGGAAGAGGCTTAGGTAAATTAATTAGTAACCACCTGAGTTATTCTAATAAAAATTATTGTATGACAGGGTCAACCTACAAACAAATAATGGCATCAGTAACAGGAAATGCATTTAATCCTAAAACCAACATTACTGTATTTGTAAGTAACAGTTCTAAGGTCAAAAAATATGAAATTACTGACTGTGTAACTGAGTTGTTAAAGTTAAATTGTAGTAAAATAATATTGTGTGCTTTCCCATATTTTGAAAAATTGACAAATAGACAAAACAAATATATTCATATGCTTAATAAGCATATGCACTTTTTAGTTAGTCATTATAGTGACTAGCTTGTATATTTTGACACCAATAGTTTCATAGAAACATTAAAGTCGACTAGGGATACTGCGTATCTGCCTGTTAGTTTTAGACACATAATAGCAAGGCTATTAGCTTTTTATATAAACTCAGACATAAGTATTATGTCGAAGTCATGTATTATTAACATCACAAAAGTTAGTAACAATAATACTAATAATACGCTGGTTAGCCTTAATGAATGTAGCTCAAATGCTATAAATAGTTATACAAATTGTACGAAGGAGGTTCCTTTTCCCTCACGCACTATGAGCTCATTGCCTGGTGATGACATTGAAGTCTTGGGATTAACTCCGGATAATCATTTAAACTAGTTTGTAAGACAACAGAAGGTACCACTAATAAAATATTTACACCTAAAAACAGCAACAACAAGGTATCTTCTTGCTCTAAAATAAGTAAATATCAAAAAGGAGATCAGCAGAATGCCTTGATATTGTTTCATCAAAATATTCAAGGTATTTCTTCCAAATTACTAGAAATTGAAATGTTTCTAGAAAAAACAAAGTTTGACATTGTTTGCTGTACTGAACATTGGTTAAAGGATTACCAAATGCTAATTAATTATAAGAACTATACTGTGGGCAGTTGTTTTAACCGTAAATCTATGCTGCGTGGAGGTTCGTTAATCTTGATAAAGAATTGTTTAAAATCCAAGCAACGAAATGACATAGTGAATCAATTGAACATTGCATCGAACTGTCATGTGTTGAGCTGGATAAGCATGTTGTAGTGTGCGTTTACAGACCCCCTAATTATCAAAACTTTTCTTTATTTGAGTCAATAATGGAAGATGTCCTAGCGAAACTTGCATCCAATAACAAAGCCGCAATTATTTGTGGTGATTTTAATATTAATATTTTAGAAAATAGTTCAAATAGCAGTAGATTACTAAGCCTTTTCAAATCTTTCAATTTATCTAATGTTTTTACAGAACCTACTAGAGTAACTCCAACTTCTGCTACTTGCATCGATAATGTCTTTTGCGATTGTGATTATTTAGATAAAGCCATCGTAAATTATCTGCCATCTGATCATAGTGGACAAACAGTGACTTTTAAGTTTAAAACACCTTTGCAAAAAGTGCAAATTCAATTTAGACCAATAACGACTGGTAAACTAAATAGATTCAATAGTACCCTAAATAATAAGTTAAATGATGTGGACCATAATATAGATGATGCAAATAAATTGTACGAGAATTTCTTTTCAGTAGTGCACACTGAATTCAATAACACCTTTGAAAAGAAAACAAAAAATATTTGCCCTAATTTTATATTTAGTGACTGGGCAACTAGGGGTATTAGGATAAGCAGAGAAAGACTGTTTGAGCTGTATGGTCTTAAGCCTTACATCAATACTGAAACTTTCAACAAGTATGTTGCTACTTATTCAAAATTTTTTAGAAATACCTGCAAGATAGCCAAAGCACTGTACATAAGCAACAAAATTAAATCAGCAGAAAACAAAATAAAAACAGTTTGGAAAATTATAAATAACGAAACTAGTAGGAATACAAAACGAAACACTGATTACACATTGGAGACTTCACGTGGTGCCATAAGCTCTAACTCAGAAGTAGCTCAAGAGTTTGTAAATTTCTTTACTAATATACCTTCAAAAACGACGGAATCCTTAAACTCATCAGCCGACGTATCAATTGATTTATTAAGAGCGAACGTTCCAGACTGCCCGGTTGAATTTCAATTTAAACATATAAACCCTATGATAGTTATGAAAGCTTTTCGACAAATAAAAATCAAATTGACCGAAGATCTATGGGGTATGTCTATCAAAGTTTGTACATCCATAATCGAGACTATAGCACCATACTTAGCTTTAGTATTTAATTTGTGTGTAGATCAAGGAGTCTTCCCAGATTTAATGAAATACAGTAAGGTTATTCCACTTTTTAAATCTGGGGACAGCAAAGACACCAATAATTATAGACCAGTATCCGTGTTGCCAGTATTCAGCAAGGTATTCGAAAAGGTAATGCTCAATCAAATGCTTAATCATTTTAACAACAACAAAATCTTACACGACCAGCAATATGGCTTCACCAAAGGATGTTGTACAACTGACGCCGGTGTCACTTTATTAAAACACATATTTACAGCGTGGGAGGAGGCCCAAGATGCCATAGGAATCTTTTGTGACCTCTCCAAGGCATTTGACTGCGTTAATCATGAAACCTTGCTCTTGAAACTTGAGCATTACGGACTAGGTAAACTTGCGCTCAGTTTAGTGAAATCTTATTTAAATGATAGACAACAAAAAGTTCAAATAAACGGGGTCAATTCACTTGGTTTAAAAGTAAAAATGGGTGTTCCACAAGGCTCGATATTAGGTCCTTTCCTCTTTTTAGTATATATTAATGATCTACCCCATTTATTAAAAAACCAACCAAAAATGGTGTTATTTGCTGACGATACTTCCTTAATTTTTAAGATAAATAGACGTGCATCAAATCTTGACGACGTAAATAACGCCTTACTGCAGGTGCAAAATTGGTTCACTGCTAATAATTTAGTGTTAAATGGAAAAAAAAAACTAAATGCATAAGATTTGCTTTACCAAATGTTAAAAGTAGTGAGTGTGACATGGTATTGAATAAAAAGAAACTAGAATTCGTCGATAAAACTGTTTTCCTGGGGATCACGCTCGACTCAAAGCTGCAATGGGGTCCTCATATAACATCTCTTGCAGGACGGCTAAGTTCAGCAGCATATGCTGTAAGAAAAATCCGTCAATTTACTAATGTAGATACCGCGAGACTAGTCTATTTCAGTTACTTTCATAGTATCATGTCTTACGGTATTTTACTATGGGGACGGGCTGCAGATATCGAGTCTATTTTTATTCTGCAGAAAAGAGCCATCAGAGCAATATATGGCCTCCGCAGGCGCGATTCTCTAAGGGAACTGTTTAAGGATATTAATATCATGACGGTACCTTGTCAATACATCTATGAAAACATCATGTACGTAAGGAAAAATCTAAATCTTTTCACTAAAAGAGGTGACAGACACACCTATAGGACCAGAAATAGGGACCAATTAGTTCAACCAGGTTTCAGACTGGCTAAAGTAGACTCATCCTTCATGGGGTACTGTTTAAAATGTTACAATAAAATACCTCCCCACATACTCCAACTCAACGAAACTAAATTCAAATCTTACATAAAACGCACACTATGCAGCCAAGCATATTATAAGTTGGGGGATTACATCGCTGACAAAAATGCTTGGTTCACCGCTGGTCCAGCTCCACAAGGGCGCATAAACTAATTAATTAGCATTCGAAAATATAGTTGTGAGCTGCTGAAGATTGAAAAAACTATCTTTGTATTGTATAAATTCAATCTCTTAATATTGTATAATTGCATAACACACGTGTGAGCACTATGCACCTAAACTCTAAAGCTACCATTTACTGGGTACGTCTTTCATTGACTTGAATGTGCCCTGGCGGCTGAGGGTATGTCATGCTCACTCAAATGTCTCGCTGGTGGTGGCGTGTGTGTTGGATCATTGAGTTCCCTTCAAAATGGTTGAGCTAAATGGTGCTGATCCATACGTCATGTTCGTGAACGGGCGCCGCCAGTAGGGACTGGTCATCTCTTAGCCGCCACGGCTTATTTTAATTTTAATCTAAGTATTTTCATTTCTGAATTGTTATTTTTTTGTTTTTGTTTTTATCTTTTTTAGTACGGACGCTTTTAACGTGCACGTCTTTCTACATCGTTCTCACATGTATAATTTCAACTTGAATGATGTAACCAAAATTTTGTAACAATTTTTATGATTTAAAAGAGTGTCCGTGGAGTTTCTTGCCCGTTCTTCTCCACAGGTACCTACGCTTTGGAATGGGCAACTAGCTTCATCTTTCTGACTGACCGACCCCTTGACAATTCAAAAGTGCCTGTAATTGGTTTACTTGAAATAAATGCTTTGAGTTTGAGTTGAGTTTGAGTTTGAGTAGCCTATATACAGGGTGTAGGTACTTTTAACATATAATTTCGAAAAAAGCGTTTTAATATCTAAATTTTAAATAGAGAACAGTAAAAATAGTAGTTTTATAGAAACTATTAAGCTTTTATCAGCTGAGTGCGTCGAGCGCAAAGAATGCGTACATAGAATAGAATAGAATAGTCTTTATTATAAACACCATATAAATTACAGACATAAATATAGAAATTCCCTTTCCCATGGGGAACGCCTTTTTCCCATGTGGAACGCCTTTTCCCCATGGGGGTAGACAGATACCTACTACAGAACGCCACCTGCTACGATCCTTACATACGTCTTTTACTGAATATTTTATTGTCAATCAGAGATTTCAAGAAGAAGTTAAGATACGCAAAACTGACTTTTTTACGAAGATTATGACAACATAAATATTTTATCACCACAGCTAAATCATCATAAAAATGTAATATACGCAATATAATTGAGCTCGTTCTAACTTTCTAGGGCTGCATACAAATGGCTGTTAATGCGATGATACCACGATAATCTTGGTCGTGGTAAACAGAAATACTAGTTTTCTGTAATTACAGCTTGCACTTGACGTTACAAGTGCACATTCTAGGGGTTTAGTTCAATGTCCAACGCGTTGGAACGGTCATATCTTGCGTCTTGATAGCCCTGGACGCGTGTGTGGTCTGGAAGGGACATTTTTATATCTTCCTATGTATTGGTGAGGTATGGACTTTTTTTATTGGTTAACTGTGTTCAGTTCAACGAGTCGATAGCAACGTTAATGTTGTCAGCCCGTATATTACGAAGTTAATGTAAAACCTTACAACATACTTCATTTTATACCTACCTATTTACGTTATTAGGTAGGTACTAGCGTAGTTTTTACGACCATACAAAAAAACCGTTCGTGTGCGGGTCGGACTCGCGCACCGAGGGTTCCGTACAAATTTGTAGGTACGTAACTACAAATTTACGGATTTCGCAATTTTTCTTTTATTTGTGCTATTAGACGATGCTTCGTACCAAATTTCAAGATTCTGAGTTCACGGAAAGTACCCTGTAGGTTTTGATTCAATTGCAAGTGTCGAAAATTTGCGGAAAATTGCGGCATAAACGGCTGTATCTTTTGATTGCGTTGGCTTAGAAGTTTGATTTTTTCACAGCTCCAAGGGACAGTAGACTTGAGTATTTGATATAAATTCGATCTTGATACCTCCACGCGTTCCTGAGAAAAAGGGCCGTGACAGACAGACAGACAGACGGACGGACGGGCGGACAACAAAACAAAGTGATCCTATAAGGATTCCGTTTTCTCCTTTCGAGGTACGGAACCCTAAAAAACATCGAAATTTCTTATTAATAATAATAATAATATAATAATAATAATCTTTATTGGAACAAAAACACATTTTACAAATTGATTGCGTACGTAAATAGCTTCATTGGTTAAAAACTATGTCGCAGCTATTAACGCCCACCTCTAAGAAGAAGAAGACAGTATTGTATGTTAGTTTCATATTGAAGTATTATACACATAAACCTTCCGGAATGAATTTTCTAAACGATGTTGAAAACCGCATCAAAATTCGTTGCGGAGTTTAGAAGAATAGTACAGTCACACAAACAAACACGAAAAGCTACTTTATCGCATTATTTATCATATAAAAGCGAAAGTTTGTGAGTGTGTTTGTATGTTCGTTACTAGTTCGCGCAAAACCTACATAACGGATTTGGATTAAAGGCACACAGGTAGTTTATAACCAGGATTAACACATAGGATACGTTTTATCCCGGTATTCCTGCGGGATCGAAACTTATGCGGGTGAACCCGCGAGGCGCAGCTAGTATAGATATACAGGATCAAATTAAATTAGCTAGCAAAACTATGCAGACGTGATGTGTATCGATATCTAAGTGCGATTAAATAAAATAAATAATTATTTGATGTTTTTTTGGGGTCAACAACCGCTGGTGGTGTAGTTGCTTGAAGTATGAGTTGAGAAAATCTGTTTTCTTTTGTTTTATCATATTTAGATATCGATAGATACTCATCACGCCTTTCATTTAAGTATAAATAAAAAAAAAACGGACTTTTAAAGCTGATATTATTTCAAATGACTATACAATGACCCCCCACAAAAACATCTTCTTCTTCCTGCCCTTGTCCCATTTTATTTGGAGTCGGCGCAACACGTTTTCTTCTTCCATTCTTCCCTGTTAGACGTCATGGCATCATTTACTCCTTTCTCTTTCATATCATTCCTCACACCGTCCATCCATCTTTTCTTTGGCCTTCCTCTCCTTCTCCATCCATCTACATTCATATTCATCACTCTTTTCGTTACATGCGTTTCATCCCTCCTCATTACATGTCCATACAAAGCCAAACGACTTCCTTTCAATTTTTCTGTAACAGGCGTCACTTTTAAACTTCCTCTAATATACTCATTCCGTACTTTATCCATTCTTGTCACTCCACACATCCATCTCAACATTCTCATCTCCGCTACATGCAATCGTTTTTCATCCATCTTTTTCACAGCCCAGCATTCTGATCCATACAGTACGACAGGCCTAATCACGGACTTGTATATTTTCCCCTTTAACTTGAGGGGCATCCGTGGGTCACAAGTTGTTCCAGTGACCTGTCGCCATTTCATCCATCCTAAGTTGATCCGGCGCGATACGTCCCGGTCTACTTCGCCATCCCCTTGGACAAGCGACCCGAGGTACCGGAAGTCGGACCACATCGGTATGGGCGTTCCGGCAAGAGTTATAGGCATAGGACTGGAGATGCCGCCGAAATCGCCCCACAAAAACATATCAGATCAATTTATTTTTGTTTTATCATGTCCCACCACGTCTGCGGAGTTTCGCTAGCTATTTAATTCGACCCTGTATAATCCTGTAATAAACCAATCTACCTTGAAGACAAAGATGACTAAGATACTTAGAACAAGTACCTAGGACCATGAAAAGATAACTAACTGATTAACAATAAACGGACGTAAATAATAACCCTTCACGGTTATAATAATGATCAATTTTCTTGTTTTTCCTTCATAAAGCCTTAGCAAAATAATTATAGAAGCAATTACAATGATCGAGGTCTGAGTGACGGTATCCTGGGAACTTTAGACATGGAGTCATCAGTAGCACGAAGCTAGATGGATGTTCTTCGATTTATTTACTTGGATTCAATGCAAAAACAAATAGGTGTTTTATTTCCTGTGCTTTTAACTGGTGATGACACCTTATAGTTAGGTTGGGTGCACATCGTGACTTTGTTTTATTGAAATAAAAGAAAAGAAAGACAGAAAAATGGGTTTATTTGTCACAGAACCACGTGCATACAAAAAGATAATTAATTCTATTAATAGGGAAACGTATATCTATAATCATGAGCACAAAGCAGAAATAGTCGACGGCTGCACGTCATGACTGTGACAAGATGGCTTCCACTCAGCATGATGCTGTGCTATAGGAGACCCACAGCACAGCGCTGATTTTCAGTGGTTACAGGAAAAGGACGTACGGAAACTAAGTCAGATCAAATGATTCGTGCTATAGGTAACAAAATAAAATAAACAGTACTTATACTAAAAAGCCACCACTTACATAAACAACCATCTTTTCCCAACTATGTTGGGGACGGCTTCAAGTCTAACTGGATGCAGCTGAATACCAATATTTTACATGAAGTGACTGCCTATCTGACCTCCATAACCCAGTTACTGTAAGACTGGTTGTTCGACTTTCGGGCTACTGACGACCCGTATCGACTGTCAAAGATCCACGAATGACAGCCGGGACCAACGGCTTAACGTGCTTTCCGAGGCACGGAGGGGTCTTGGTATGTGAAGATGGTCACCCATCCACGGACCAACCATGGCAAGTGTAGCTTAACCTGATCGATCGACCCGTGCGAAACAAATACATTTTATTAAAATATTATTTATTATACAGCGTGTAACGGAAGGGGGGTATCAACCCTGAAGGAGGTGAATGTGCTCATGAAACTCAACAACTTTCCCCAAAGAACATAGGTCGAATTATGAAAAAAATATTTGGCCCTCCCTTACAAAACTGACTACCAGCTGATTGATTTACTATGAGAGGGCCAAATTTTTTTTTCATATTTCGACCTATGTTCTTTGGGGAAAGTTGTTGAGTTTCATGAGCACATTCACCTCCTTCAGGGTTGATACCCCCTTTCCGTTACACGCTGTATATATATTTTTTATTGCATAACAAGAGACTGTTGGAGGTCGTTTATTGTTTACTAGGTCATATTAAAGCATAGGTTTCGGATTCAAAATTTAGGTTAAGTTTCAGATGTCACATATTTCTTCTTATACAGGCTGAAATCGACACCGACGCGGAAACTGTAACCATGAATTCAGCACAATGATTCTAGAACTCTTAGCGCAGAAATTTTGCGCCAGTTATTATTTTGAATTCAAAATCGGTTTAACGAACTTTAAATAAAGGTTTATTTAAATGTCTAATCTTATTTCAAATGGAGAATAAATTGTAGTATATCAGTAGTATCAGATGCTGTATATCAGTAAATACTGGTATTCAGCTGCATCCGGTTATACTGGAAGTCAATCCCAACATAGTTGGGAAAAGGCTAGGCAGATGATGCTGTATATGGGTTTTACCAATCTTTGAATAGCTAAATAGTGACTAAACTATTGGATATATCTTGTTAATTTTATGTATGCATATTGGAAACGTCATTAGATATTACATGAGTATAATTTACCGTCGTATTGTCGTCACCACCTTGTATAGGTACTCGTACCTAAATCTCCCACTATTTTTCAGAATCGTGAGTAATCGTGTAGGTAATGGTCAGAAATCGCCAAAACGGTGATCAAATAAAGTACGTGATGATCCAGAAAGGAAAATACTTAAAGGCGAAATTGTTCAAGTGCCAAATATTTTGATGTATTGTATTAAGTTTCAAGTTAAGATGTACATTTTCTTTGTCCATTTAAGGACTAGTTTAAAGCTCGGGATATCACGGATGAGAAGTTACTGGCTCATCGCCAAAAAGGCTCAAGTTTTCAGTACTCACTGTAACGGTTGCTATCGGTAGTTGAGTCTTTTGTTAAGTTGGTGCTTACCTGTGGAAAAGAGAATCATTATTAGTTAAGTTATTATTACGTTTAACATTAAAACCTTATTGATAGATAGAATACTCTTTATTATATAATAGAATCCGCCCGCAACTTCGTTTTCGTACAATTCGGAATTCCCGCCGTTTAAATCCTATTACCCCTTTTCCCGTAGGAATGAAGCATTTTCCCGCGGTAAGAAGTAGCCTTTGTTCATCAAGGATAATGTAGGCTTCTAATGGTAAAACAATTTTTCAAATCGGTCCAGTAGTTTCGGAGCCTATTCAATACAAACAAACAATCAAATCTTTCCTCTTTGTAATATTAGTGTAGACAACATCAAAAATACCGATATAAATGTAGAGTTCATGGAACGATTTGGAGGAGGTCCTTGCCTAGCAGTAGGACACTACAGGCTAACAAAAAAAAATAAAAAAATACAATGGTCTTATAGCTGTAACAACAAAAATATTAATTAAATTGATTAAAAAAAAAAAAAATTGTATGGAAGTTCGTCAAATTTTTATCCTCTATTTGCCTAAATGCATAGTTTAAGGGTTACCGTCAAAACTATTCTTGTACAAATTATGATTATTAATAAATAAACTGAATTTAATTTAACCCCTTTAAGGGATGGGTTTAAAAATCCTTCCTCACTGCTCACTTTCGTCATTTTTGGAACTCTTTTTATTAACTAGATATGATTATTTAGTAGATGTCACTATGGACATCATCATCTGCCTAGCCTTTTCCCAACTATGTTGGGGTCGGCTTCCAGTCTAACCGGATGCAGTTGAATACCAGTATTTTACATGGAGCGACTGCCCATCTGACCTCCACAACCCAGTTACTGCGTAATACGATAGCCCTTGGTAAGACTGGTTGTCAGACTTTCGGGCTACTGACGACCCGTAGCGACTGTCAAAGATCCACGAATGACAGCCGGGACCAACGGCTTAACGTGCTTTCCGAGGCACGGAGGGGTCTTGGTATGTGAAGATGGTCACCCGTCCACGGACCAACCGTAGCATGCGTAGTTTAACCTGATCGATCGACCCGTGCGGCTGTTATTACTTAGCCACAAACCCCTCTAGATGTCACTATGGACCTGAATGGCTAATGATAAAATAACAAAAAAAAACTATTGCAAAATTTAATCCTGTCTTTTCATTGATTGTCTAAATGACGTTGATGACGATAAATATAAAAACTCAACCTTATCCTTTGCCTTTGATTCTAACACTTGTGTAATTTGCAAAAGCCTTGATATTATACTATTTCAAAACATTGCAAATAGGCAGGTTCATTTATTTTGTATTAAGATTACCTTGAAGATATATCTGAAAATCTTAAGGTCCTGCGTCTGTATGTTTTCACATCAAAACACTTAAAACAAGGATGCTTGTTCTACATTATGCTAATATTGTACAGCCGACCAAACAGCGTAAATACAGTGTCTTTAAATTCTAAACAAATGTTCTTACGGAAGAATTCTTAGGGTACGTACACACACACCCCACACACACACACCTCAGTCACACTTACCCAGGCTAAACAGAACGCAGTGGTAACTTAATTGAGAAATGTAGTATTTAATTACCTATTATTACTTTTTTTTTTCTCTTGTATATATTTTGTAAAACTACCTTCTAATGCATGACATAACTATAACCAATCTCATTTTTGTCTATCGCGCTTCTATATCATATCCTCTGTAAATTATGACGTCTGGCTCTTGTGATACAGGACCTCCTAGTACAAGAGCCAGGGCTACACTGATGTTTGTGTCTTGAAGTGAAAATAAATAAAATATTAATTATTTAATGAGCGCAATATCAATCTTAACTCAAATTTTGTATTTGCACCATTAATGTTTCAGTCCCATGTAATAGGGGGGCGCTCCTATTGCCATCGACCGGGCACAAATCCAAAACTCCGAGCTTCTACTGAGAAATTTCTGGGCTAAGTGCTATTTGTTTTCCACAAATAACACTTGGCCCGACCCCGGAATCGAACCCAGGACCTCATGTTCAGCAGTAGCGCTTGCGACCACTAGATCAAATGGGCAGACATTGGATAGGGATAGGTAGAATTAACATAATTTTGCATATCACGGGAAAAGTGTAAAAAAAAAAAAACAAAAATAAAAAATATTGTAGTAGGTACCCACAGATATCCTTTACATGGTCTGGAAAACGAGAAATATACATCAGGGTCGTAAAAGTTGGTTGTAGGTAAACTTATAGCTGCAAAGTTATAGGTAAAGGTATATAAATAACAAAACATTACTTCAATGTCCGCCCCACAGTTGATACAAAACTGCTTCGCCGCACTTTTTGTTCTAGTTTTTATGGCGCGTACCATCTAGGCGTTATCCATGTGCGTGTACCTTTACTTAGATAACATGTGCATCACTACTAATTATTATACAGTATTTATACAGCAGTAGACGCAAATACGCCAATTAAGGTTGGACATGCCGCAGCCATGAGTTCATCGCATTAAAATTTTTAGCCTCACTTACAACTTGTTCGATGTTATGTCCTAACATACTATGTGTTTTAGTATTCTTTAGGGTTGTAGACCTAAGAAGTAATATAGAAAAAAAAACAAAACATTTTATATTTTTTTCGCAACGGGACCTCATTTAAATAAATCAATTAGAAAAAGGTTGTTTGCATTTTACGAAGGGTAAGAGACACTGTTGCCGGAAGGGCTGAAATATAAATAGACAGTTTTATCGATTGAAAAGGGTTGAATACCTGAGCTCCGTAAAATTGGCAGAATGTCCTTCCCTGGTCTGATTTTTATGTATTGCTTACATTTTGTGTGTGCATTTTCAATTTCGTATGTTTTGGGACCGGTAAGTTAGGCTACCTACTTGTTTTTGTAGTAGTTTATTTAGGTAGGTACATTAGATGTTCAGAATACTCATTTTTTACATTAGGTACTCCATTTTGCTTTTAAGCTTCACAAAATATAAACAAAAAAAAAAAAGACTAACGTCGAAAGAAACAAATTCGTTTACTTACATCGCTAACACTGCAAAAAATTACATTGCAACTAACAAAGCCAGTAAAAAAGTAGCAACAATCTTAAATTTTATAAAACGTTAATGTTTTATTAAATATTCCAATTAACATCTCAATTAAACAGCGGCCTTTAAGATCCAAAGCTATTACATAGACAATAAATACTTGATAATTATAGCAACTCTGTTGTAATTGAAATAATCAATAAGACAAAAAGTGCGTTTAAAATCTATGACTAATGGCTCGATTTATAAACGGACTTTGTTAAATTATGGTACCTTGGTAAGGACGTGAGAAAGTTGTATTTTTAAATCCAAATCACGATCATTTGTTCTTTGTCTGGGTGTAATTTATCTATAATATGTATGTATTTAGAAATATATATGTATGTTTATCAGTTGTACTTATAGTACAAGCTCTGCTTAGTTTGGGACTAGATGGCGTTGTGTGAAAGTTGTGGATTATTATTATTATTAAATCCATTAATTATAATGCTGAAACATAACTAGATTTGAGTGACTATTGATTTGAGTATTTTTTTTTCTTGCTCTGTTTTTGAGATCTCTTTTAGGACGTCTTTGTATTTATTAATTTCTCACTATAATTTGAATCCAATTGGGTAAATGCTTATTTAAAGTACATCTCCTAAATTAGATAAAGCTTCATCTTTGCAAGCAGTGAACACTGACACTGATTGCACACTAAAATAATTCCATTTTTCTCAGTCAAAAAACACAAAGAACTGACACCTTTTTATTTCAAATAAACTTCCAATTTTATTTTTATCTTTTTACGTTACAAAATAATAACCCACCGCGTTAACCATCAAGGTTATAGAAGCATGGTGGTGTTAATCACGCGATAATGAGTCGGATGACGTCATGCATCGATTGGGCGTTACGCCGATGACTGATACTCTCACCCTATTTTAGGTCGTGGCACACAAAGTACATAGATTCGATGTTCCGTGATTACATTTGTAAGGTTTCTTTCTGGTGTCAAGCGTTGGTTTTGGTGGTAATTATGTCAAGCCAACTAACGCTGGCCTTTGGTTAAATGATTATGTGGTCGTAACTGGATCAACGTGGAAATGGACGATATCATCTGATTAATTTCATTCATTCACTAACAGACAACGCACAAAATTTCATGGTTTGCGTTGTATGGCACAACGCAAACCATGAAATTTTGCACAAGGGTTCCTTGTATAACAATATAGTCAGCACTAACGGAGGGTTTTTGGAAATTCTAACCCTAAAGGGGTCAAATTGGGGATCAAAGTTTGTGTGGCGTCATTTTTGCCGATGGGACATCCAACCTGGCACATGATTTGTAGGAAAGGAGCTTGTAGCCCTAGGTTCGATTCCCAGGACGGGCAAAGTGTTCTTGGGATTTTCCATTAGGAATTTCTTAGAAACAGCCCGGTGTTTGTAAGTAAATATCCTCGTGCCTCGGAAAGCACGCTAAGCGGTTGGTCCAGTACCTGATCTCCGGTCGTGTTGGATTGCCGTCCCATCAGACTATGAGAGTGAGGGAAGACAGAGTTCCCTCACTCTCATATCTCCTGCGCCGAAGGCGTTACGGCCGAAACACGGTCTGGAGGACTGTCCATAGGTAGGGACGAGGTATTTTACTAAAATTCTTACATAAAAGTCGCCGTGATTTCTAAAAAGTTAACAACCAACCGTTTCTGCTTTTATCTTGGATTACTGACATCGGTAAGTAACCGGTGAGTCTCGTGAACCTCGTGAGTTAACCTGGACTTTATAGTTCATCTACGTCTGAAATCGCCAAAACGTCTTGAGCAAGCTGGGTGATCAATGCACATGCCTGTCCGTTTGAACGAGAAGAGACCTTTGTTCTGCAGTGCTGTATTATTATTATTACTATTACATCTGCAGCCTTGCTTGGTCAAAAACCCGACCACGTTTAACTCGAAAAGTAAAAGTAATTTAACCTCTAGGTACAAAAAAAAAAACTTATTTTAATAATACATACTTTTTTTAACCAGCCCCAGGGAACACATTTTTGTTGTTTTTGCACTACAAATTCCCCACAGCAGTAAATATATTCTTCATTAATTGAATTAAGTAATTAGAACTTTTTGCTGTCCGTATCAAACTCAAATACATAGCCAGTTCTAGTTATATTTTTTGTTAGACATCGAATTACTTTTAATTCCGAATCGAAACACATAGTATTATTTATTACAATGGTTTCACCATATACACACAATATTGAATCTTACTGTGTGATAATAAGGAAGAGATTTGATTTTACGTTTCAGACGGATTCGTCAAACTTTTTTGTTCAATGTATCTCTACACATGGCCATTTTATTTGATCGTATCAAACGTAATTTAATTTTCTACAAGTATGGGTGTAAAAAGTTCATGCTTTTGTTACATAATTAGCCTTTACTGTGTACTTCGTAATGTATTTGACAAAAAACCCTACTTTTGCGAAGTATGGTCGGCAACAACCGTCACATAACAAAGCATGGACATATGTACGAGTATTTATGTATAACGAGTGTAAAAAGACACTTTACGAAGCCGAGAGTCGCTTGTTTCCATCATTGTGATCATTATTTTTGTACTGGGCCTGGGGACTTTCTGGTTACGGAGATACAGAAGGTTTCCAGTTTTTTTGTTCATTTTTTAACGAAACGAAGTTTTGAATTGAGGGAGGCTTTAAAGCCAAAAAAAAAAAAATTATATGTTATAACTTATCTTTAAATCCCCCACGACCCCAGTACCGTTGTATACACCCCCATAAGCACAATGTTTCGCGTGCGTTACATTGCACCCTAACTTGCGTACTTGTACAAAGTTACCTAGTTTGTCATACAGAATGCGTAGACGACTGTTATACAGGGTTATTTTTCAAAGACCAGCCAAATCTTAGTATGTGGTACAGACCATCAAACTGAACAACTTTCTCCATGGGACCAATATCGTATTCGCGAAAAATTTATCAACTGTCCCTTAGAAAACTTCAATACCTACTCGACCTAAACGTATGGGACGGCTGAATTTTTATTCGGGAATACGATGTTGGTCCCATGGACAAAATTGTTCAGTTTGATGGTCCGTACCGCACCCTTAAATTTGGTTGGTGTTTGAAACTAACCCTGTATAATGGGTCTCTTTACACCCTGTGTAGAACGAACCCCTGTATTAATTGGTTACCTCCATTGCTAATGTAACCTACGTCACTTCCTCGGTAAGTACCAAGGTACGTACTTACAGTATCTATATTTGGAAGCACTCAACTAAGAAATATGTACCTATTACACAAATTGCCGACAAATGTAATTCAGCCAATTTTAAAGTCAGTTACGAAAAGTTTTGACAAAGAGGCATGGTGGGTGCTTAACTGCCTAGATCATTGCAAAGATTTTATTTGACTAAAGAATTTTGGCTCTAATAATAGTACCAGCTTATTAATGTACAGTCGCCAGCACATCAAGCTACCCGAAACTGACAAAATTTCCCAATCAACTTTGAACCTTATGTTTTAGTGACAAAGTCGAAAATCTATTAAATAAATTTGAAAGATTGTAGTAGCTTGATGTGCTGACGTCTGTACCACTGTACGGCAAAGTCTTCTTCTCATACAGAGAAGGCACGAGCAAAATTTTTAAATTCTGTCCACATTTGATGAAAAAAGCACAAACAGACGAATATAGAACCTCCTGCTTCTTAGAAATCGTTTAAAAGCTGACGTTAAACCTGACTGTATACTTTACGTTTGTCAGAATAAAGATCAAAATACAATACTGGCTCGAAGGTTTGGGCTTGGACTAAAGTTAGAAATCGTTTAAGCAGTCTGACAGATCTATCCTCCCACCACAGGAAAAAAGCAGGTAAGATAATCAAGAGGGAGGGATGTTCAGTCTCAGATCATCTTATTAATATTACAATAATGCAAAATACCTACAAAGTACTTATCCTGCAAGAAATTAAGCGTGGTAATATAAAAAAGCAGTCAAAGTCGTGGGCGTATCGCTAGCGAGATGACTACAAAGATTAACGTCGGCTCTTTAGTTTTTTGTTCCCTCCATTGTTCGATGATAAGATACTAATAACTATAGCAGGCTAGGGATGTGCCCTGTATTCAAATCATTTATTTATATATACTAACAGCCGCACGGGTCGACGGATCAGGTTAAGCTAAGCATGCCGCGGTTGGTCCGTGGATGGGTGACCACCTTCACATACCCCTCCGTGGAGCCGGGACCAGACTTATCGTGCTTTCCGAGGGGAAAGCACGATAAGCCGTCGGTCTTGACGTGTCTCGTGGATCTTTGACAGTCGTTACTAGCCCGGGTCGTCAGTAGCCCGAACGTCTGACAACCAGTCTTAGCAAGGGGTATCGTATTACCCAGTAACTGGGTTGTGGAGGTCAGATACGCAGTCTCTCCATGTAAAATACTGGTATCCAGCTGCACCCGGTTAGACTGGAAGCCGACCCCAACATAGTTGGGAAGAGGCTAGGCAGATGATGATACTTTTTAGTAAACCACAAAAATATACAACATAAAAAATACATCAAACACTACAAAATATACAATGGGCGGCCTTATCGCTTTTCGCTTTTATTATTTCATTTTAAGTTTTTTCTTTTCAAAGTGTGATCGGTAACATAATAACATCAGCTATCTGCCTGTGAAAGTACTGTCAAAATCGATCCAGCCGTTTCGGAGATTAGCTGAAGCAAACAGACTGACAAAAACATTGTTGTTTTTTTTTGTTACAACTTTATAAGTACTTAACTTTATATATTTTCTTGTGAATTTAGGAGAAAAACTTCAATTTTATTATATATATATTTGTATGTATAGAAGATTTGGACAACCTAACCTAACAGAGCAACACCTTTCGTTAATTTTTTGTCACAGAGTAAAAAAACATAATTCCGTTTTTCCAAATAGAAAAACATATTTCACATACCTGCCGGTACTTGCATGGTATATTATGGTGATTACATTGAAAAGAAAATGATTACATAGAATTCAGTTAGGGCGTTTGAGGAAAAGAGACAGGAAAACCACAAACGAGGTCACTGTGACGGATTGTGTCAATGAAAACAGATTTGTTCCCATTCATGGCTTCATCCAGCTTTAAGAGCTGGAACTGTTATGGTCTTTTAAATCTGATTTATTTATTCTGATATAGCACAAAATTAACACAAGCTTTTTTAACCCTACAAAGCATGATTTTTCATATCGGCTTAAAAAAAATACATTAGCCTGCAAATATGATGCCATTTCTCGAAAAAATATTTAGAAAAATCATAATTCAATAGAAACGTATGTTTTTGTGTCATCATGCATTATAATGTGAATCTGTATTACGTAGTATAAATGAAATTACAAGATTACACGTAAAATGTCAAATATGAACATGAACTTACCTCTACTAATTATTTCGACACTGAAAAATTCTTTTTTATCATTTTTTTGTGATTATTATACGCCGCTCGTTAATCGTATTCAAAGTACCCACCGATTTGAAGAGAACATAAATGTTTATTCAGATATATCTAAAATATCTGGTAGGTACTAAATTCGAAACTCAAAAACATAATAGTTAATCTCGTCAACACTAGATCACGCTACTTGGATCCATTTTTTAAATATAACACGCTTTTCGGTATGTCCCATATGTGGGACACTATGCCCTGTAGGGTTAATGTTGAATATTTTCCGTACTCTAATAAGCCAAGGTTCGCAAGGGCGCTTTTTACCGCGGCGATTTTTTACGCGCACTGGATTTTCAACGCACTGCATAATGCCGAGGGTTGAAAATCCAATAGTTTGTTTTTTGACGCGCTGACATGCGCTCTGTTGGATTCTCAACGCCGAGAGTAGAACATTCAGTGCGCGATAAAATCCCGCCGCGATATTTTTACATACGTGCGAACGTGGACTAAGCTAGCTGACTTAGTTCTGAAAGAAAAATAGTACAGTCAGCCGCAAGTCAGTGGAAACACTTTGGCCTTGAACTGGCCAAGTGTAATATACAACGTGTAACGTTAAATGCGCAAAACCTCAGACACCGCAACTGATTTTTAATTCAATTGACCTATTTCAGAGAGAAAATAAGTCATTAAAAAAATTGTAAAGGTTTTATGTGCTGTTTTAGTTTTACTGGCCATTCTGATCGTTTCTTGCGTCTGCGACGACGCTTTATCGAGGGAGGAGTTGTCACCGGGCCGCTGCGCCGCGCTGACCTATTAATAAATAGACACGGCAACGTTTTTAATGAAGAATTTTTAAAAAATGTGACCTATATTAAAAAGTGGTTCAATTGATTCAGCTCGTTATTCTGATCAAACTATTTTCAGGTTTTGCGCATTTAACGTTACACGTTGTATACTGAGTTTTAATACAATGCGAAACCAGCTTATATAAAAGGCCAATTCTCTTAATTTAAAACGTGCAAAATCTAGTCAAGTCTCACCTGCGACAAACAAATGTCAAAAACTTGTCAAAAATGTAGGTAAGTAAATTAGAAGTATTTTTGACAGATTGATACTGAGATTAGAATGCTCTCTCTGGTAGTTTGTTACAGAGGAGACTTAAATTTGTCAAAAATAAATCATTACCTGCCACTGAATATTTATGTGGGCAACCCTAACACACCATAAAGAAATCCATTGCAACAACATAATACACATTAGGAGCACGTTAAAACTTCAGCACGCGTGTATCGTTACGTCATAACCGGAGATTAATTCGCAGAATTGAAAATTATTATGATATTTACGGTTTATGCCTACGCGCAGGTGCGGGTAGGTTGGCAGGTATGTGATAATTGGTGTTTCAATAGGTCGTAGGTTGTAATCATTTTATTTTTTATGATAAATGATTTATTTTCTGTAAGTAGGTTTGTACAAACACTTTTACATGTCAATCATATTTTATTTAAACTAGATTAGGTCTGCGTTTCCTATCTGACTACTCTGAGAAGAAAGGCCAAAACAAACTCAGAGGTCACAGTCTCTTTTAAAGTCCAAACATAATCTTGGTCTGATCATGTGAAGACCATGTAGATTACACACAAATCATTGGTAACTAAATTGGTAAAAACTGTGGTTGTTTACCTGTTTATAGATTCGGATCTAATTTCGTTTTCGTTTCTCGGCCTAAAATACAAATCAGCACCGTAATTGCGTAACACATTCTTATTATAACACGCAATCACAATCTGAGGGGCTTATGGCTAAGTAATAACAGCCGCACGGGTCGATCGATCAGGTTAAGCTACGCTTGCCGCGGTTGGTCCGTTGATGGGGGACCATCTTCACATACCAAGAACCCTCCGTGCCTCGGCAAGCACGTTAAGCCGTTGGTCCCGGCTGTCATTCGTGAATCTTTGACAGTCGTTACGGGTCGTCAGTAGCCTGAAAGTCTGACAACCAGTCTTACCAAGGGGTATTGTATTACCCAGTAACTGGGTTGTGGAGGTCAGATAGGCAGTCGCTCCATGTAAAATACTGGTATTCAGCTGCATCCGGTTAAACTGGACCAACATAGTTGGGAAAAGACTAGGCAGATGATGATGACGTAATAACAATCTGAATCATTTTTATGTTCGAAAAATGTGTCTGCTCAATAACGTAAATAACGCAATGAATGTTACTGAACTGTCAAAATTAAAGTCATTGAGTTTTACACAACTATCCCGCATTTCGAAAAAAAAACCATTTCGAGTCGGACTCTACCTGTTTACCACATAGGTTAGAGTTTGTGTGATTTTTACTTCTTTCTACATTCAATTAAAAATATATTCCTTCCTTCAATTACAGATTTCGTTATTATTATCAGACGGAGCGCAGACAGTACAATAATAAACAAACAATTTTATTTTAAAAACAGTTCTGTTTTAACGATATTCACGATGCCTGAATAAACACATACTGTTTATACTGCGAAGTGTGAACTTATACCTAATAATATAGTCTATACTTACATCTATTAGTACATTACAATAACATCCAAAGTACCTACTTACTAACGCTTATAAAAATCTATTGTACACACGACGAAATATCCAGTATAAGCTGACTTCTCGTTGTACGAAAAGCCTATACAATGCGAGGTCAGCTAAAACTAGAAATGTATAGCTTGATAATATGACTGTCGTCGTGTGTACAGTCAAGAGCATAAATACCTACGTTAGAGTGACGCAAGATTCAAAAGCGATTTCCCTATAAAGTAAGAATGAAAATGTTATAGTGATATAAACATAGTATTATCGAAATCATAATATTATGAAATAGGTCTTCAAAGTTGCAATCGTAATTTCAAGAGAAAATCCACACAAATTTTAGTATAAATTCGAAAGTAGGTTTGTCTGTATGTTACCTTTTCACGCCAAAACCACTGAACGGATATCGATAAAATTTGGCGAGGAGATAGATGGCATCCTGGGGAAGGGCATAAGCTACTTTTTGCCCCGGTAGCACGTTCCCCTGAGATAATTTCCGATATAAACGCGGGCAGAAGCTATTTGGTTTATAATGTTGCGTTAATGAAAGGTAGGTAGTTATGCTCGTGACTGTACGACACGAACTAGTATGAAATTAGGTCTTTGTTAAAGCTGACACTAGGTCTAATAATCGAGACCATTTCAAACACAGTACCTAGACTGAAGAGCACAAAAAATGGCTAACTATTCATTTTGTTACGTTCAAACCTGTTGCTGCTTCCTGTATACCAAATTGTTCAGATACTTTTGAAATAGCTGAATGATATGTTTTTTTATGGTTTGGATGCGGAAGGCGGAGGACAGGGTGTTGTGGCGCAGTCTGGGAGAGGCCTATGTCCAGCAGTGGACTGCGATAGGCTGAGTTGATGTTTTTATAGAAGACTAGGTTCTGCCTGCGACTTTGTCCACGTCAATTTTTTTCTTTTAACATAAAATATATCGTATGATACGGCAATACTGTAGGTTCCCATTAGTAAAAGAATTTTCGGAATCGGATCAGAAGTTCCGTAGAAAAAAGTCCACATAAAAACTCACAAATTTTACTTCTTTGTGTATAGAGAATAGATTGATCGGTCTAATAGCCAAAATTCCCAATATATTGGAATCGGATTGGATATCATAAAAAAAAAAACCTTAATTAAATTCTGTAACTTATCGCTGAATAAACCTAATATCACAAAGGTCTCCAATTAAAACGAGTATCGCAATAGCAAAATTAAGTTTCCAAAAATGAAAACAAATAATATGATTATTTGGAAAAATAACTATAATACTTAGGAACATATAGTTCAGTTTGCTACAACTTCAACATTTTTATGACGTTTTCAATAGTAGTAAGTACCAAGTTATTCTAAAATTTACTCCCTGCTCCTCGCACTCTCTCCGCGCTCAACGCTCTTTTGGACGCTAAACCTGACTGTGATGTGTTCGCGGATGGATGGAACACGATCATTTGTAAGTATCTAAATGATTAATGATTTATTTTCTGTAAGTAGGTTCGTACAAACCCTAACACATACACTAGCCCAAACGTGATATCTACATATTTGTGAAAGTGGAAATAACATCAATTGGAAACAATGATTTGAACAGACTTTAAGTACCCACCAGAGGGGCAATTGCGTAACACATTATCAAACTTAATCGGTTACATTTTGACAGTTCAACAACATTCATTGCGTTATTTACGTGTTGAGCAGACAAATTTTTCGAACTTATGAAGCAATGGATTAGCAATTTGCTTCAAAATGATTCTGATTTCGATTGATAGTGTGTCATCCCAATTAGGGTACTGGGCCCTAATTCACCATGACCATTCAATTGATCCTTACATCGAAACCACGTAAATTCTTTAGCTAATCTCGCCAATCTCACGTTAATTTCACGCGGTTTCGTTCATTGTGTCAAATACGGCCCCTGGAAAACCACAAAATCTTTTATAATATTTGTAAAGTAACCAATAAATGAAAGGAGTCATTAATTTTTATTGCATTCGAATCAAAGATAATATTTCAAATGATTTTATAAACCATAATCGGCTTTTTAGGGTTCCGTAGTAAATAAGGAACCCTTATAGTTTCGCCATCGTTTGTCCGTCCGCAGCTTAGCTCAGAGACTCTTAGTACTAGAAAGATATAATTTGGATATACACATTAATCACGCCGACAAAGTGGCAAAATAAAATCATGAAAAAACATTTTTAGGGTACCTTCTGGGCACGTAAAGTGAGGATGTTTATTTTTCTCGTCTATCGTATGGTGTGGGGTATCGTTGGATAGGCCATTCAAAAATATTATGGGTCTATGAAAACCCTTTTTCGATTCAGGAATCAGTTTGTGAAATATTAAGCTTTAAGGTGCTAATTAATGTTAAAGTGTCGTTGTCGTCGTCCCCCGCCAGCGAAATGGTTGTTTTGGATATGTGAATAAAATTCATGGTAGTAGTATAATAATATATAACGAAGTTAAAAGGAAAACTATCATAGATAAGTAGGCTTTACAAGTTTACGAGTAATAGTCGAACAACTTACATTTGCAGTTGCTATGTATGGGAGAACATGATTTTTAACAACAATTTTAAGTTTTTTCTTGGGGTAAATTCATTCCAACTACGAAACCCTTCATTGTGCATGATCAGACCTGCACTTATACGGTTTTTGAAGTTCGTTTCGCCGTTTATGGGATATTTTTATATCTGTAATCACAATCAAAATAAAATATGGTTGTATTAATAATATTATAATCATTGAGTAGTGAGGTTTTACTACCTTTTAACTATGCACTCACTACCTAAGTACAGAAATAAACTTATAATAACGCCTGTTTCCCCGGGAGGGTTAGACAGAGGTGTACCTGTAATAGTACACACGCATTTCGTACAGAAATCATCATCTGCCTAGCCTTTTCCCAACTATGTTGGGGTCGGCTTCCAGTCTAACCGGAAGCAGCTGAATATCAGTATTTTACATGGAGCGACTGCATATCTGACCTTCACAACCCAGTTCCTGGGTAATACGATACCCCTTGGTAAAACTGGTTGTCAGACTTTCAGGTTTCTGACTACCCTTAACGACTGTCAAAGATCCACGAATGACAGCCAGGACCAAACGCTTAACGTACTCTCCGAGGCACGGAGGGGTCTCGGTATGTAAAGATGGTCACCCATCCACAGACAAACCGCGGCAAGCATAGTTTAACCTGATCGATCGATCTGTGCGGCTGTTATTATTTAGCCACGGGCCCCTCTACGTCCTCATTTTCTCTCATTTCGTACAGAAATATTCATCATTAAAAGTTGCCATTATTATAAGTCAGTGTTGCCTCACTGTAGAGGTCCGGTCCGGTCTACTGCGATTATGGACTAATCCTTTAAGAAGTACCTTCAAGAAGAAGTTGCTGTTCATCATTCTCGTGCTCTTACCCCACTTTATTTGGGGTCAGCGCAACAAATAAATAAATAAATAAAACTGTATTTTCTTCCATACGTCTCTATTAGTCATCATCTCGGTAGTAAGAAGAAGCTGCTGTTAATAAAGAATAAGTTATTTTCTGATGTCAAGTTAAGAACTTAGCCGAAAAACCGATTACCACTCGGCTACAAATGCTATCCTCACAAAGTTGCTAACCCACAAAAGCACTTTAACAAAATACGAAACCACCAAAAATAATGACATCACAAAAAAAAAACCGGACAAGAGCGAGTCAGACTCGCCCACCGAGGGTTCCGTAAAAATTTGTAGGTACAAATAATAAATACTTAGGTCAGGAATCGAATCTGGACAAATTTGGAAAAAAAGTCGTACTTTAAATACTTAAAGATTATATTTTTTATGATTTAATTGCAAAAGTATAGTTTTCAGATTGTTCCCTGTATTTATAGTGTAAGACGACATGACTTGCCAAATTTCATAGTTCTAGGTCAAAGGTAAGTACAGACGCCAGCACATCAAGCTACTACAATCTGTCAGATTTCTTTAATAGATTTTCAACTTTAGCGCTAAACCATAAGGTTCAAAGTTGATTGGGAAAATCTGACAGTTTCGGGTAGCTTGATGTGCTGGCGTCTGTACCTAGACTATAAATTTTGATTCCCTTGCGAGTGTCGAAATATACGTTTTTTGCGTCATAAACGGCCGTATCTTTTTTTTACGTAAACCTAGAAGTTTGATTTTTCACAGCTTCAAGGGGCTGTTACGAGTAGACTCGAGTATATTATGGTTTTAATTTCAACTTGATACATCCACGATTTCCCGAGATATGGCAGACTGACAGACAGACAGACAGACGGACAACAAAGTGATCCTATAAGGGTTCCGTTTTTTCCTTTTGAGGTACGGAACCCTAAAAAACAAAAACCTGTTTCCATTTTGCACAAAATCGTTAAAGAAATCATGACCGTCCAGAAACCGGTTATGAACCCAAATAAATCCGCCATCGATGCACTCGTATCTGTTTTAATTGCTTCAGTATCAATAACCTTGTTAACTAAGTAATTATACCAAGGTCAGAATGTTCTCACACTCGAACGAGGCTTAGAAACGAGTGAGCTTTGAACTTAATACGTCGTCTTGTAATTTGTAAGTCAAGTGTTACTAATACCCTGCGGGGTAATTGTGCAACACACTAACACTAGGAATGGCTTGCATTTTGACAGCTCAACAACATTAATTGCTTTATTTACGTTGTTGAGCGGACAAAGTGGTATTCGACTTTTTTAGTTCATGACTTTATGTCCTCTAGAAGGCGCCGAATTAAATTTAATATGAAGTCACATGGCCTATAACTAGCGGACGACCAAGACGCTTCCAACGATACCTCGTATATGAATTTATGATAAGAAGTTCAGAAATTATGAGGGAACAGATGAACATACATACATTAAAAATCATAACCCTCCTTTTTGCTTCGCTGTAGTCGGGTAAGAAGTTTAATTTTATGTCTTTCCCAACACTTAGCAACGGTAGTACCATTGGCTGATGCAGAACTGAGACCCTCACGTGTACAGGTGATAGAGCATGCGGCGCGAGATGAAAGATGGGCCATGGTCTGCGTGGAAACGCCGCATAAACATTTAGGAACGGAACCATCCGAGAAACCACACCTGTGGAGATTGTACAGACACCAGTACATCAAGCTAACCGAAACTGTTAAATTTTCCTAATCAACCTTGAACATATGTCACACGATAGGACGTCATTACGTCATTCGAGAGATAGTTGCTGAAAATCAGCGCTGTTGACGATAGATTCGACCGAAGTCCATTTTGCTGAGCAACGACCTGTTCTTGCACAGATGCGAAGCACGCAAGGAACATACGAGTATTTAAGACGCACGGCTTAGTTATACTTATTATTATTTGTTACAAAAGTAGTTATTTTTCCAGTTTGTTCTGATTGTTGTTGTTTTGTTGTCATCTGCCAGTGTCGCGGGTGAATCTTGATTAATGTATGTATTGTCTATGTCAATTAATGTGTGTTGTCTTTGGTCCCTGGCCATATTTTATAGCTTGAGTACGAGGCTTTTGACTACGTTGTATATTTTATGTCTTTTTTTTATTATTATTTATGTTTTTATTTGTAATGTGCGTTTTGTTTGTGCAGAATAAACGTTTTTTCTTTCTTCTCGCGATAAAAATAATCTCCAAAATAAAAATACACTATCAATGAACTAAACATAGCCAACGTAAGAAAAACAGATAACGAACAATGTTGACAAAAAAAAAAAAACAATCCTTGAACGGAACGAATGCATAAATACATCACACTCAGATGCATATCGCAAAGGACTTATGTATTGTGTCATAAAGGGGTGTTCTGACGGTACGACAATACGACAAGAACGTGTATTTTAATGCGATTAACGACAATATGTGTGACACGTGGAAAATGTGCGACTAAATTGAAGAAGAACTTGAACAAAATTAATGCAGATGCCAATAACTTTTAAACGAGTGCCCGTTTAAAACTTATTGGCATCTGCATTAATTTTGTTCAATGGTTCTTTAGATAACATGAATTAAATACAAACGTTATGAATGTAGCATTATATTATAACCCATTTAAATTAAAATTATCCGTAAATATCAGGCTTTTGTCTCTGAAAATTGATAATATGAATACTGTATGCATTCAATTAATGGATTAAGCGGGGGATTAAGCTTAAATAAATTACTGTTTCATAATGAATTTCCCGTAACAGATAAAGCGAAAAATATCGTACAGTTCTTGTAGGGTTTATTTATTCTTTATCAATAATTACGAAAAAGAGAGAATGAGGATATCTATAATAAAGATGTTGTGTAGTACATAGCTTAAATCGCCATCCCACCTTGCGCATGCGTGGTGTTCCATATTCGCGCCTTCTTTTTATGAGAAGCGATCATTGCCCTGCAGTGGGACCACAATAGACTGGTATCATTATTATTATTAATATCAAAACAGGTGCCGTAAACCGCGACTTTTTAGTCGCAAAATCGCAATATTTAAGCAACGTTTAATCGACGCATGCGGCAGATGTAGGCAAAAAACACCGAATAACATCGCGATTCATTTTCATAATGCAAGGCTATGAACAAAGACATTTAAATTTATAATTTAGTTAAGATAAAACCGCAAACGTGAAGCTCGCCTTATATTTACGAATAACTAATGTCGAATTCTTATTTATTAAAATTTTTAATTTCTTTTTGGTTCGTCGGGAGTATATTTTTTATTTATAACTTTTTAGTAAAGACGATTTAATGTAACATACCGCGAGTATTTCACTTTAACTTAAGTAACTTCAAAGTTATTTATGACTGAAGGAAACTAGGTAAAAACGTTAGCAAACATTATATAAATAATCAATGAAAGAGGCAGCTATTAATAACTCTAATTTGGTAAATAAATACTTATTTCAAAACAACAGTACGTAAAAAATAATCCTTTGAATCTAGACCAAGTTTAATCACTGTTAAATTATGTAACAAAATTGACATTGAATTTCATTAAAACAATCTTTAAAGATTCAAGATTTTAAACCTGTTTTTGTTCAGCATTGCAGAAGCTGTTACACATCGGGTCTTATTAAATTAAAGTTCTTCTAATAAAGCAATTTATTTTATTTATTAGAATACTCTTGCCTGAGGCGCTTGTGGCTAAGTAATTACAGCCGCACGGGTCGATCAATCAGGTTAAACTACGCTTGCCGCCGTTGGTCCGTGGATGGGTGACCATATTTACATATCAAGACCCCTCCGTGCCTCGGAAAGCACGTTAAGCCGTTGATTCCTCATTGTTGAGCCGTCATTCGTAGATCTTTGACAGACGTTACGGGTCGTCTGACGCCCGAAAGTCTTACAACTAGCCTTACCAAGGACTAGTAATTGTCAGACTTTCGGGCTTCTACCAAGGGATATCGTGTTACCCAGTAACTGGGTTGTGGAGGTTAGGTCGCTCCATGTATACGTAAAATACTGGTACTTAACTGCATCCGGTTAGACTAGAAGCCGACCCCAACAAAGTTGGGAAAAGTCTTGGCACATGGTGACTCTTGCTTGAGCTTTTGATATAAAAACAGTGAAAGGCGAGAAATTCAAAAATATTTAGGCCTAAAATCAGCAGCGACAAACTCCGCTCACTGACGCAGTCATAAAATCATCAAGTGCCGCATACGCACTTGAGATCTGAACCGTCCATGAACCCACATCTGTGGAGATTGTCTTAGCTTCGGCCGATTTGGATTCGAAGTCTACTCAGAGATTTTGAAGTCGGCCACGGTAATGCGAGCCCAGGTGGAAAGCTCTCAGATAGTTTGATAAATTGTATGTATCGGCTGGCTTAACTGGACACCTAATAAAACTTAATATAATACGCTAAGGAGAAAAAGTAGGTACTACATTTCAATATAAATATTGATTCTTGGATCGGAAAAATCATTTGAAAAATCTCGAAAAATGTAGTAGCACTTTATTTATAATACTATTTTTCTTATACCATTTCCATATTAAGGTAAATATTACTAAGAACGAACGTTCAAGGCTGAAACATGTGCAATTTAATTATAAAATCTAGGATCCGACAGTTTGTTTGTGTGTCAGTCGTGGCCAGTCGTGTTACAAGTAAACATTTATGATCCTAATGCACACGTTTTCAATTTATGGATTGTGTAGTTATCTTAATGTTAGCTGTTTGCAGTTCTATTCGCTAAATAACTGTAAACGCTATTGACGTGTGTTATAATATAGGTACGCTATGTCGCTAGCAGTTTAGAAAAGTGGCACCTCCAATGGCGTAGGACATTGCAGGTGCCACTTTTTTTTAATTGCTACGGCTGAGAATCTGCATTCGCTCTAAATCACTTTAAAATATTCATTAATTTAAATGCAAAATCAGAAATCCTACCCGATAAGTGGAAATACATATAAATACACGTAGGTTTATTTATCCAGATCTGACCTGACCTTTGATCCTCTCTCTTGACCACCTGACCTCTGACGCTGACCTTTTATCTATCGGGCAGCAAAACCAACTAAACAGAATCCGGGAATCAACCCACCACCTCATACTCCACAGTAAGTTTGCAACCACTAAACCAATACGGCAGTTAATAAAAATCAGAATATTTAGTAACACAATAACCAGACATTTTGCAGAACAACGAGTACTCGTATTATGCATAATAACAGATTGTTAAGAGTAATGAGCAATCAAAACGTATAATTAGGACCGGAATGAATTATCCATTAATTTTCATGTGTAGCGATGTTATCATACGTATAACCAACCTCATAATTAGTTTATCGCTTTTGACAACAATTCCCAGAAAATTTAATCTTCAGTAAGGTAACTGTCCCATCGCTGTCGAGGAAGTGACTAGCTATAGACTATTTTCTCCGTCAAAATACTTACAACAGATGTATGTATGTCCCGTGTCAGTAAAACAGATACATAATATACTGCTTGATTTTTTTCCGGCTCCAAATTTTTGAAGGGTGTTCTACCCATGAATATCTACAACTTTCACTATGGGACCAACTCTGTGATCACGAAAAAAAATTCGTTTTTGGTCAAATAGGTATTGAACTTTTGTATTTAACAGCTGATTTTTTTTCGTGATTTCAGAGTTGGTCACGTAGTGAAAGTTGTTCATAATCATTGGTAGAACACCCTGTAAAAATTTGGAGACTGTAAAAAAAATCATCCAGTAGTTAACCGCTGACTATTCACACTGCCGGCGAGATAGAGAGTTGTTTGTTGTACGTTAATTGAACTAGAACATAGTCGATAGCTAGTCGGTTTCTCCGTTTCTCGTCAGTGATGGGAAAGGTGCCTAAAGTTGACATTATCTACCTCTCGAATAGACAAAGAATGTGTTTTGGTCGTTTTATAACCGGCAAGTCACATTCAAGCTTAGGGTGGTAACACAATAACAAGGTCGACTTTACCTACCTTTATTAATTTATAGCATAATTTAAAGCTGTTTTGTTACTAAATGAAACGAGACTAGATAATCAATTTTTTTTTTAATAATAAGGTCAACTAGCAACCTTTGAATTGAATAATAATATAACGAAATAGATCAGTTTGGTTTATTATTAGTTGTGCATGCGCATGTGCACGTGCGTTTGTTGATAATAATCTGATGGTTTGGTTTGGTGTAGTAGACTTTCTTGATACAAGGGTAATCCCGGTAAAAAATGTCTACACTCCAACAGTATTTGCAAATCTAGTATAGTATTTTTATCTCATGAAGCGATGCACGCTTTACTTGTGGTAACCAAGTGTACACGCTGTGAATGTGTGTATTGTTGTAGCTCTCGGTACCGTCTGAGACAATGGTGAAGTCGGAAGTGTGTGTGCATTGCGTGCTGACGCTAGTCCTCACGCACACATTCATAGCGTATTTGTACACTGGGTTACCACAAGTAATGCACGCGTCGCTACGTAAGATTGAAATACTATAAAAATTCGCTATATGAAATGAAGTAAGTATCAGTTGCAAATAAAATCTGTCATAAACAGCCACACAACTAAGCCATAAACCAGCTGTTTGAATTTTTTTGTAAACTAAGGCTACGTACGCACTGACAGATGGCTTGCTTAGACTTGCTTAGCGCTGGAATTTTCACAACCAACCGCACTGTGCGCTTGGCACCTTCACTAGTTGCCTAGCGTGTGTCGAAGGATAAAAACCCTCTATAGCATAATGTAGACTGTAGGCAACATACCGTATAAACGCCTCGAAATTTTAAATAATTGATTTCATAACGTAATCGCGCACTGTAACTCGTAGTCTACACTCCGAACTAATGAACTAGTACCAAAAAATACGACTAGACGGCGCTTCTTGTTACAAATTGAGATTTGTGTTACGACAGTCGGTATTTAGGCACGAAACGTGGCTGTTCACTGTGATTTAAAAAATATATAAAAAATTGTTCTGCTCGTGTGTATTATATTGATAAATTGGAGAGGTAAGCGTTTGAACTTTATTTTTTAACGTTATTTTTAATACATTCACATTTTATTTTGTTTTTGTTGGTAAAAGTGATTGTTGCAATTTTTGTAATTTTCTTCCCAAATAATTAAAAATAATGAAAACCCAAAAACACGTGTATTTTTTTTTTTAATCATCTCTAATCCAAAAAATCAAATAAATCCCAGCTTATGAGTCATAGAGGGTTAAGTCTTTAGGCTCTAGTGCGTACGTAGCCGAATATTGTCACTTGAAACAAATCCATACATAGATTGATTGTTATCAATCTATGTATTTTGAATTTGTTTAAATGTAAATTTTTATTTGTAAAAATGTAAGAACGTTCCTGCTTTTCAGTGCTTCTGAGATGAAACGTCTCCAAGAGAATTTATATAAACTTTTACATATACTACAACAGAACTGGGATGGCTCAATAAAAATAACTTCATTACAATGTTAATTAAACGGCTTCGTCTGGATTGTCAGGTGTTTCTCTAAATTAAGATTTTTGTGGGTTTGTGTAGTGTTCTCTAGATCACATGTATTATGCTTACAGCCAAAGTATGGAACTCTCTGTCAGCGTCCGTGTTCCCTTCCACATTTAACCTGTCTGTCTTCAAAACAAGAGTAAACAAGCAACTTCTGGGCACACTAGTTCCATCATAAGCCTTATCAATCGCTTTTTATCAGGCGTGATCGAGGTCAAGAGCAGGACCATTCAGAAATAAAAATTTTAAAAAAATCTGGGAAAGCTTCATTGTTTTAGGGATTTTGAGTATTATTTATTTTCTAGAAATTCAGGTTCTGCGTATACAACTTGACTGACCAGAGCTGTACGAAATATTTTAATACCTAATTGTAAAAATAATTCCACTACCAAACTGTGGCCACCGTAGAGAGAAAACAATATTTCCCTAGAAAATTATTAAATCGAAATTATGATTTAACCAGCAAATTCGTTGGAAAAATGGTGCAATGCCATTAATTTCGTTTTTCATTAAAAGCACGTCATGAAAGGGTTTCGTTGAAATTGATTAATCGGTTTCCAAAAAATTCAGGCCGTTGCCTCATTCAGGAATTCAGCTCTTTGATATTTGTTGGACTGAAATTACAATACCTACCTACATTACAATATAAATACTCGTATCCTTCTACCTTACCCGTGAAAATTATGTTAAAATGCATTTCATGCCGACTATTTCCGGCTATATCATAATTATATTTGAAAACATGCATCTCCTTAAACTTAAGTTTATATGAATTCTAGACTTAAAGTTCAAAGTCACAATCGGAGTAAAAATATCATATACGTAGTACTAAACCACAAACGATCCTCCATTAAATAACACTTTCGCTAAATGGGACATCCAGATTTATCACAGCTGCAATCATAAACGAGATACTCACACAAGACCATAAGGACTATTACTGCTCAATCTTTTGAATCTATTTATACTATAAATTGTTCATGACCCCAATAGAGACACCAAGACAATTTTATTGTTTATACCAAGTGCGAGGCTCACAATTGCTCAATAGGACAATCAGTCTGGTGATATTCCGGAGAGAACATACATTACATTGGACAACAGATAGAAGATCTGTGAAGATTTAGAAATAAACTAGCAAAGTATTGGTTGAAAAGGTGTTGTAATAGTGTGTCCGAAAATTGATGTTCAAATGTTTGAAGATGATTTGGCTATTTTTTCTCTGAACGTATAATATACGAGTATATACACAAAAAAAGATAATTTACTTAATATGTTAAAATTTTAGTTACACCAACAATCGTAAAAATGGCTGGGATGCTTCACCGGCAATAGATATACGTGTTAAATAAACAAAGTTCACCAATGAATAATAAGCAATAATTATTAAGTATTACATTTGAAAAATAAACACTAACGGCAGTAATATTTAAAATAGACACTAAAAAAAACAAGCATATATTAAAATTGACACGAGGACAAACGAACAGAATAATAATTTAATTATTACAATAGCGAACATGTTTCAAATCTTGCATTTTGTTTCGGTACAAACGGGCGATTTTAGGACCACACGCATGCCATTAAAAAGTCGCTGAATATTAATGGACAGGCCTCAAATATGAAATCTTATACGAGATATTATTACGTCAGAATTTAACGGCATCCGCGTTATATGGCTGATTTCAGTAACTGTTATCTAATATCCAATGGTCTGTAACACTTTAATACGCAGTGAAATATTCCTGTGCCACTTATTGCGCTATTTTATGTGTTTCATAATTTTAGAATATGATCCTGACCTTTTTAGGAATTTGCATTTGAAATTCTAGATCGCTTAGCTTATTACTAGTTTCGTTACGCAATATTTTAGATATAGTTGTGATAAAACTGGCGATATACAAGCACTCTCATTCACACGCAGTGCATCAACTCAGCCACAAATGATCGCTCAACAGTTGCCCGTTGACAAAACTTTAATACAAAAGTAAAATAGCAATTTTTCGCCCGACAGGACGTTGCTGTCTCTTCGACAACGAGTGTTATTAACATGATCTCGCAATTAATTATATATATATTCTTTGCTATACGTGGTCATGCTATGACCTAAGGCACTATAGGGTATTGCAGTATAGTAAATCGAACAATAATAAAGCTTCGATCGGTTAATGTCCGGTATTGTCATAAATATTCCATACTGGTAGGACCCTGTGAATTTACTTAAGATGATGCCATGTAGAGATCTAGGAATGTATAAACTATTTGATTCTAAAGGTTTAATTTTAATCTGATGTCTTTTTTGAAGGACGTAAAAGCACCATAGATACTTATTCGAGAATGCATCGTGATCATAGATTGAAGATTAATTAATAACCTATTTCTTCTGATTAGATATAATATTTCATTGCATGATTTGTACAAGATTTTTCATAAAAGAACCTTCAAATCTCCCAAAGATTGAAAACAATATCCATTAAATTTAGGGTTAAATCTGGAACCCCGAAAATAGAACGAAGTCTCGAAGCTCTGACACGAGTTTTATGAACATGCCTTCTACTTTTAAATTAAGATTCTACTTACTTCCTCCAATCTCTCGTATAAAATTCTAAAAAAAATTAACGCATTTTCCAAAACAAGTAATTCTTCCCTTAATTAACAAAAAATTTTTTTTTCCGATATTTCAATCAGTTTATATTCATAGAGGTATTCATCCGTGAGGGAACGGTAAGGGAATACTAATCCCCTACAGCGTCGGGCATAAATTTGTTAAGGTCGAGCCTTATCGATGTGAACCCAGTTTTATGCAAGTGCAAAACCCCGAGGTACGACGTTATTACGTTTGCTCTAGTTATGAAATGCAAGGTTTTATGGCGAAAATTTTGCTGAGTTAGAATTCAATAAGTAATAACTTTATTTGGGGAAGTAACTTTGTGGGTGGAAACATTGAAATGGGGCGACAGTGTGCTCTTTTCGAGGAAGTTTTAGCGTTTGTGTGTGTGGTTGGGAATAAAATTCAAGTTTGTATAGGCAGACAGTGTTGTCCCAATTTTATATCCACTCAATTCCAAAGCTAACGCTCGGTTGTTGTGAGGATTATACAGTTTAACCCGTCGCGCGCCAATTAGCAGACACAATAGAAATTTTATTGTTTTCTGTACATATGGTGTACATTCAACGTTTGAGAGGTAAACTGAAAAAAACTATACAGCTACAAGCATTAATCTGTTTGCATAATTTATGTGATCAATTCTAAGAAATATTAAAAACCAGAAAGCAACAGTTCCGGGCGTCCTTATCAATAGTCTCAAACGTAGTTAATCTGAATAACAAGATTCCAAAGTCGTTAAGAGCGACCAGACTGCTAAAGGCTAGAGCAAGCGAAGTGAAAAAGATGCAACTGAAAAGGACTCTGGCGACTGGCGGCAAGCCAAGAAAAAACTAGTTTACTAAAAAAGTGGTAGAAAAATATCTATTTCATAAAAGTTCATAGCTACTCTTCAAAGGTCAGGGGTTCAAATATTCAAAGCGGGGCTCAGTATGTATCCCACGTACACACTTTCTGTAATCTATCATCGGACCGCTTATACAAATAAAATGTTTATCATTCCGATGAAGAAGTTTCTCAAAAATAGTTCTTTTATATTGAGGAAGTAATATTGAAAGTTATAACATTTGCTGAGGTGCATGGATATGGGCATTTTAAAGAGTTTGATGGATATTAAGGTTGAGAACCCTACTTGTATATTTGGAATATCACCTCAATGAAAACATTGATTATAATTAATTAGTATCCATTGTTTTAGAAATTAATGATCAATTAATATGCAATATTAATATTCCCAATGAGTTACAGTGTTTTCCAGGCAAATTGCCAAGATTTACTGATATTATAGTAAATAGTCATATACTTATGAGTTTCAAACGCTTTGTTTAAGTATTAGTATAGGTACATACATACATACATACATATGGTTACTGCGTCTTGGAAAGTAGCGTTAATGGCAATGAAAGGAATTATGACAAAATAATGGGTTTCGCAGTAGTAATAAACTTAGCAATCCTTAAGTTCGAAACCTTATAAAGCTCGTTGATTGCATTCCTCTGCCATAGTTTATCGTAGTGGTTTATTAAGATGTAAGTACCTATTCCCAGTATTGTCTTAAGTACTTAGGTTTAATCTTTCTGAAGTCTTCAACGTTTTAGCAGGAAGAAATTTAGTAGATGAAGATCAGACGGCCAATTCTCGTAATTTAAAACGTTCAAAATCTGGTCGCAGTCTCATCTCGGCGACAAACAAATGTCAAATTTTTTAACAAATTGAGACTGCGATCTGACTGTGAACGTTCTTAAAACTACGAGAACTGCACCTCGGATGGCAGAAGAGATCTAAAGATAATCTATTCATTGCATAGAAAATGAAGTCCCACCACAACAAGGTGAAAACAATACTCTAGATGAAGCTAAAGGAAAACTTGGTAATACCGCCGAGAAAATTTTGCAAGACTAACTATGCGTAATGAAATGTAATTTTTAATACAACAAAATTTGTACGCCGTTATTGGCAAAGCATGGACGCTCACAACATAGTATTTAACACCTTGCATGTCTGATTACTCAGTTTATGTAAACGCATGTTTGACAAATAAATTATCTTTCTTTCTTTCTTTCAAGATATTATGTATGCGAAGAACTAAGATGTTTAAGATAAACTAATAAGTCGATGAACGAGCGATAAAGTGAGCGGAACTTGAGAAACTCCCAGCTGATAAGAAATTTAGAAAGTTTTGTGTAGATCCATGTTAAAATTTATTAAAATATAGTACCATAATATGTTCCGTATGTATGAGTGAGAAATATCTACAAACTTTATCAAACTCTCAATGGTAAATAACAAAATCCAGCAAATCAATTCAATTTAAAACCTCCAAATTCATGGGCTATCAACATTCAACACACAGAAGAAACAACAAGTGTGCAAAAAAGATACAACATCTACCAAAGCCAAACCAATTGGCTGGTCAAAATAAATGGCGGGTAGTTTCCTTGCGAAAATATATAAGCAAGAAAAATATGATCATCCGGCACGCGACGGACATATTTTTTGGCGGTTCTAAGATGTCGGCAGACATAATTTATGATATGGTGGGTTTGGAAGCATGCGATGATATTTTAGTTGAAGAAAATATATATATTAAAACTTGAGCAGTGGAAGACGATGACAATAAAAAAGTATAAACTTAATGTATTGTTAAAATTACTCTTTGTATGTTTTTGGATATAGAATTATAAACTGGGATTACGTAGTAGGTATCAGCTTCTGAAACCAAGTAGACCGTAGCAGTAATAGTGTAGGAATACGTAGCTTCAAGTAACTCAACGAATTAATTATACCACTTAAAGTTTAACCTTGGAAATAACCGCATCCTATCCTTTCGTGCTTACGAATTCAGGTACAAAGAGCACAATGAATATTTAAATACTAATGACGCTAAACAAAAAGTATACACAAGTACAAAAGCTGTTTTGTACACAGATTTACTTGAGAGCGTTAATAAAAACAAACATGAAAACATCTAAAGTAACAAGCTATGAAGCAATAGATCAAATGACGAGGAGCATGCAGTAAAAACTGATTGTAATGATACCAAATTGAATGTAACAGAAGCTAATTCATAGTCTAGTGGCCGTGACCTGACATTACAAAGAATAGCTTTATACGTCTGTGATTACATCATTTCTCTACTTGCCCGTACAAAGGGTGTAGCTATTTCATCCTCATTACGGGGCTGAGAAATGTCATTACTACTTGAGTAGTTTGTTGGGAAGGAATGACGCTCTGTAGAATTACGAGTTGGCGTCGGAGTTGCTACGTTTGGCTATGCACGTTCAAAGTATTTTTTTTTATTTCAAATACATTTTTTTTTTCAGTTTTGACGTAAGTTATAAGTAATAGTTTTAAATATTTCAGTAATAGTTTTAATCATTTTTCCGTTTTGACGTAAGTTATAAGTAATAGTTTTAAATATTTCTGCTTCACCGTTAAGTATTTACTGCACAGATATTTCTATGTACATCAGGAAGAGTATCCAAGCTACTGGTAGTTTGGAAAAGAGAAAAGAATCCAACTATTTGAACCGTGTCAATTGGTACCACTTTCTGCATCAAGCCATTGACTCAATTGCCCAAAGAGAGCCTCTTTAGGTATATTCAAGCCTCCTTGTTGTTCGAGTTTCTTGACTATTCGTTCATTGGCCGTAACAACTATCGGAATGATCGTTGACTTTACATATCATAAATGTTTACATACACCCATATTTTTTTTTATTTATGTCCATACCTTTTCCTTGATGATCGGGTCACGTTTGTCAACCGCTAATTTTATCAAAATATTTAATGATATCAAAATTGTCGTTAAGTGGTCATGAGTGCCCGAGTCGCGTGCATTATTATGGACTAGTTAGCCACTTATGGGTGCTTGACCAATTATATATTAAATACAATTGGCCAAGTACACTATAAGAGCCTCATAATGGGTGAGACAAGGTTAAGACTTCAACATGATATTTACGTTTTGTATTCTTAAATGATACATCATTATAATTTGTATTGTATTGCAAGAATGTTGTTGTTTTTAAGATACTAATATTAGTGACACTGAAGGCCTAATTTCAAAGAGCGACTATAAAACGGCCACTTTAATTTCACACGCCTAAAATTGTTGTCATTCTGAAAATCGTTGAACTACAGTACACATAACCACGCATACCTATGTGAAATCAAACGAAAAATTGTATTCATTCACAAGGTCTGTACAAAACCGTAACCCCCTTACTAACAAACCCGCGGAGTAATTGCATAACTCAATAACAATTGCCTTTCATTTTGACAATTTAACAACATTCATTGGCTTATTAACGTTGTCGAGCAGATAAATTTTTCAATCACATGCATCAATGGATTTGGAATTGGGTTGCCGGAGTAAAGTTATACCACACAAAAACGTCGAATTATGTATGGTTAAACATGTCTACTATCTGTATTCTAATCTCTTCAGTCAAAGCCTTCGTATAATTTTTATCGAAATTCACTTAAGGTAAGTTCGTTTAATCATTAATTAATACTGATGTATTTTTAATCCGAGTTCATTTATCCCTTCGAATAATGAACTTCGGAACGTGGATCCACGCGAGACACAATCGCTTTTTAATTGTTTCTGTAATTACGGCATGAGCGTAAGACATTATCCATTTCAGCAAAATATTCTTTCATCATATCATTAAGTCTTACGAAGAATAGATAGTGTCGTTTCTATTTTCATAAGAATAGGCAAATAATCTACGGGTATACGAGCAGTACTTGTCTTTTTGATACATGGTCAAATTAAATTAGCTAGCGGAACTCCACAGACGTGATGGCATCGATAACTAAACAAGATAAAACAAAACATATATTAATGATGCTTCTTTTCGTGGGCTAGATTTAGTGACTACGCTTGAAATATCAGTTTAAAAATATGTTTTTTTTTTGTAAACGTTACAGGTCGTCATTTGTATCGATAGATTAGAGATAAAACAAAAGAAAACATATTTTGTCAGCTCACACTTCAAGTAACAACACTACCAGCTACGTTGACCCCAAACAAAAAAAAAAAACATCTAATCTTCTTTATTTTAATTTTATCGTATTTAAATATCTAATAATAATTATATAATTTAATTTGAACCTGTACGTCACGGCACGTGTGTGGAGTCTATACGTGCTCGTTCGAAAAAAAACAGTCGTTTCTTGTAATGAATGGCATTTTATCAAGTTTCCATACCACAAAGTTATGTTAAACTTAACTCATTATTTTATTCTCATAATAGTAATTTCCAAACTACTTGTTTCACATTCTACCCCGTGATCTCGATCCCTGTATTAGGTAGGTAATCGATTCAGTGAATCGTACTTAAACATCGAATAACCCCTGCTTATCAATTTAACATGAAGGATGATGATTATTGGCCATTTGAGAGCGTAAGGGTCTAACTAAGGGTCGTTAGTTACTATCACCCTAAGGCTTGAGTGCGTGTATGTTGCGTATTATGGGAAATATCAAAGAACGAACTTTATTTTTGGGAGATAATGGAAGTTTTATCGGCCGAAAAAAAAGTGAATCAAAAAGGCATCGTGTATAGAACCTGCTACATTTCTGAGGTCAGTTAATACGTGTTGTGGTAGAAGGTGCTTGTGGACCGGGATTACAACAACACATTCCATCACTACAATGACTTTTGTCACTCGGAAAGCTGCCACGATCAAGGGACCAAACTTACGACCCATTGGGTCCTACATAGTGGCAACCGACATCGCGGCATGCTCAGACGGAGGTCGTTAATGTTTTACCAATAACCCTGTACAATCCACTCTCTTGAAACACCATCTTGTAAACAAAGTGTGTATAAATCTCAGTTTAACTACAACAAAAAGGTTTAGAGCGAGATCTCCCGTACATTAACAGAATTAAATATCTAAATGCATTATGTAAAAAAGGCTTCAATCCCATTGCTTGTTGCAATTAAATGTTTAATAGTCTAGTAAAATTAATTACGACCAGTCCTTATCATTGCAGGGTTGTGCTACAATTTTATCTTAACATATCAGGACACGCGGCTTTCAATTAATTTCTTTATTTTATCTTAGGATTTCCTTTGCGGCCATTTTTCTAGTAGTTTTATCTAGTAATCGGACATATGCCAAATGTAATTAAGGGTGATTTCTGAGTAATAGGGGCAGGTTTAATAAAACAACTGTTATCATTATGCGTTAAGACTTCGAGGAGAAAATATCCATTGGTTTCTTACTAAACTTCAACTATATCAGACGACCCTGGTTACTTATCTCTTTTGGTGACCGTACACGCAAAAATACTTTATCAACCCTTCCGCATTTATCATTCTTAGGGCTGATTTTTCATTAATCAGATAATATTTATCTGAGGAATAAATATTGTGGTTTGACAGCTAAAGTATAGAAATTATGTCATACTGTCATATTTATTCTTCAGATATAAGTGATCTAACTATTGAAAAATAAGGCCTAAAACATACATAGTTAGAATACTCTGTACTTAAGGGTGAACCTATGCAATAATTATAACTTTTGTTTTGATCATTTAATAATTCAAGTAACAATATTCAAGAATAATTGCTAGCAGCCCTATGCATCAGTTAATGCGAGTCGAGCACTAGCATCAAGTATTTGCAACAAGTAGCTAGGAACATTAAATTAAGCCTCGGGAACAGTTAACTGTGATAAATCAATTTGGAACCGGTTCTAACGCATGTAATATAAACTCCTAGTATGTGAGAACGTTATATTTTAAATACTAGTTAAAGGACAAGCAATTATATAGGAGAGAATTCTGAGGATTCTTGGGGATAAAGCGGTGAGCTGGCTTTTGATTTCGAGTTTTAGTACAAGGATTTACTTGGAAAGAGTGATAACCGTGATGCAGTTGGAGACCTAACTAAATAGCTGCCAAGAGATGGTGGAAGAAGTGTTGGCAGACCAAAAATCAGATGGGTGGATGATTTGAAAATTATCTCTGGTAACAGTTGTATGGTACTCGCATAGACCAGGAAAGCATGGCATAAAAAAAGGAAGTCTACACTCAGTAGCAGTTGGAAAAAATGCTTTCAAAGATGATGATGAAGTCCCTTTACAAACGAAATGAAGGTGTTATTATATACTGTTCTGCCTAGCTTTTAAGGGAATACAGGCGTAATTTTATGTTAAGCGATTAGTCCGCTCAGAAAACCTACTGGAAACAAAATACTCGCCAGATTATAGGCCGGCTGACATTGCGTGGCATACGCAGAGTGTGCCGCTTAGGAGGAGCCGCGTCATGCCCTCTTCTCAGGAGTATCCAGTAACCTGTCACTGTCAGCCGTAGTTGAGTCGATGGTCGGCAGCGAAGAGTCCCGGGACGCGGTGGTTTCCTTCTGCGAAACATCTCGCAGAAGGAGGCTGCGGAAAGGGAGAGGGAGATCTCGTCCACTCACCCAGCCCGCAGCAGGTGCACCGGGCGTCTGCGGAGGCTGGACAACACTCTCTTCCAGCCCCCCTAAATGGGTCCAGGGAAGACGGACTCGGGGACGGCCGTCGCCCCGCACACATCAGGACCTGAGGTGGCGGCGCGTAGTTTTCCACGCGCGCCCCTGTTAGACGTTGCGCGGGGAGTAAAATACCTCACTCCTCCCCTGACCCGAGGAGGCTGTGGTGGGCCAGCGCTAGTCGGTCGTTGCGGAAGGATCGTACGTTCCCGCGACCCCTGGCGTAGGTGTGAGATGGAATACCGGAGTGGTTTTTAGTCAGTAGGAGTCTGACAGACCCCTCCACCCGCCCCAAGGCGGAGGACATCAATGAGGATTATCCACCACGAAAACAAAAAACAAAAAAAAAGGTAGCTGCGCGGTGCGGGAGGGGTGATAGTCGTCACAAGTTGACGAATCACTGAACTCTCGCATCACGTCACCACACCCCTCCCGCACCGCGCTGCTACCTCAGGCAACGTCTCAGTTAAGCGGTCGGCCTATAGCTTGTTGCTTTGGTTTTTTTTTTGCGTAGTCTCTAGACAACGAGTAATAGTTGCATCTTTGACTAACATTATGCTAAGCTACTGACCCAGTTAGCACTAAGCTGTTTAATTTTGAGTGTTGTTCTGTATTTTTGCGCACCTTCAATATTTATTTACCTACGAATTTTGTCTGAAGATTTAAAAAAAATTAACCTTCATAATATTGTCCCACAACCGGGCAAAGTTTTCCCAGGTATCGTCCGCAAGAAAAGCCCAAGGAACGTGACGATTTGGACTTGTTCGTGAGCGATTGGCCAGAGAAGACAAAACAAAAAGAAAATTTGAAAAATTGTGAAGATAGTGTCACAAAAAATCTGTCTGCGTTTTAAGTAACTTTTACACTGAAAATCTTATTATCAAAGTAACAATTATTGTTACAAGCTTGTTGTAATTCATTCTTATTGAAATTTTACTCCATTTTACGGTAACAATATCGGTTTTCGTTTAGTTAAATACAGTCGTAAAATACTGTTGAGGTTTAAGAAATATAGTAAGCCATATTGTATGGTCGCGAGTGTGAAGATTACTATCATTCTAAGCATCTATTGGGCACGAAGTAGAGAGGTGCAGAAGTTTCACATCGTAGAAATGAAATAATCATAATAGACAACAAAAACATGCAAAATAAGCCTATAATGTTCCCACTGCTGGGACACAGGCCTCCTATCGGTGAGAAGGAGTGGTAGATGTCACATGTCTTCAAATTTTCGTAGCGAGAACGTGCCGGCTTCCGCCTTCACCGTTTTGAATGCAGTGGTGATGAAATAATTTACACAAAGTTAAGTGCGTGTCTGGGTTCGAACCTACGGCTTAAAACTCTTAAGTCGCGGCTTTTACCACTTGGCCACCACTGCTGTCATACGAGATGACGACAGATAAAGAAGTATGGGAGAAAACTACATATTGCGCCGACCCCAAGTAATTTGGCGTACGGGCAGGAGAACGGTGATGTATCTAACCTTCTTCTTGTTACTTATTGAGTGAAAATAACTACGGTTATAATAGTTCATTACTATAAAGATTGGGCTACACACGGCCGATTTTAAATTGAAAGTGAGATGCACAAAAGTTGGCTCGCTTTTATAGGAATACTTTTATAGAGAACTAGCTTTTGCCCGCGACTTCGTTCGCGTGGAATAGTGACTTCCGGCAGATTTTTGGTTTTACCCACATAGTTAAAGAATGAATTAAAAATGGAAATGAATTAAAATGAATGAATGAATTAAAAATTTAAAAATTAAAAATTCCCACATGAATTAAAACAATAACATGAACCGAACTCGTGTAACGATCGACACCATTGCGCGATCACCAACTCGACATATAGTACTAATAGAATTATCTATACTCCGTTAGAGCATTTTCTATGTACTAAAAGTTGTATTATATTATATTTTTCATACCTTTTTACTATTTATTTACATTTTTCCGATGAATTTTCAGTACTGAATTGATGCCGACTCTTGACCAATAGATGGCGCTGTATGTCCGGAATAATTTTTTTTTTTTTTTTTTGTAATAAAAACTATCCTATGTCCTTTCTCAAGTTCCAAACTATGTCTGTACCAAATTTCACACAAATCGGTTCAGTAGTTTAGGCGTGAAGCAAAGACAGACAGACAGACAGACAGAGTTACTTTCGCATTTATAATATTAGTTTGGATGAATGAATGAGTTGTCATAAATTTTAAAGGAATTTTTGCCACTGAATACCTATAAACAGAGTCCTCAGCAATGTGTCCGTTTATTTTTGACAGTTTTCTGTCATAACTTTGTTGGCCCAGTGGTGTTGGTGGTGCTGGGTTCGAACCCAGACAGTCGCTTTACTTTGTGTAAATTATTTCATCACCACTGGTTTCATAACGGTGAAGGAAAACATCGTGAGGAAACCGGCATGACCTAAAACCAAAAATATGAAGACATATGACATCTACCAACCCGCACTGGGCCTGCGTGGTGGGTTACGCCCCACTCCTGAGCCTGTGTCCCAGCAGTGGGAACATTATATGCTGATTATGCTACTCAAACATAAAGTTTATGCTAAAAATATCTTTTAACAATCTGCAAAATTTCTGGGAAATAAGTTTTTCATAAAACTACACGCGAGCGGCTTGTGGCTAAGTAATAACAGCCGCATGGGTCGATCGATCAGGTTAAGCTACGCTTGCGGTGGTTGGTCCGTGGATGGGTGACCATCTTCACATACCAAGACCCCTCCGTGCCACGGAAAGCACGTTAAGCCGTTGGTCCCGGCTGTCATTCGTGGATCTTTGACAGTCGTTACGGGTCGTCAGTAGCCCGAAAGTCTGACAACCAGTCTTACCTAGGGGTACCGTATTACCCAGTAACTGGGTTGTAGAGTTTAGATAGGCAGTCGCTCCACGTAAAATACTGGTATTCAGCTGCATCCGGTTAGACTGGAAGCCGACCCCAACATAGTTGGGAAAAGGCTAGGCAGATGATGATAAAACTACACGCTGTTAATCGCCCCAATTTATAATAAACTTTTTACTCATTTCGTAAATCTTTCATAACTAGATCCTGCCGTAACGTAAACACGTTTCCATGGAAAAAAAAAATGATTAACATTTCGTTCAGCTGTTCAATTACGCCGACACATTTATTAATGCAACCCAGGTATCCAGCACCTACAGATCAAACAGCAAGCTTATTAAAAAGTGAACCATCAGCAAAGCAACATTAATGAACATAAAATGAACATAACAGAATTAATGAACATAAAATATTAAACGTACAATATTAGCATAAACGCGAGGAAACAGCTGCAGGTCCTCGCATAAACACGTCCCAGCCAGTTGATCGGGTTGATCTGGACTTACCTGAAAGGCAAGAAAAAACCATTGATAGATGAGACTAGCAGACATAACCATACATGGTGTGGCGATAAATGCAGGTAAAGCTGGGATCGAATGGCGAATAAACGCCGCGGTTTTTGTAAAAAAAGTTTTAAGTGTTCGCGATTTCGATTAATGAGATCTCGACTCTATCGAATCAACGATAAAATCGGTAAGATTTTCGAGAAGTCGAATATTCTTACGGAAAAATATACAGTATGGAAACCTAACATATGCAATGAATTATACCACATACTTGTTATCGCCTTTTCTGACGATATACAAAAAAAAATGAACGAAATCGTTCGCGAAAAAAATCATGCATGTGTGGTTTCCATACTGTATAAACTTTACAAATCGTAACAGTTTTCATTAATGTTATTTTACTATGTCGTCTAATGAGACCTTAATTAACATAACATAACATCACGCTTGTAATCCCGGAAGGGTTGGGTAGAGGGGTACCTTAGTACACCCACATTTCGCCAATTATCTTAATTAACATGTAAAACTATATCAAAGTTGCCAGATTTATTATATATCTAGCAACTTTGATATAGTTTTATAAAACAATAGTAGCTGAACTATGCTACCGTTTCAATAATTCAATATTATTTTTTTCTTGATATATTTGCCATCGACACGCTAAGAAGAAGAATAATCACACTAATATTATAAAGACGAAAGTTTGTGAGTGTGTGTGTGTGTGTGTGTGTGTATGTTTGTTACTTTTTCACGCTTAAACGGTTGGACCAATTTTGACAAAATTTGGCACAGATAGTTTATAACCAGGATTAACACATAGAATACTTTTTATCCCGATATTCCTACGGGATCGAGACTTATGCGGGTGAAACCGCGTGCCGCAGCTAGTTCACAATAAGTGTCACAAGCATGATTAAACACACATCGTCTGACATTTCAACCAGAAACAAAACAAAAACCAATCAACCAAGTTGAAACCAGCAGCCCAGCAGCAGTCTCGTCCTTAATACGAAAAACGTTTTACGACTCCAATGAACACTTCCCCTTAGTTCCCTAGGCAGGGGCTGACAGAAAATTATAGGCTATCATAAGATTTATTCACCTATGAAAGCTCGACATTTTTTCTGTCGTCCGAACTTGGCAGTGGCTTTAAATTCGTCTTAAAGTTATGATATTATGTGGCGTAGAATAAATTATGGTAAGTCTTGGTGATTTTAATTGTATAGAAGATGTGTTTTTTGGTGTGACCGTGAGAAAAGTAGTGAAAGTTAGGTATTTTGTCGCTTTCTTAAGTGAAAGGGGCAAATAGAGATAGTTATCATAATAAGTTCGCTAATAAAACACTCTCAGGTCGCAGTATTACGATTAAAAAAAAAACGAGATTATGATTTTTAACATGAACATTATGCTAACCGCTGGTTAACGGTGGTCGACGGTTAACAGTGGTCGGTCCTCTCCAAACGGTGAAGGAAAACATCGTGACAAAACCATGTCCTAGAACCAAAAAATCGAAGACAATGGTGACATCTACCAACCCCCACCGGACCCGTGTGGTGGATTACAGCCCACTCCCTCCCACCGACAGGAGGCCGGTGTGTCCCACCAGTGGGGACATTATTTGAGACCATTTTTATAGGAAGAAAAAATAAGATGATGTTTAAAGTTCTACTCTGTCGCTGTATTGAAAGTCCTTTATTCAAATAGAGCCATATTTCTATAATCCCTAAGTTTACCAAAAATCTATAAAACTTCAAACCTATCCTATCATTTTCCCTTTTAAAAACTCTTACTTTCCCAGACACATTCACTCTCTGAATCCTATATTCCTATATCATCAAAGAATTCCACAAGAAAACAGGGTCTTCATCGAATCAATTAAAAACTAGTTGTCGATAAATACTATGCGCTTCTGCAGGCGATATTACCAACGTCGCGGTATTAAATGATCCGCGGAATAGTGTTGGGATTGCTTACAATGTTGGTAGAATATAGTGGGATATTATTAAGGAATATCTAGTATTTCTGGATTTAGGAATCTTGTTTATTTCTGGTAGTGACGTTCTTGTGTATTTTGTGTTTCTAAAAATTCGATAGGAACCTTTTATTAGTCCTCAGTTTTTTTTGTTCATGTACAGACGCCAGCACATCAAGCTACCCGAAACTATCAAAATTTTCCCAACCAACTTTGAACCTTATACTTTAGCGATAAAGTTGATGTGCTGGCGTCTGTACAATCTATAAAGAAAAATAATTCTATTAATTCAGTCATAGGCAACGCACAACCTAAGCCGCTGGGTTTAGAAGCTTAAAATTAAAAAAAGAGTTCCTTACATAAAGTAAGTGAGCACCAAGGAAATATTTTTTGAAAATTCATCCCATAAAGGGGTTAAATAGGGAATGAAAGTTTGCATAAAAGTTCGTAATTTTTGCCGTTGGGAAATGTTTTCTTTCACCGTTTTGAGTGCAGTGGTGATGAAATAATTAACACAAAGTAAAGCGCCTGTCTGAGTTCGAACCTACGACCTACAACTCGTAAGTCGCGGCAGTCACCGCTGAGCCACCACTACTCAACAACAATTAAAGTATCTAAATATGAACAATTAATCTAAGCCTTTTTCCATAGAATAGATTAGCTAGTTCTTGATCATCATCATCTGCACAGAACTTTCCTATCTATGTTGGGGTCGACTTCCAGTCTAACTGGAGGCAGGTGAATACCAGTATTTTACATGGAGCGACTGCCTATCTGACCTCCACAACCCAGTTACTGGGTAATACGATACCCCTTGGTAAGGCTAGTTGTCAGAATTTCGGGCTTCTGACGACCCGTAACGACTATCAAAGCTCCACGAATGAGAGCCGGGACCAACGGCTTAACGTGCTCTCCAAGGCACGGAGGAGTCTTGGTATATGAAGATGATCACCCATCTACGAGGCAACTGTGGCAAGTGTAGCTTAACCTGATCAATAGACCCGTGCGGCTGTTATTATTTAGCCACAAGCGTCTTTTAGCCTTTTTTCTCTTGATAATAATCACAATACTAAAGTACCTGCCTGTTTATTGTTCTCTAATAACTTCTAAAGTTTCCCTTGAGTAACTGGCTACCAAGCCATTAGTTTAACAAAGCGACCAATTAACGAAGTAACCTTCAGCCAACAAGTTGCGAGTGAATGAACTAAATAGGTCTAGTTATTTATCTTTCAGTGTCCTTAGTGACTTACAAGGAAGGTATCCCGACGTGTCACCTCCGATTTTTTTTGTGGCTGATATATGTTATTCTCCATCAAATTTTAAGAGACACGTATTATTTTTTTTTTTTGCCAACGCGCCTTTTTTGTGGGTGAAATAGCCCCCTAAACATTACCACCTTTCGGGGCAGTTTGAGGGTTTTACATACTTCTAGTTAATATTTTTCCAAAAGACCAAATGGATATTAATATATCCATTAGAATATATATATATTACTTTTTTTTTTTTTTTATTATTATTATTATTTTTCCAACCAATGTGTAATGGGCTATTTCACCCCCAAAAAAGGCGCGTTGGCAAAAAAAAAAACATACGTGTCTCTTAAAATTTGATGGAGAATAACATATATATCAGCCACAAAAAAATCGGAGGTGACACGTCGGGATACCTTCCTTGTTAGACTTAGGTCGATAAGTATCTTGTCCTATACAGCGTGTAACGGAAAGGGGGTATCAACCCTGAAGGAGGTGAATGTGCTCATGAAACTCAACAACTTTCCCCAAAGAACATAGGTCGAAATATGAAAAAAAAATTTGGCCCTCCCATAGTAAATCAATCAGCTGGTAGTCAGTTTTGTAAGGGAGGGCCAAATTTTTTTTTCATATTTCGACCTATGTTCTTTGGGGAAAGTTGTTGAGTTTCATGAGCACATTCACCTCCTTCAGGGTTGATACCCCCCTTCCGTTACACGCTGTATATACATTGTATATTTTATAATAGGTACCGAGGACACTCGTAAATAAACTGTGACAGATGTGTTTCTACAGAGCAGTGGTGGGTAACAAGGTCGCGACATACGAGTTGCAGGTCGTAAGTTCAAACCCCGACAGCTGACGTGTAAATCCAATACACCGTAACTCGAGTTACAGTGTTTTGCTCATTTGATTATTTCGAGGCAGTTACATATCCCTATATTAATATTTTTTCATTTTATGGTATGTAGAAGGAGATACGAGTACATACAAAACACTGTATTTTAGTTATATTTATGGTTTGTTATGGCATTACACTGTGATTGAAGTTTTAAAAGCCCTTTTCACGAAATAGGTATTTCTGAGATACAATATTTTGGATTCACACGTCAGACATGCGCTTTACTTTGTATACATTATTTCATTACCACTGCTCTAAAAACCGACATGTGCAACATATCCTAGAACAAATAATTCGAAGACATTTGACATACTTAGTTGTAGCTACGAACGTACCACTTGGCCACCACCGCTCCTGTGCTGTGCGCTGATCGCGTTCAGTTTTATTGGTGAAATTTGCTCTGAAACGATTTTCTTACAGTTGAGTTGTTGTTTTAACAAATTAATATACAGGGTGTCCGGTAATGAATGGATAACCTTGAAATGGTTTATAGAAGAACTAATGGCCGTTCAGAAAAAAATACAAAACCAAATATATCCTAAGAAGTACCTAAGATGTTTTAATTTAATTTTTCACTGAAAATTTAATTTTTTATATTTTTTTTATTGCAATAGCTAGTTCTACTATTTACTGCCTATCTATCGGCATGGTTAGCGTATAATACAGGAGAAATTCCTAGTGTGGGGCAAAGTTTTTTTAAAAAATAAAGAAAGAAAGAAGATATTTGGTTTTGTATTTTTTCTGAACGGCCATAACTATGCTATAGCTATTTCAAGGTTATCCATTAATTATCGGACACTCTGTATAAAAATTATCGTATCAAATGTAATAAGCAGTAGATATATACGAATACCTTAGGCGACTTAGTAATGGATATAATGATTGACCCCCACGTGTCACATAAACAAACGTACCACCTATTAAAATTATATGACACCGTGACAGTTAATTGGTTTATGAAGAGAATATTGATCAAAACTTTAATGGTGTAAGTTGTAATTGAATTGCTAACTGAATGGAAGAACCTGTCATTTGAAGAAAGTTATTACAAAAACGTTAATATATGCCTTAGGTAGCAACCGTAACGAGCTATCAATAATCGCAAACGTAATGCTGCGCTCAAATGAGCTGTAGGCTATCAGAACCGGTGATTGGGTGCCATATAATGCTAGGCAACATCCCGGCTGAACACGGCGAAGGTGGAGGGAAGAACTTGACTCCTACTGAAAGTACTGGCGCGCGATGGCAGTGCACAGACGTCAGTGGAATAGGGAGAAGGAGGCGTTTGCCCAGCAGCGGAAAGAATCGAAAAAGAACAGAAGGTCAATATTCTCGTAATTTGAAACGTTCAAAATCTAGTAGCAGTCTCATCTCGGCGACTAACAAATGTCAAAAAGTGTCAAAATGTAGGGAAATTAGAGGTACTTTTGACAGATTGAGACTGAAATCAGACTGTGAATGTTCTTAAAATTACGAGAATTGCCTCTCATATTTAAAAGCGCGAGGAGAAAGAAAAGGGAGAGAGATTTTTATTTATTTTGTTTGCTTAATTTATTGCGGACTAAATAGATAGATTGATAGTAAGACTATTCCCTGTGTAAATGTATTTGAATTGTTTTTGCTAAAGCAATACACACTCATAATTAAAATTAAAAATTCATTTATCGATTTTGTTTAAATGTTTCGAGTCGATTTGGTTGATTCATCCAAATTAAAAGGCAAACTTGAACCGTATATTACGAGCATAAGGAATAAGTTCCATAAAAAATCTCCAGAGGCATCCCTAGAGAAACAGAGCAGGTACTTCAGGCATAAGTACTTATATTTACTATAGCAGTTGGAACTAAGTGTCATTACGAATGAGGGAAAAAAAGCTGGGCAAGGACTTTTTTTCTAGGAAATAATAAAGGTTTTCCTCATAGTTAATGATGAAGAAATAAATCTATTACCTACTAGCGATTAAATGAAGACGGTTATACAAGTCGTGACTACTGCTACCTTTGCAATACTTGTAGTACCAAGGTCGATATCGTTATTTAGAAATCTAAAATACTAATGCAAGATTCTAGCTTTATTTGGATTTAAATGGTCTTAGAACATATCTTACGATATTATAATATGCAAGAAATCATCATTAACCTTTATAACATCATCTGCCATTACTTTCATGGTCAGCAGGATTCCAGGCTATTTATAATGTAGTTCCATTGATTTTATTACTTCAACTATTATACAACTATAAATAAATAGAAACCTAGGTTTCGTTCTAGCGTATACTTTGTATTTGCTTTTGATGTCGTAATAGTTAAAGTGAATACTTCAACGTACGCGGCGCGGGCGCAGCGACTCTGTTGAATATACGATGGACAGCACTGGGTCAAACGCAAGTTCAATGACCGATGGCGCTAAGGCTCTGTTTACAGCGTCGAGCTACGCGACTTACCGTAGGCGCGGGCTTGCGGACGGCGAGCAATGGGCAGTTCGCCGTCCGGTAAGGATCAGGCCCGGGTCGACGGCGCGTTGTGTTCCACGCGGGCCTCAAAGATTTGTCAGCAATAACTGACGGGGTCCGCTGAGACCGATGCTTGCCAGGGTCGCGGGTTGTTCGAAAGAGTTACCGTGGCCCTTGGCACAAGCAACTGAAGGAACACGGGTGGGTTTTAGTCAGTAAAAGTCTGACACGCCCTTCCGCTCCGCCCAGAGCGGGAGAAGTTATATGATAATTTCCCACCCAAAAAAAAAAAAAAAAAAGCTACGCGACTTGCGTCAAGCGACACGCGCGCGTCACTTGTTTCCGTCCGTCGTCGCTCCGCAAGTCGCATCGCGGTGACTAGTGGGATGCTCTAAACGCTTTAAACAACTTCTTTCATTTGTTTTCTCCGCAGTCGCTGTCGCAAGACGCGTGTCGCTTGAGCATGTAGCTCGTAGCCGCGGGCTAAGGGTTGATTTATATGTAAGAAGCGCGACGCGGGCGCGGTGGCAAGCGCGAGTTTTTGGGCCGGTCCACACAACACATTGCAGCGGGTCGCCGCTGCGGCGTCCTACAAACAAATATCAATGGTATGCCGCGCTGGGCGTTCGGGAGTCGTACACCGGACTTCAACTAGTCGAGACTTCAAGAGGTGCGCCGCAGTGGCCAGATTGTACTCATCATACTACAATACTCTTCGCCCTCACTGCAGCGTCGAAGTAACCGTGCGGCGCCGGTGAATATGGTGAAATCGTTGCGGCACCGCATCGTGTGGACCGACCCTTTTATCAATGAACCAACGTTCTATGCGACAACAGTCGGTAAATAACATGAAAGGGTTTGATATTTAGACCAGGCGCTTAATCGGTTTACACTCCGTTTGAAATTTGCTTATTCGATTGGCCCAAAAAATCGAATTATTGTAGATCTCGCTACAAAGTTAGACAAAGTATAAAATAGCCTAAAAATACGTGTTGTTTGTGGGTATGCGTCATGTCAATATCAATCACCGTGCAAAGACAACATTTTTAATTTGTTAAACATAGGTGTAAAAATAGGTGTTATAAATTGTATAGGTACAGATATCTCTATGTTTTGCCGTTAACAGCGTACAAATATCAAATAGGTAGGTATAAGAAATTACAATAGAATTTTTGCTAAAAATCAAATGCCTAGTTATCAGCTCAACTATACCCATGCAATAAGAAGCAAAGTACCTATAAAAAATATTTCATATCCATAAGAATAACATAGACAAGAGTTAGATCAATACTTAGAAAACAAGCCATCAATAAAAGACATTTTTTTCCAGACACTGCAGTTTTGCACACATCGAATGATATACAGGTTTCTCAAGGCTCCACTTAATGTACGAAGATAAGTGTCCATGTAGTTCTCAACATAATCGACCAAGACTTGTTCTAGGCGATGTTAGGTTAGAATTGTTTGATGTTTACGTGTGTTTAGTGTGACTTATGTACACTCGCTTTCTGAATTGAGGAATTGTCAAACTTTAGCATTACATAAAGTGCGTTTGCGAGGCTGCGATTTTTTATTTTTGTTTTAAGAAATTTTGATTTTCGTGGGTTACAAGTTTAAAAAGTTCTTAATTTAGAAACCGAGTGTTAATGTATATTTCAGTTTAAGCGGTTGAATGCTGTAATTACAAAAGCAATTAAAAAGCCATTGTGTCTCGCGTGGATCTACGTTCAATACAAGGGGTCAATGGCGGAGTACTCAAAAGATTTTGAAAAATACAAAAAAAAAAGAACAACAGTGACTGTTAACTTTGAGGCGTTCTTAAAACTGTTAAGTGAAAGGGATATCATAAGGCTAATAGGTGACGTAAAATTGATACTCATCGACTTTAAATACAACCCTAATGTAGGTACCTAATAAACTGATAATAAATAGAAACAATAATATGAACAAAACCTACTCGAATATCGACAAATGGTTCAAAAAATACAGCTTCAATTCACGACCTAGGATTCTTCGTCTTTGCTTGTGTCTTCAAACACGTTAAGACTTATGATTACACCAAATAACTCCAAGGTTATTAAATACTTGTGCAAAGTCGGTAGACACTTCTCTAGTGTGCTAATTGGAATGCAAATACCTACTTGTAGTTTTCTAGTGTTAAACCCGTATAGATAGACACCTCACGTGATTAATTTGTCAACCAGTTTGAAAACAACACTAGATAATAAAAGTCATATTTAAGGCAGTATGATACGGTTCAACCATTTTGGTCGAAAGGCACAGAAATAAAAGATAATGCAAAAGAAAAACAAAAGAGGGGCTTGTGGCTAAGTAATAACAGCCGCACGGGTCGATCGATCAGGTTAAGCTACGCTTGCCGCGGTTGGTCCGTGGATGGGTGACCATCTTCACATACCAAGACCCCTCCGTACCTCGGAAAGCACGTTAAGCCGTTGGTACCGGCTGTCATTCGGGGATCTTTGACAGTCTTTACGGGTTGTCAGTAGCCCGAAAGTCTGACACCCAGTCTTACCAAAGGGTTTCGTATTACCCAGTAACTGGGTTGTGGAGGTCAGATAGGCAGTCGCTTCATGTAAAATACTAGTATTCAGCTGCATCTGGTTAGACTGGAAGCCGACCCCAACATAGTTGAGAAAAGGCTAGGCAGATGATGATGATGACGTAAAAGAAAAACAAAAACGTTTTTTTTGTTTTTTTTTTCTAGCCTATATCGTGTACACTGCTAAGCAAAGGCCTTCCATGCCTCTATATTTTGTGCGATTTCTGGCCATGTTGGCCACGTAAACATAACTAGATCGTCACACACCTTCCGCCTCGGTCTACCTCACCGGCGTTGTCCTACCTCAGGCGTCTTTGCTCATCTCTCCGGGTGCATTCCACTTTTATTTTTTAACACGCTTTTATTAGTTTTACCTGTATGTTTGTTTGTTTTTATGTAACTAACTCGTTTGGGCTCGATTTTGCCCCACTTTAAGCGATCAGATTGACGCTTTTTTACAATGAAATTAATTTTCATTTCATAACTTTATTTTTATTTTAGAATTTTAAATTAAAAGTTATTTTCTGATTTTTATTTCGATTTGCTATTAAAGCGTGTTTTTTTTTTGTTTTTTTAAACTATATTTTTTATTTATTTTATGATATCAGATTACAATGTTCCATAATGGTTAGTAACAATTGGGGCTTATGAACTATGTTAGAAGGAAAAAAATATATAATGTTATCATGTTACCCAGATTTCATTTGGTTGAATTGAAATTGAAAGTCTAAACAATAACATAAAAAAACCCAATATTAGCCATTGCATTACTACAAAGTACTACGACCTATTTAATACTCAAACAATAGAAAAAAAATCGAATATAAAGCTCTGTTTACACCGGTCCGTTGTTCCGCATGTGTTAGATTTCGCTCGCTTCCGCGCGAAACGCAAGCACTCTGAATTATTCATCGCTCACCTACAAACATGGGTTCAAGGTTAGCACATAATCTGTTATATGCAGAAGCATGGACTTGGTGATATTTTTGATTTATAGAGTTTATGGAGTAGGATAAGCGGAAGGTTTTAATTACTCTACAACATTAATTAGACGAATTTATACCAAAACCTTAAGATTGTTTACTGTTTTCTCAATGAGTAAAATAAATTGCTCACCATGTGAGAAAAAGTTAACAGTCACTAAAATTACGACTATCTTTTCAATATAAGCATGAAACTCAAAATTAAAATTATACTTTCGCAGTAAATGTTCCTAAAAAGGCAAGTAAAGTACGACGTGATATGCGCGCTCAGACATGTCCCACTGCACAAATTACTCATACACACTCTTATCCTTAACTTACGTCACGGTTATAAACGATATGTACTTACCAAGTACCTAAGCATCATCATGAAATAAACATTTGGAGTGTCATTCCTTTTATTACCATATAAATTATCTGCAATAATATCCTCGCAGATATGAGATATCAAAGGTAGTTAAACATAATAGTGATATATAAAACCTGTTTGCATTGTTTATTCTCAATTCATCGATAAGTTTCCGCATTCGTTTATCGTGCGCGGAGATTTAAACTTTGCGTTAGTGTAAAAGTACCTTTACGACCTTGGGTTGTATATCAAATATAGATTTCTGGAGATTGTATGCTATATACACAAATGTATTTAATGTCAATATACAGTTCGTAGACGAATATAATATCAAGGTTTGTTTTGAATTTACGTAATTTAAAGTCTACTGGTTAAGTAGAGATTGTTTGAGCGCAACTTAAAAATAAATACAAATTAAAGATAATATAATTGACGTTTAAGACGTATGGCGGCATCTACATCGGCACTGCCACATGCGAACTACGCATCACACTGACATCACAGAAAATCCTGCATCGCGCAAGTGAAGTTCCGCGCAACTAGCATGTATGAATACAATATCCTGACATCAATCGTCGAGCAATTGCCGAACAGACACGACACCCATCTAGTCAAAGGATCCTCCCTTTTCTATGGAGGATGAGTGAACTTTACACCCTATTCCTAATACCTCTATAGACTTACTAGCCACCGGTTTGAGCAAAGGATTATTTCGATTTATAATAAAAATTACACCTTTTTAGACGTGTAACGTTAAATGTGCAAAACCTCAGACACCCCAACTGATTTTTAATTCAATTGACCTATTTCAGAGACATAATAAGTCATTAAAAAAATTGTAAAGGTTTTATGTGCTGTTTTAGTTTTACTGGCCATTCTGATCGTTTCTTGCGTCTGCGACGACGCTTTATCGAGGGAGGAGTCGTCACCGAGCCGCTGCGCGCGCCGCGCTGACATTGGCTTGCTTGACCTATTAATAAATAGAGACGGCAACGTTTTTAATAAAGATTTTTTGAAAAATGTGACCTATATTAAAAAGTGGTTCAATTAATTCTGCTCGTTATTCTGATCAAACTATTTTCAGGTTTTGCGCATTTAACGTTACACGTTGTATAAATATTTCTACAAAAATAATGATTACATTCCTATTCACACGCCTAAAATATTAAATGAAGCCTATCTGAATATTTAGGTATGCTAATCAGGCAGGCTGTGAATCTTTCAGTTCAAGAGACATCTTTTCCGAATTGAAAATCCAATGAAAAAATAATCATGAACGTAATCAGCTCATTTCCCTTCGTGTGAAAATGAAAGTAAGATTAATTTAAAAATATTAATGTTCCTATCAAGAGTTAATCGATCCGCACAAGTTTAAAATAATTGAAGAAAATGGTTTGTGTACGCTATTAATAATTTAAGAAAAGAACGGGCTAATCTGAACATACGATATGCCTTAACTGAACATATTTTTTTTAATTAGTTAGGTACTGATTTTTTTGGTACAGACGCCAGCACATCAAGCTACCCGAAACTGTCAGATTTTCCCGATCAACTTTGAAGCTTATGCTTTAGCGATAAAGTTGAAAACCTATTAAAGAAATCTGACAGATTGTAGTAGCTTGATGTGCTGGCGTCTGTACATACTATAGGTACCAATGCTATTTGTGGTTTAGAAGCATAGATATTCTAAGAGACGATAATTATTATGAGGGAGGCATAGGCCTCCCTACACCCACCCACTGTTGGATACAGATCCAACAGTGGCATTTTAGTTGAATTGATGATGATTATGTTTAAAACTACTATTGTACAGACGCCAGCACATCAAGCTACTATAATCTGTCAAATTTCTTTAATAATAATAATAATAATAATAATAATAATCTTTATTATGATACACACAAGATTCATGATACACAAGAGCATAATATATAAGACGTTTTGGTATATCTACATAAATCTACACAGGTCATGTAACCCTGTCTCCTAAACTAGGTAGTATATAGATTTCAACTTTATCGCTACCCCATTAGGTTCAAAATTGAGTAGGAAAATTTGACAGTTTCGGGTAGCTTGATGTGCTGGCGACTGTACAAATAAAACTCTCAACTTTAAACGTTACAATAAATTCATCTATTTTAAGCATTAGGCCATACAGGCAGATTAACTTCATGAAAACCAAATTAAGTAAATTACATAAAAAGAGTACTAGTTTCATAAAACCTTTTCATCATACATTTTAAGCCCCATTCCATTAAGCTCATCCGCTATCCCAGTAAACAAAAACAACACATGTTCTCCCGCCATTTTAAGCTTCCATGTTTGTCCCAATTTCAATACATTATGAGGTAAATTTGAATACGTCAGGTGTGTCATATGACCCCGGACGGTGATTACTCAGTCACGGCTAATGCTATCCGGCGAACCGGCGATCCGGGCCGGATTCGTTCCGACTTTTACGAGCGAACCGGGCGGATGTTTTGCGAGTTGATTTCAGCAAATCTTCTGTTTTTATTCGCTCCATGTAATACCCGCTTGTTTTGAAAACTTTGAATTCGGTTGATTAAGTTTATATGCTGTTTTGAAATGAATTATACAGGTGGCTTGTTAAATTTCAATAGCATCTCTGTATTATGTAACAAACAGGCTAGAATTGTAAGCAAATATTTCCGTTCACTACTTCATTGATCGATTCACATTCGTTTAGTAGGGGACAAAAATAATCAATCAGTACTACTACAAACAACACAGCTTCTAGTCATCCATAACTAGGAACAAGTCCTTATCTATACCAAGAATATCGTCTATCTAAACTAATATTATAAAGAGAAAGAAATTGATTTTTTGTATGTTTGTTTGTTACGCTTTCACACTAAAACGGCTGTACGGATTTGGATGACATTTGGCACATGAGTAAATCATTATCTGGATTAGAGCAAATGATAGTTTTTATTTCGATATTTCCACTGGATCGATACGTATGCGAGTGAAACTGCAGGGTGCAGCCAATTAAAAATAACTCTTAGAGACAGACGAGAGTGAGGAATGTTCTACCCTGTTCCTGATACCTCTAAACTGGTGACCCCGAACTTGTCCGTCAGCCTAGCCTTCGTGCAGCTACTTCATGTTTACTTCCTGTAGCTCTCGAGCAGTAAGAAAACAGAAAACTAACAGTGATAACTACAACAACTCCCCTATTATCATCTGAATAGCCTTTTCGCAACTATGTACGTTGGGATCGGCTAATCTTACCAGATGCAGCTGAATACCAGTATTTTACAAGGAACGACTGCCTATCTGACCTGCACAATCCAGTAACTACGTAACACGATACCCCTTTGGTAAGACAGTAAGACCACTAGAACTCCTTTATACTTGAAATTAATCAGCTTTTTAATAGATCGCTGAGCCTGTCTCAAGTACCAGTACCGTAACACGTTATGCTTCCACACTTTTTCAATCCAGTTTACATAAACGTCCCACTTTTCAAACAAATAAATACACGCAACCAGAAAATTAAGTCCATACTTTTCGATATAACACCTGATTGATCCGTACCCAATCTAGTCAAACTACGTTCTTATTAAAAAAGAAGAAATTCAACTCTGTATACCTATTTATAAAAACCAGCTGTTGTACCGGTCGAAACACCACTGACCGAAGATAATGCATGCGAGGTGCATCGTGCAATGCGATGTGGTCAATAGATGTTTGGTGGCGCAAACATGTTGTAATAGAATTGTTTGGTGCAAATTATGAGCGAGGAAAGTGAGTTTTGTTTTGATTGTAGGAAAAAAAATAACCAGTGCGCAAACTGTAACCCTAAATCACCCATAAGACCGCCCATTGTGTCACCCTTTGTAAAATTTCTATATTTATGTCTGTAATCTATATGGTGTACATAATAAAGAGTATTCTATTCTATTCTATTCTATTCTATTCTAAATCACACTAATATTATAAAGGCGAAAGTTTGTGACTGTGTGAGTGTGTGTATGTTTGTTACTTCTTCACGCTCAAACTGCTGGACCAATATTGATGAAATTTGGTACACAGATTGTTTATAACTAGGATTAACACATATAATCCACACATCAATTTTTATCACAATATTCCTACAGGATCGAAACTTATGCGGGTGAAACCGCGGTAACTAAATGAATTATGTATTTTACTTGTTATTTAGGTACATTATACCTATGTATGTAATTTTCGTTCTTTTTGAGCGATTTCTAAATCTTCTTTGATTCCTACTGTCCGTTTTATTGCTTTTTTACGGTAAAATTTTATTGGGTTGCGTACCTGAGTTGAAAAGTATAAACAATCCACTTTTTATGTATTATAACTTGCAAGAATGGCAAGGACTATAATTATTTTTCTACATTACAATGTAAGTGTGCGTTGAGTTACGCAAACCTAACTATTAAATAAGTAACTTATATTTAGCCAAGTTGATTACACTTTTTAGTTATGCTTCCATTTGCTTTTACGACTTACAAAGTAGAACATCTTCATAAATATTTTTAATTAAAAAAAAGAGAGGATATAAAGAGCTTCTCATTCTCATTAAATTTTATTGATAATTACGTTCGATCGAAAACAAAATATACATATTTTTGATGTGACTATACTTCGAAAAAAAAATTCCACTCCTTAGCGGTACAAACAATGTTCTGTCCCCTTTTTTTTTTTTTTTTTTTTTTGGGTGGGAAATTATCAAATAACTTCTCCCGTTCTGGGCGGAACGGGAGAGTGTGTCAGACTTTTACTGACTAAAACCCACCCGTGTTCCTTCAGTTGCCTGTGCCAAGGGCCACGGTAACTCTTTCGAACAACCCGCGACCCTGGCAAGCATCGGCCCCAGTGGGCCCCGTCACTGCTGACATCTCTTTGAGGCGCGCGTGGAACACAACGCGCCGTCGACCCGAGCCTGGTCCTTACCAGACGGCGAACTGCCCATTGCTCGCCGTCTGCAAGCCCGCGCCTACGGTGGCCGGGAGTCAGCTCTTGACTCCCGACGCCCAGGGCGTCTCCTGCGGCGATTAGGGGCGTGAGGGCGCAAAGATTGCTTCTCCCTCACGCGGTCCGCCTCCTCCTTCGCAAGCATTACTGCTTCGCAGAAGGAGGTGACGGCTTCCCATGCACTCTCGCTCCGTACCATGGCCTGAACCAGGGCCGGACGCGAGAGATCGCCGCCGCCGATCGCCGCCGTGAGGACGCGGCGGTGCTCTGCCCAAGCCGGGCAGACCTCCACTGTATGCTCCACCGTGTCCTCCGGGCGATCCACACAATGGTGACACCCGGGCGTTTCCTCCCGCCTTATACGAAACAGGAACCTCCCGAAGCAGCCGTGTCCGGTGAGGACCTGCGTCAGGCGGAAGGTGAGGACGCCGTGGCGCCTCTCTAGCCACTCCTCAAAGAGGGGACTTATCGCCGCAATTGTGGCGTGCCCAGCACTGGGTTGCGACAGACGCACTCTCCATGTCGCCATGAGATCCCGCCGGAGCTCTGTCCGCTGTGCCGCGATTTCTCGAGGCAGCGGAGTTACGCCCCGGCGTTTTGCCTCCTCGCGCCACTCCCATATTTGGGCGAGGACTTTTGCCTCCAGATCCCATGGCGGTAATCCGGCAAGGAGGCTCGCCGCCTCACCGGAGACCGTGCGGTATCCCCGGACCAGCCGGACTGCCATGACCCTCTGGGACGCGTTCAACCGGCGGGCTGGTCGCCGCCTTAAAGAACGCGCCCACACCGGTGCCCCGTAAAGGGCCATGGACCGCACGACCCCTGCGTAGAGCCTCCGGCAGGAGGCGTTTGGACCCCCTAGATTGGGCAGGAGCCGCTTCAAGGCAGCCCCGGCCCGCTCCAGTCTGGGAGCCAAACGTCGGAAATGCTCCACGAAGTTCCACCGGCTGTCGAGGACGAGTCCCAGGTACTTCATCGTCGACTCGATGCCGATGTGAACCCCTCCCACCGCTATTTGGGAACCCGATGGTGGCGCGTACCGAGGACCATGAAAACACATGGCCTCGGACTTGTGCAGGGCCACCTCGAGTCCCAGTTGCCGGATCCTCTCAACGACTGTCGCAACCCCGCGTGTCATTAATTCCGCCGCCGCCTGGTGCGACCTCCCCTGCGCCAGGACAAGCGTGTCGTCAGCGTAGCAAACTACACTGACGCCGCTAGGGAGGTCGGCGCGCAGCACCCAGTCGTACCCGATGTCCCACAGATGTGGCCCCAGGACCGATCCCTGTGGGACACCGCACGACATCTCTCGCCGGTTCCACTCTCCCTGGTGAATGTTCTGTCCCCTCGAGTGACATATTTCCTGTGACAAAACACTTGACATAACATAGGTATAAAGGAATATTTGCCTGTTGGCAATCTAGATCAGATTACGGCAGTACTTTAGTCGAACTAGTTATTTTCAAGAGCTAAATGTGTGCCAACAAAACACTGAATTCTAAGAATGCACTTACACATAAGTATCAATTAGACACTTTTAAATGCATCACCTATTTTAAGAGAGTGCTCTCCGTCGTTCTGCTAATTAATATATACAATGTGTAACGTTAAATGCGCAAAACCTGAAAATAGTTTGATCAGAATAACGAGCAGAATTAATTGAACCACTTTTTAATATAGGTCACATTTTTCAACAATTCTTCATTAAAAACGTAGCCGTGTCTATTTATTAATAGGTCAAGCAAGCCAATGTCAGCGCGGCCCGGTGACGACTCCTCGCTCGATAAAACGTCGTCGCAGACGCAAGAAACGATCAGAATGGCCAGTAAAACTAAAACAGCACATAAAACCTTTACAATTTCTTTAATGACTTATTTTCTCTTTGAAATAGGTCAATTGAATTAAAAACCAGTTGGGGTGTCTGAGGTTTTGCGCATTTAACGTTACACGTTGTATATTGCGTTTCTAATGTATGTACCTAACAAACACATTCCTTGATAATAAAGTGACAGTGAAAATGCATGCATAGATAGTTTTTATTTTTATTTTATTTAGATAGTGTTGATATCATCGTCATTTGGGGTCGGCGCAACATGTCTTTTTATTTATTTATTTACACACATATATAAACACAGACAAGAAAAAACAGAACAGAAAAATAACGACTGTCCAAGAATGACAATATTTCAATTTACGGACAATTTGCTAAACAATTAATTTCCCTGGCTTGACATGCATTTACGTCGTATTTTTATTTTTTATAGTCAGTTCATAGTTTTAAATAGAATCTGGATGAGACTGGCACAGGAGCGTGGGGGGGGGGGGGTGGCAGACCGAGGGCTGTGGGTGATGACGACGATTGCCAGTTTTGGTTAGTCTAGATACCGTGCGTCAAAAGATGCTTTTTACTACCAGTTCTATGCCGACACTTATTAAGTTATACAATGTTGTTACTGTTTCCATGACAAAACACTTCAACTTCGAAACGTTAACGGTGACTTAAATATGTTGCTAGATATTCCTGTTACAGTACTTAATTATTCTAGTTTCAAGAAGACATACAGCAAATAACTGGTTGCCTGGAGGGATTCTAGTAGTTACAATTGAATAAATAGCAACTAGGGCGCTTACTGGCTTGAAGACCCATCGCTTAGAGGCAAAACAAAAGCGAAACGAGTCTTGATAGCTCTCCACTTGCCTATCAGTACTTGTTAAGACTTAGGCCTCGTTCACACTAAACGTAACGCTCGTTTAAACTACGATTTCTTAGAAGAGCGGTGGCCGACACGTAATGGCCTCAGTGGTGGCCGCCATGAAAATGATGGCAGCGAGTTTGACTTTACGGTGTCAAAATACGCTCTTTAGGGAAACACGCCAACTAACTATCATAAATAACGTTTCATTGACGTCATTCGACATAGGAAACCCTAGCTTGACAGTCTGCCGTCAGAATCAGAAGTCAGTCGGCGGCTCACTGATACGTTTATTTATTTATCCTCCTACTGGAACGCCATACAGCAATTACACCAACGGAGCAAAGAATTACTTATGTGCTGCTTCCCATCCATCCTGTGCGTGGTGGACATCGAACGGGCGGCGATGGAACACGCACGCTCACACAGCGTTAGCTCAATAGTGCCATTTCTCCATCCAAATCGCGCACATTCCTTGCGATTTTTTTTTGAGATACAATAAATTTTTCAAAATAAATACATTAAAATTGTCAAACCGTTTGGTGTGAACACGTGCTTAATAGTTGTTTATTACAGGTTTATCTATAATTGTATTGATAAGTTCTCATATAAACGAACGTGTGATATTACGAGTAGCCTAAGGTATAAACGTTGGCAATTGAGAGCCCAAACGTTTGTTATTGAAAAGAGTGATATTAATTTATACGTCAGGTTGTTTTGTTTTTTTATCACATTGCTGAATTGTTGAACCAACTCTAAGTCGCTTTTAGTTGTTAGAGCACTGTTGCTGACTTTAGAATACGTATATTTTACGGATAGATACCGACTATCCAGACGATCGGTCTTATAGATAGGGATCACAGTCATGTAACCCCTACCTTTCTCTAAAATGACAAGCAGTGTAATGGGATTTCCTGTCGACAAAAATTACGAACTTCCATACAAGCTTTCATCCCCCTCTATTTAAGCCATTTTTAGGGGGTGAATTAAAAAAAATCCTTCCATAGCGCTCATATTCGTTACAAAATGATTTTTTTTGTAAAATTCCATGCTCCTAGATCCAGCGGTTTAGGCTGTGCATTGTCTGTCAGTAAATGAATTTAACATTAAAAAAAAAAGTAGATTTGAACAAGGTAATATATCATAGTGACAAAGTGTATGTAGGGTAAGGGCAATACAAGCCAGAATTTCCACCAATAATAGCAAAAATCTGCTACTAAAACACTTATTCAAAATCGCTCACGCTTACAGCGATTTTCACATCCCCGCGTGCAGTCTAACCTCGACCTTATCAGTAGCAAAAGAATTCTTCTACCAAATGACACAAGCTCATTAATCCTCGTTTTTATGCAAAAATAATAAATACACAGTACTTAGTTATGTTTCTTTTTCTGTATTCCTGAGGTAATTCTGTACCTGTGCATAGAAATGAGTGTGCAAGGCGTGCAACGCTTTTATTTCATAATCTGTGGTTGAGGTAGGTATTTTAAATGAATGAAGCTATTTCTATTAATTTCTTTTATCAATATTTATGGTGGTGAATAAGTTACATTGCGTAATGTCTAAACAATAATAAAAGAAAAAAAATGAAATGGATAAATGTCAATGTGTATGTGCGAGGTGGGTGTATCTGTGTGTGTGTGATTAATGAAATGTTTCTAAAACATTTAAGTTTTTTTGTTGTGATAGTAAGCTCGTTTTTTTTGTTTGGGGTAGAGGGTAGAAGTAGAAGAAGTATTTAATGTACAGAGTAATTATCATCACCACTTTTCCCTAACACGTACAGCCAAAACACAAAACCATTCCGAAACATATTGTATTTTTCGCAATGACTAATAGCGTCGTTCGTCTTGGTATCTAAACCGGTTTTGACATAACGAGTACCGATACCAGCGACGAGTCTGCAAGACCTTGCTTGTTTTGTAAATATAAACTTTTATTAATGTGTTTAGTCGAATACTGATAATGACATTATTATTATTATTATTTTATGTTATTATTTCGCTGATAAGGCCTCAAGCAGGAAGGGATATTTGAGTACCAAATGGCGCTAATTGCTGAATGTTAATGACTAGCTTCTTCCAGCGATTCCGTCCGTGAGAAAACCAACTATACCATAAAATACATCGTATCAAACTCGGCAATACCTACCAGTGTCTTGTGCTTTTCTACCAGTGAAAGAATTTTTGAAATCGAATGAGTAGTTTCGGAGTTTACCGCCTACATACAAGCTCACATATTTTACTTCTTTTAAATATTTAGTATAGATTTTTTGAGATTATATCTAGCATACAGGTAGGTACAAAAAGAACCCAACAAATTATAAGTATTTACCTAATATTAAATTAGGATGCCACATGTCTTGAGTTTGACACATTCTTACCATTTTCAAAGCGAAAGTCGTCTTCCATACTGCAAACAGTAAACGCATACAAAACGAGAAAGGGCCTCCCAAATATGTAGTACGAGTACCTATAGGTGCCATACACTTGGTGCCTTCTGCCTTGTCCGATTGAGTTCAGCGTCTTCGAATGTCAAACAACTTAGCAGGACAAGTTAGCCTGACTACCGAAATGTATAAAAAAACTGGAAGCGACTTCAATTTAATAAAATTTCCGTGTTTTTATTAGCAAACAACTCCATCCATCATGTCAAATCAAAGGCGTTTTTTGTTACGCTTGCACTAACAGTGTACAGTCATGTAGGTAACATACTTACACTTGTACGAATTAATTTACACTGCACTGCTAATTCTTGTGAACGAAAAAAGTGTACGATGATAGTAATAGCAATAAACTTAATAACATCCTCTACTTCACACATCATTCTGCACCCATGTGTGAGACAAACCTCCATTGTAAACATAGGTGCAGAATCATTTGTGAAGCAAGTAAAAACCATTATTTTACACATTCGTGCATAAAAACAAACCACTTCCAGTGTAAACCACAGATCGTTTCCAGCGAAAGTGCCGCCGGCTGCTTGGAGGTCAGTAGAAATGCGGGGAGGGGCTTGCGTACGCGCCGGTTTGCGTAACACCGCGTAATCGGTGACAGCTGACATTGGACGTATGTGGGTTACGATCGGCGTTTTTATAGTAGGAGAATCTTTTGTAGAGATTTTATATACCTACTTAAATATTTTTTCTAAGTTTATAAGTTTTTTTGAACTTGTTTATTTAGAATAAAATAATATATTTTTTTGAGATTTTATATAGGTACCATAAATTTTCAAAAAATAGTAAAAAAAAAGTCGGCTTATCTAAACATAAGCTGACTTTTTTGCAACGAGAATAAAAGGTTTTCTGGAATCGAAATTACTAGGGGAAACCCCTTTTGTAAGATAAGGTAACTTCTCGGGCAACCCTTTGAGGCCCTTATAGCGCAACGCGACTAGTAGAACAACTTCCATGGAAACTTCAAGAAAATGTATCTACCAGAATCACGTCGCATTGTCGTGTCATACCTTTCTGCAGGAGCTTTATTGAGTCGTGGTAAATGTACATATATGGTCCATTTAACAGTCCCAATGAATACCTTCATAGGTACCTAACAGGGTTTCGATATGGTTAAAGAATTTAACCAAGGTAACCGTAAATTAACCTTGTAGATCAATCAATTAGAAATACGAAAGGCAAATTACAGATCATGTATTCAATAAGCATCGTCAGTGCATAATCATTTTATCATTATGCTTCATTTACGTAACTTTACGAGACCATTAATCTGCTGCATTAGTTCAAGGTCGTGCTCTACAAGTTTCAAATGTCAAAACTAGACTAGATGCGTCGAGACCTAATTTAAACTGGTTTGGAAATAAATACTACGATACGATTTTACATTAATTTACATGCAATTGATTCATAATCCAGTTCTTCTAACTGAACAGACAGCTGTGTTGCTGGGGAGTTTGCGCCACTTCTTCTTCCCAGCGAAAGCACTAGGAAGCGATGAAGGGCGAGTTTGTTAGTTTTGGAGGGACTATCTTATGTAATTTTGACGTTCAAAAAGTGATTCTCAACCCAGCTTGAACACATGACTTTTTATTTTAATGAAGCGTATACACTGATAAAACGACAGTCCATTTGATAACGCTTTTCAGTCGGCGATAATTGCAGTTACAGTCCATTCATACGTAAATTTTCAGGATATGGTAACAATTTATTTTAGTAGACATATATTAACTCGTCAACTGAAGCATGCGAAAATTGATATTGCATAGTAACAACAGATCGTTAAACTAATGATGCGAAATATTATTGTCATGGAAACGAGCTTTTCACGTTCGTTTCGAATAATCTCGTTTCTCGTTGACGGTGGCGGTGGAAAAACAGTGTACAGATCAATGTGAAGATAATCCGCTCTTTCAACGCAAACTTCAGAAAAGTTACTAAATCGTAAAGAAAATACAGACGCAAATTTACCATAAAAAGTAACACTATGTGGTAAGTACTAAGTGTCTACATAGGTAGATATAGCACTTACCCTTCAGATGATATTCAAAAACTGCGTGGGCTGTCAGGTAAAAACTGATCATAATTATGACAATGACATCATAAAATCACGCCTTTATTCCCCTCTTTGGGGTAAGTGAACGTGTACATTTCATATTTCGCCTCTGTTTAAGTTCCATCATATAATAGGGGCTAACAACCAATTGTAAATTGTAAGGAACCGGGCACAAATCCTAGCTCCGGGCTGCTACTGAGAAATTCCTGATGGAAAAACCCAATAGCAATTTAACCGGCCTAGGAATCAAGCTCCGGAACTCATGCTCAGCACTAGCGCTTGTGACTACAAGACCAATAAGGCCCAGGGAAATTCGTAACGGAAAAACATTATCCCGGGATTGAATTAGAGACCTCAGGTACAACATTCCATTGTTACCAATAAACCGGGCAAGTCAACGACAATCATCATCTGCCTAGCCTTTTCCCAACTATGTTGGGGTCGGCTTCCAATCTAACTGGATGCAGCTGAATACGTATTTTACATGGAGCGACTGCCTATCTGACCTCCACAACCCAGTTACTGGGTAATACGATACCCCTAGGTAAGACTGGTTGTCAGACTTTCGGGCTACTGACTACCCGTAACGACTGTCAAAGATCTACGAATGACAGCCGGGACCAACGGCTTAACGTGCTTTCCGAGGCACGGAGGGGTCTCGGTATGTAAAGATGGTCACCCATCCACAGACCAACCGCGGCAAGCGTAGCTTAACCTGATCGATCGACCTGTGCGGCCGTTATTATTTAGCCTCGGGCCCTTCCACAATAATACATATAAAACCAAAAATTATTGTTCCCAAACTACCGAGACGTTTGCCACAAAACGGTTCTATTCGCGTCGATCGTAAAACATCTGATCGGCCACTTGTTCCATGCACTTCAAAAAGATCCAGGCCAATAATTGTTGAATGGAAATTTTATTGCACGTATATTTGGACTTCAAAAGCGTGGTAGTATCAATGGAAGATTATCGTCGTCTGGTTTGCTCGAGCATTGTGCATTGCGATATCGTTTTAAAGTTCGGTGTTTTTGCATCGCTTAATGCTATTACGAAGAAAATCAATAACTATTAAGTTGATTTGTAAACTACAGCGATTAACAATATCTCGAAATGTGTATACAAAAACATTTGTTGTATTCAAAAGACCATTTCAGGCATCAATCTATAATATGGTGTTCACAATGATAAAACAATCAATCATATGATTATACCAAGATTATGCCTGGACTTTAAAAGAGAATGTGGCCTCTGAGCTTGTTTCGTTCTCTGCGCGTTTCTTCTCTGAGTAGTCAGATAGGAAACGCCGATCTCGTCTCGCTTATTTTTTATAATAGGTATGACATGTATTCCGATATCCTATTTACAGAATAAACAATTTCATTTTATTACATTTCAGTAATAATATATTCTTTGGAATATACATATAATATTAAAATTACACGGCTATACAAATGACGCGCGATCCCACGAGTTTTAATCATAAAGTCCACTCAATATTAACCTTCCATAACGAAATGAATTTACGCAATACATTACCGAAAACTAAAGCCGAACAAAAATTTAAGCCGAACAAAAACATCAATGAATACAAAACAAAGCTACATAGGTACATATTTCCAGTTATTGACACGTCACCTAATAGTTGGATCGCGTGTTACAACACAAAGGAAATGCCACGAAAAGTATGGGGAATGTCAAAATTTAAAAGGTTAGACGGACCAGTTTTGAGCAACACTGTTGCAACAAAAAGTTGCTCGGAAATAGACTTCAATTTTGATGCAAAGGCATGCGTAAAATTATAGCTTTAGACGTCACGCAAGAATATTCATCGAAATATGTAAAAAATAAACTTCACGATGCTAAAAAAAAAAAATAGTTGCTTTTTATTCTACTAAAATGTTATTACTAACTGACGTAAGAATACTCGTATTAGTAGCCTACAAAAAGTTTTTATATGCATTTATTTTATTTTTCTCCTCTCCCACATAGGCGCTAAATAGGTCAACTACGTAACGTATTTGCCCAGGAATTTAATGATACTAAGGAAAAATACATAACATTTGAATTAAAATTTCATCACCAACTTACAAATACAGACTGGCAACTATAAAATCGTTTGCAAAACTAATCTGCACCAATATTAACACAAATCCTGATTTACAAAAACCGAATTCTCACATCTATTGTTAGATAGGTACGTAAATAATTTATTATAGGCGTTAGAATATAAGGTATGACGGAAAACACAAAAAGAGGCTATATCACACTTGGTCGTTACATCGCATACTGGTATCTGTCTCTACTAATATAATAAAGAGGTAAAATTTGTTTGTTTATATGTAGGGTGTAATCTCCGGAATTACCTGCCGGATTGGAAAACATCTTTTTGCATTTGATAGTACAGGTCTTGGGGAAGGCTAGAGGCTATATAACACCACGCTAAGACTTAAGGGGCCGAGCAAAAATAAAAAATTCAGAGAAAACCAAGTACTACTAGCGCGGGCAGGTGATGCGATGGGACGGGGTGGGTGGGGGAACCAAAAAAGTTGCGGGCAGAAGTTAGTATTCCATATAGCTGTACCCGAAATCAGACACCCGGAAACTTTTCACACAAGTATTCTTGACGAATTTGAGTGCCTAGGTCTTGGACGACGAAACTGAACGAACTTTTCCGAAGACGGATAGATAATACTCGACATTGTTCATAATTTAAAATCGGCTGCCCGCATTCCACATACACCCGAATGCGGGCAAACGACCAAGTGTAACTACTCCATTACTCTGACTGCTATGAACGTTTGTCATCAACTCATAAATGGTCGTTAGGAACTTCTGACAAGTTTGATATACGAAGACGTTTTGTCATATTTTAATAGGAACAGATTTGTGCAGCGTGTGCGACCTAGCTCGGAATAGACTACCGCATTGCTTGTCGAAAGAGATTAGGTAGGTAGACCAGTTAAATTATTTAATGATTGTATGATCCCACAAAGAGCAGTGTTAGCGCATACTGACAGTTAATTTAGGATGAACAGAAATAGCAAGTTTTTCTCCGTCTGAGAACATAGGTCAGTAAAAACTCGTTTTGCATAGTTAACTACACCAACAAAGAAATTGATCTTTTTTCTGTTTAAGTAGAATAACGAATTGATATTGATACATGTCTCAAATTGTTTCCTATGGGTTTATAGTTGCTTACCTTGTTCTACTCGTTGTAAGTACAAACACGTGTATTTATAAAAACTAGATACGTACTTTTATCTTGATTGTTTTATTCACGTGCTTCTAATAATTTTGTGCATAATTTAATAAAAAACTCGTTGCTAATGAATATAGCGAAGTTTCTTTGGATTTAACTATATAATAAGTTCGAGTAGATATTACATAAGTTTCAGAGATTACATATCACGCGACTGAGACCTGCCTGAATCGGCTACAGCATAGGGTTGTCTACTACATTAAAAGAAAGTTGAAATAAAACAGAGAATTTTATGCAAACGACCAAATTCTTACAAAGATTTTATAGTATCAAAAATAATAGTGTCTTAGATAGCACTTTTCATTTTGAATACAGGTTGCTCGATTTAAGCACGAAAAACTTTGACAACCCTGCAATAAAGACACGATATAATTTCCCATAAAATTCTAATGACATAATTTCTACAACTCGTAATTATTTACGAAGCTATAATTACTATAATTATAAGGACAGCCCGGATAATTCGTGTGTGCCTTGGAAACATAAAAACATAACACAATTGCGTATTGATTGGCTCCCAGCCAGTATCAACTACAGTCTAATAATATACATATGTACAGCATTGCCACGCTAATCTTGGGTTGTAAGAAATATACAGTGTTTTGACTGTTTCATCACATCAGCCAATCGTCTAGTTGCTCAGTCAATTGAATATGAACTTCCTGGAGATATTTTGAGATATAAGAACCTATTAAAAAAAACAACGAGAAAGAGTACATACGCCAGCACATCAAGCTACCCGAAACTGTAAAATTTTCCCAATCAACCTTGCATCAAATGCTTTAGCGATAAACTTGAAAATCTATTAAACACATTTGACATATTGTAGTAGCTTGATTTGCTGGCGTCTGTACAATCGACACGAAAAGAAGATGAAAAAGACCGTTTATTATTGCCATTATTGAATAGATCACCAAATAGTTCACCACCAAAGACAGCATAGCAACACTGTATATACAGGTTGTTGTTATGTTTGGGCCCGAAGAAGCTTGAACAATCCTCTTGGCCCTGACCGATGGATCGTCAAGTGTGTCGGACACGCTTGAGATACATCGGGAGCCGTCTCATCCTTTAATGTTACGTATGTATGCAATAAATTACTTATTACAAGTAGATAAATTATTTGAAGTATGTATGCAGTTTTTCAATTACTTTATGAGGTCGATGAGGTGTAAGTAGAAAAAGATTGCCTCGCAGAATATTTTATGCGTCAGCCTAACGTAATTTTCTAAAAAGGTTTAATTTTAATTTTAAAATTTATCTAAAATACCAAAGTAATCCATGCCAAGACAATGTTCACATGACCCAAATAATAGTACTTGTTTGCACACGTTAATTGAAATGGACAAAACAAATAGATAACGACGTAGTGCCCAAATTATTTTCAACTAATTTGCTGAAAGTGTAAAGTTTTAACGAAATTAAAATAAACATTTAAAGGGAAAGCAAAACCTATCTCTTGCTTTCTTAAAGTTGTTTATTTCTCATATCGTATCTCGTTTATACTAAATCAAAAACATAGGTAGTTAAACCATACACACTTTGAATAGATTATCTGATTTTAAACAACTGGAAACAGCAACACAGACAAATGAATTCTTAATTTTAAGGTCATGAAATCAGTTGCGCAAATAAATTAAAACAATAGGTAAATTACATTTAAAGAAATATTTATATTTGATATTTACGGTTAGCTTAAACTAGGTCTTTCATTTGAAACATCTGTTAAGAGCACCAAAGAAGTTTACAAATCAGAATCATCTCGTTCAGAAAATAATGATCACTCGAGCTTGCTCACTGCGTCACTGGCTGTCTCGGGTCACCAATTTCTAGGTTTCTCACCAAGATATTGTCCTCTAAAGTAAAAATAATAATATAACATAACTCTATATTGCTGGTTCTACAATATTTAAAAAAAATATTCCAATATTAAACCAATTCAAAATTATTTTCTTAAAATAAGACGTTTGGTGCACTTTTTTTACGCAGCTGATGCTTCGACAAAGGCATAGGTAGAAAAAAATATGACATTGAGAAAGGCGCCTCATAACGAGATACAACGAACCATCAATAGGAAAACAGAAGCTTCTACAGAAAAAAAGAAACCAGTGAACCATCAGTTAACCTTCACTTGAACCCAAAATAATAAGCCCTTAAGACCATAGCTGGGCTATACATCACCAAATGGGTGTCCATTGCCCGAAGCAAGTGATAAATTGTAGATCGTTAATGGGGATCAAAACAACCTGTATTTGACTTCGCTAATAAAGGCGATTTATGTCCATCATATATCACGATATAAAGTACAAGCTTAAAGAGATATTTATTTAGTTAAAATTATGAAACATTGCGAAACGGTCTTACAAAAAAGAATCATAAACCAACCAAGATTGTTCTAACGAAATATTAAATCTGTGTTTGTATGTGTACTGTCTGTCTTATTCATTCCAAATAGACATCTAAAAGATACTGCATCAATCAAAAGTCAAAATCAAAAGTATTAGTGTATTCAAATTAGGTTGAGAATCAGAAGGCCAATTCCCGTGATTAAAAACGTCAATCTCATTTCAGCGACAATCAAAACTTGTGTAAATTGTAGGGAATTTAAAGGTATTTTTGACAGATTGAGACTGAGATCAGTGTGAATGTTATTAAAATTGCGAAAATTGCCTCTCTGGAATTTTCGAACGTCAAAATTACGTAAGACAGTCCCTCAAAACACCCGCCCTTCACCACTTCCCAGCGTAAGGATGGAAAGACGTGGCCCAACAAAATTCCCAGCAGCACAGCTGTCTGTTCAGTTAGAAAATACTTGATTCTCATTCTTTATTTACGAACATGCAAATCACAATAAAAACTAAAACCCGCAGCCGATTTATTTCCTCCATAACCCGTAAAAAGGTCAGCGCTCAAAAAAAATGACCCACATATCGTCCATTAGCGAAATTCGGTGGACAAAAAAAAAAGAAGAAAATATCACAAAATGTAGCAAAGGTACATAATGTAGGGTAGGTGAACAGTAAAGCGCACCCTGTATCATCGCAGACTGCGCCGGTGACCCAAATAGTGGCATAATGTCGCGAAATGGCCACTGCACAGAGATAGTGGAACTGGAAGTGGCTTGAATTTGTGATGTCAATTGTATGAATGGGTGGAGAAAAGAGTTAACGAAGAACGTGGAAAAAATGTGTATTCAGGGTTTTTTTTTTTGTTTACAGCGTTCCCTCTCCAAGAGAGGCGGCCTGTATCCCAGCACTGAGAACATTATGGTCTGATTATGTTTTATGGCGTAGGTAAATAAGATATCTAACAGATGCAAAATGCCTAGAATGTAGGGGTACAGACGAGTTCTAAAATCAGCGTCAGGTGATATACCCTGTGTTGCCATCTGACATTTTGCTAAGCTGAGGCCCTTTTGGCACCATAGTCTTTGTTTTCTGTTTTTATACTTTTAATGTGTATTTATTTTGCTGTAATGCCAATAAACGCATATTCTTTCTTTCTTTTCGATAAAATATACATATAAGAAATCGCGGTCGGTCATGTAAATTCGAAACTGCTGAATGCTGTTATAATTACTATAGTAATTCCAATATTGTTCTCCTTTCATATAATAATAGGCCAACCAAGCTCTTTTCGCATAATAGGAGGCCATGTAGTATTTAAAAATGAAATAAAACGAAGTCACGATGTTAAAGAACACAATAAAATAGTATCAGATTGTAAATACATGACCCGCAAGCAATATAATAATTCGATTCCCTCAATTGAATTTTACAACACACTTATCGCTTTAGCCAATATAATATTACTATTTTATCACGTTTTATGTAAGCATATCATATGTATATAATAATAAAAAAATGTACCAGTAAAGTGGAAAATATATTTTTTTGATAAGAAATGAATAAAATGTTGTAACTATTATAGATGGTTTATTAATATTTGATAGAAGTCTGTAGATACATATGCAAGGATGCGATTTTTGCATTTTTATCAGATCTACATATTATTATCAAGTTTAAATGCAACAGGCTTTGACTTTTAAAATGTTTTGCGTCAATATATTGATCGTCGCAGGTGTTTGAATAACCTCATATTAAGATAAAACACACGATTCTTAACACGTCTTTAAATACGAAATACCAATAAAATGATTGCCAACCTCATTTATTGCTTTAAGTACAAGTAATATTACTATTCGCCAGTCAGCTAAAGCAAATGAATTGTATCCATTGCTCCTTTACAAAGAGCTTAGTTCGATCATCTGCAAACGCGTAGTGCATTGTATACTATATACACAAACCGTGTTTGCTAACATTGAATGACATTTAGAAATACGATACTGTATATTTATGTCAGTTTCTAAGTATATTCACGTATAAATAAGGATTATCCACACAAAAGAAACAGAAAGGTCAATTTGCAATCTTTTGAAAAAACCCTTGACCTTTGTCCCTTTGAAATAATGATGTCGTTTAAAAGACAAGCGAAGGTCGAAATGTCGTTTTTGTGGTTTCATGCGTGAATGGCGCTTACGATGTTCTGTCATGTCATAATTGGCAGAATAATGGACTCATTTCTACAAAAAAAAAAAGAAAAAAAAAAACGAATTTGCGTAATTTCTGAATTACTTTTGAAATGAGTTTTGAGTTTCTCAATATTTAAATAAAAATATTCTTCACACTGCACTGCAATTTAGTAAATCGCTGGAACTTACCACAGGTTATGTAGAAAACAACTCCTAAAGTAAGTAGAAAACTCGTACATCTGCACGTCATTACTAACTAATTTTGTAAGAATAACAAAAAAATAAACAGCTGCACTTTTCAAAGGACCACTTAGGGTGCAAATCACTTGTGTTCTTGGCAAAATCTATGACAGTGAAATTGTAGGCCTTTGTACGTTTTAATTTCGTTCGTATCCGTATGTCGGAAAATGTACTACGAAGAAAACATGGACTGAGAATTTTTTTTTATGTCTTATTTTCAACGATCGCTGCTCTAACTTCTGTGCAACAAATCAGAAGGCTAATTCCCTTAATTAAAAACGTTCAAAATCTACTCGGAATCTCATCTCAGCGAAAATCAATGTTAAAAACTTGTGTAAAATGTAGGGAAATTAGATGTAGGTATTTTTGACAGCTTTAGTGTGAGATCAGACTGTGAACGTTCTTAAAATTACGAGAATTGCCCCTCTGGTATTCAAATGTCTTTGATTTAAAGAAAATGAGCATCGTTATAAAAAATAAAATAAAAAACTAGTATAATAGGCCGCACGTCAGGGGTAATGCTTTGACCTTGAACTGGCTCAGCGCTACGGAGTTTCAATAGAATAAAGGGTCAGCTTATACTGGTTTTGTAAACACTGACGTGTCTTTATAAAAAGAGATGCCCTTTCCAGGCATTTTGTTTCCGTTAAGTAGCGCCCGGCGAAATATCACGCAAGGTTCAAAACAAGGGAACTAAGTGGAACAAAGTTTTTAGTAGTTTTTTTTTTCTGGGAATATTTTTATTCGTATAATTAGGTATGACCTACATGCTAGATTAACAGCATGGAAGTTTATATACAGAACTTTTTGAAAAAGGCACTTACAAAACCGGCGTGTATTTATTTATTTATTTATTTGGGACAAACAAACAGTAACACATTATATCTGCGCAAATAATATAAACAAAGATATTATATAAATGTGAAACTCACACCGTTATCCACAGCATATATTTAGGTATTTAGCTGCCGTCACTATTTATTAAAAAGACTAGCTTCTGTCCGCGCATCGCGTCGCCTGCCCGCGCTATTACTTCGGTTAGCGTTCTTTCTTACTTTTTTTCTTTTTGATCGTCTCCCAAGAGTCCTAGCGTGATGTTACATAGCCTATAGCCTTCCTCAAAATTGGGACATCAAATACAAAAATATTTTTTCAAATCTGGACAAACAAACTCTTCAAATAACATTTTGCATTATATTTTTAGCACTGTTGAATACTACGAGTTCAAAATACGGAATTTAGAAAGATATCTGATATAATTCCTCTACCTATTTATTTATGTAATCCACTGTTAATTACGTTAAATAAGCTAAAACAAATACATTAGCACCATTACCCCAAACAAATCGACATCTGGTTCATTCGGTTTATAGATCGACGCGTGCGCATCTGACGTCAGAAAGTAATTTCACGTCAATTACCACGTCACAGATTCATGATCATGTGACTGATGAGTTGCCGATTTGTTTGTTTTTCTTTGATAATATATTGCCTTCCTAATTTATTTTGGCTGTTTGAAGTGAAGATGATTTTAAAGTGATTGGCATAGTTTCGATTTTTAACGTGTCATCATAAAAGTAACATGCGTGAAATTATTGACTTTGAGTAGGTATGAGTATTACGTTGACTTATCTACCTATTAGTAAATTGCTTACTCGGAATTTTATAAGATAAATTAAATTACATCGTTTCTTGTCAGGTTAGCGGTTGATTCATTTCCAGTACCTATACCTACAAGTGTAGTCCACAGAAATTTGAAAATCCTACTTATAATAATATTATAAATGTGAAGGTTTGTATGTTTGTTACTCAATTACGCAAAAACGGCTCAACGAATTTTGAAAAAAAATGGCACACAGATAGTTTATAGCCTGTATTAACACATAGTATACTTTATATCCCGATATTACTACGGGAACGAGACTTATGAGGGTGAAACCGCGGGGCGCTACTACTCTCCTATAACTTTATTTTTTTTTTTTAATTTCCTCTACCTACTCAGCACTATGGTTAAAGAAAAGAATCCTCTTTTTTAAGATTAATAAAATTATAAATAGTACATAAATAATGAACCACTTTTTCCTACACTATCGAAAGCACATCGGAATTCTGAAGATAATCAAAGAAAAAAAAAGAAATCACATTAACATTACTATGTACACGTCTTTTTTAAACATACTAGTATATTATTTGAACGAGAAAACCTCAATCTCTATAATCCCCATGTGAATTAAAATATGTTTATTGAAAGCTTTTATATTCTTTTTATAAAATAAGATTAAAGTAATGTTGATATATGTGCTCGCTCAACCTGCCTAGCCTAATTATGCTGTGGTCAGCTTCAAATCTAACCGGATGCAGCAGTATAAAAAAAAAACATTTTGCATGAAGCGACTTCCAATCTGACCTCCACAGCTCAGTTACTGGGTAACACGATACCCTTGGTAAGACTGGTGACTTTTGGGCTTCTGTCTACCTGTAACGACTGTCAAAGATCTATGAATGATAGCCGGGGCAAACGGCTTAACGTGCTTTGCGAGGCACGGAGAGATCTCGATATTTAATGGATGGTCACCCATCTATGAACCTACTGCGGCAAGCGTAGCTTAAACTTCGATCAACCCGTGCTGCTGCTATTATTTAGAGCCCCTAAATATATGCTGGCTAGTTAAGAATATTTGACAAACTTCAACGATAGTAAACAGGTAAGAGGAAATAGTAAATAGACGTTTAGCTTATATGCTTTCCAATTTGGATGAAGCAACCAAATCGCATAAAAATACAAGGTAAGGAGAATTTAACGACGGCCACTGCTTTTATTTCTGCAACTTTAAATTAAAATTGAATATGCAATTTCGTAAAGGGCACATGTCGGATATTTTGTCAAAAAACGTTTTCTATACCAATGTGACGTAAATGCTTGTCTACACTCATTATGATCGAAAACAGCACATCTCTGGTATTAATTCTACTATACTGCTGGCATTTCAAAGGTGAAACAATACTACCGGCAGAATATAAAACGTGTAACGTTAAATGCGCAAAACCTGAAAATAGTTTGATCAGAATAACGAGCAGAATTAATTGAACCACTTTTTAATATAGGTCACATTTTTCAAAAAAATCTTCATTAAAAACGTTGCCGTGTCTATTTATTAATAGGTCAAGCAAGCCAATGTCAGCGCGGCGCAGTGGCCCGGTGACGACTCTGACTCCTCCCTCGGTAAAGCGTCATCGCAGACGCAAGAAACGATCAGAATGGCCAGTAAAACTAAAACAGCACATAAAACCTTTACAATTTTTTTAATTACTTGTTTTCTCTCTGAAATAAGTCAATTCAATTAAAAATCAGTTGGGGTGTCTGAGGTTTTGCGCATTTAACGTTACAAGTTGTATAGACTTTTATGAAGAAATACTACAATGGCCAACTACTACCGAAAGAGACCCTGCAGAAGAAGATTTTTAATAAAAGTTCATTACTCATCATTAATATTAGTAATATGTTTAATTTTAGATGCCAGAAATAAAAATTACATATTTTTCAAATGTTTTTTTTTAATTTATTTATTGCGCTCAAATCAGTAAATTTCGAAAAGGGCAATTCTAACAAATATAAAGTATCTAATAACACATTGATATTAATTTTAAAATAAATCAATTAAGCATTTTTCGAAGGCTTATTAACATCAAAATATAACTCAATACTCACTTTTAGAAATTATGCACTAGTTTGAAAAATATTCAGTTTTTTTCAATTCCTGAACATTTTAAATTTTCAGAGATTTGCCCTTTTCGAAATTGCATATTCAATTAATCAATTTGGTTGAACCGTGTATTAGGGTCTTAACCTATACATCGTCGGATTGTTTAGAAGTTTCACGGTCTGGTCTGATAACAACGTTGATAAGTTCAGTTTAGGTGTTAATACAGAAAGACAATATTTTCTTAAAAATCTTCCGGTCCCAAGCAATACCTAAACGCACCCTTTCCGTTGTCGTTTTATTTTTTAAACAAAGGGCAAACAACTGGATCATCTTTATTTGCTGTTTCACTGTGCGCTTGTCAACAGGGTCTGACAAACGTAGGTACATGTTTGACAAGCGACTCGTTAAACAAGTCCAGCGATGTTTGTCAAACATGACGGCGCGTGTTTGACCACTTTCATTTTCTTTTTTTGAAATTTTTTATTTAATTACATTATTTATTGAGGGCGTATTTTAAGAACTGCGTTTACCGTGTGTTGTGGTAATAAATGCAGTTTTCTAGTGAATCCAGAGTCACATACATTCCATTCCCAGTAACCGAGGCAGTCCTCTGACTTAATTCCAACATCATCTAGTCTTTTAAATATTAATAAAGGAGATAAATATAATAAAACTTTATGCAGAATCAATTTAAGAATAATTAGAATCAGAGACAGAATTCAGTATCTTTATTACTGACGTGTTTGTATAAACATACTTATAGAAATTAATATTTTTTTTATCATCACTCGTCTTATCTCTCCTACGTTGCACCTGTCAGTTTAGAATCGTCCGATGATTAGGAATAGTTCTTTAAAATACCAGTGATAATTGATTATACAACCAGAATATGTTGTATGTTTCAATTAAAATAAAAAATAAACCATTAAATAATTTGCACTCAAAATAAAGATTAATTGGTGTGTTACCAACAATGTCACTCTTTTCGAATGAAGAATGTAAAGTCATCATCTGCCTAGCCTTTTCCCAACTATGTTGGGGTCGGCTTCCAGTCTAACCGGATGCAGCTGAATACCAGTATTTTACGTGGAGCCACTGCCTATCTGACCTCCACAACCCAGTTACTAGGTAGTACGATACCCCTTGGTAAGACTGGTTGTCTGACTTTCGGGCTACTGACGACCCGTAACGACTGTCAAAGATCCACGAATGACAGCCGGTACCAACGGCTTAACGTGCCTTCCGAGGCACGGAGGAGTCTCGGTATGTAAAAATGGTCACCCATCCACAGACCAACCGCGGCAAGCGTAGCTTAACCTGATCGATCGACCTGTGCGCCTGTTATTATTTTGCCACGGGCCCCTCTACGATACTATGCCACTCTTTTCGAATGAAGAATGTAAAGTGCGTTTCAATAACAAAGAAGGTGTTTTAATGGCTTTAGTAATCAGCGACGACTTGTTCAAAATGAAGCCGCATAATTACTATTAAATTAATTACTTGAATATTATAATACAATTAGAAGAAAAGGACGGTGAATGCATTAAAATACCTGTCGATCGCGTGCGGGCCAATGTAGGACGTGAGGCAAGTAGAGGCACGTTAAAATATAATTACTAAGCATACGTAAAACTTAGAAAGATGTTTTTAATATACATTGAAATATACTTCTACGGGGCGATACTTGAATATACGCCCAGCAGCCTAATTGCGTAACACACTACTAATCACAATCTGAATGTTAATCCAAAGCATCATATGTTTAAAAAAAATTGTCTCCCCAACAACGTAAATAACGCAATGAATGTTTTTGAACTGTCAAAATGAAACTCATTGCTACTTTTACTGCTTTACGCAATTATCCCGCACTGTACTACAGAAGTACAGACAGTAAACCCCGGCACATTTGTGACTAGCTAACAATTTACCGTGACATGGGCTATTCTCATACAATCCCCGCCTCCTTGGTCGAAGTGCTACTGCTGGCATGAGGTTCCGGGCTAGATTTCAAGGAAATCAGAAGCGAAATGTTATGTTATGGGTTATTCCCGTACAGTTCGCACCGATATAAGAGATGTAAAATAATGGAGACAATATATTTTGTGTAAAACTTTTAAATAAAATAAATATAAGTGAGCGCTGAGAGAAAATCCAATAAATCTGTTTACTTCTTCTAGATTACTATGAATTTATTATTTGTTGTGAAGGAAGATATGAAGATTTCTATAAAACATGCAGGACGGCCACGTGTGTAAGTATTTATAACACTGTGTGTCTTTTTTTCGGGGATAGCCTTGCGTCGAGACAAGAAACTATGATGTGGCCAAGGTTAATGCAGAATATACGTAGGCATATGAAAGTATCTAGAAATAATTTGATCATGTTTCCCTGCGGAAAAGAACCGGAGTTATCGTCCGTTGGCCGGTGGAGCAGACGGGTTCTCCCGGTGTATTCTGTAAAAATCTCACCGTGATAACTAAGGCGAAGTGAGCTGTCAGTCCACCTGATACTAGGGATTGAGACTTTTGGCTCACTTCACTTAAGTTTTCACGGTGAGATTTTCACAGAATAGAGAGAGTGGAGACCGCGGCAAGTGTAGGTAAGGTTCGCGCCTCAGCTGTCAGCAAAAGGTGGCTGGAACAGACTGGATGCGGAAGGCGGAGGGCAGGGTATTGTGCCGCAGCCCGGGAGCACCCTATGTCCAGCAGAAGACTGAGGCAGTGTTGATAAGAATCCCGAGGAGCGACTCAATTTCACTGTACAATGAATATTAAAATAAAATGATGAGTTTGAAGAATAAAGCGTGATGACCTAGACGCGTACGGCAATGGCTGGTTGAGGTGGCACGGAAAAAGAGTTCCTGGAAGGTCTTGGAGGAGGAATTTGCCCAGCAGTGGGACAAAGCCATAAGATTTGTGCAAAATATTACAAATGACTAAAAGTTTAATTTATAAATCGAGACTGAATTTATTAGAAATGCGTATTCTCTACACATTTCTAAGAAAACATTACAGCCCAGCATAAAATCACTTTTCAAAAACCAGAAGCAACCAGAATCACCTCTAGCACCAATATATTATGACGTGCAAAGTTTTAAATCACACAAGATCCAAAGTTTGTATACAAAGCAACAAACGTTAGGTTATAAATCCAAACGCCATGCACGATGGCTCGCTAAATATAACCATGTGAAATATGTCGGTTGGCCTGAGGGAGTGTAACCGTTTGTAGGGTAGGTAGAGATTTGTGTGTTTTTAAACGAAGGTTCTTTTTTTTAAGCCTTCGTGGATGGAGTGAAATGCCTCATTAGACAATACTTTTTTCAATTTTTATATAGGTTACAGAAGTGGCCGCCATTTAAAAAAAAAAAAAAAAAAAACAAAATGGAGCGACAGTAGGTATGCCAGGCATCCTTATTAAAATCTTCAATTCCCTTTACAAGTAAATAGAATTGATTCTAGGCGCCTCTACCAAAAGGTAGTTTCGTAGTAGTTTCATATACAATTCCAATAGAAATGATACTGAGATGAGGTCCACTGTCCAATGACGAACGTTTTATTTTAATGAAATCCCATGAATGTCGGTTTTGTGTAAACGCACGTAATAATTTCTATCTGTGAGAATGTGAAAAAGTATATTGAGTTTGAGCGACTCAAACAGCATTTCAGCAACCATTCCTTACATATTAATATATGTATTTATATCTCGCATTATAATAATTGTCACTTAAATATATATAATATACGTATGTAATATAATAATTATAAACTATTCCAAATTAACAAAAAGCCGTTATTCAAATAAATACGATTCGACCGATCCCTTAGAATACACAAAATACATAGATATAAATGTTTAAATAAAATTACGGTCAGTCAGTGTTACAAATGTTCGATGGCAAGCGATTAATTTTATTTATCGCCTATTTTATTTCCTAACAACTGTTTTCGATTTGTTTGTCTGTCTACAATATTTTAGCTCAGAGAGAAGTATCATGAATTAGTCTAAAGTGCTCATTTAATACTGGCAGGTATTTTGTACAAGTATATATTGTTTAAGATTAAATATAATAAAATAAAATACTGGTAAAATACTGGTATTCAGCTGCATCCGGTTGGACTGCAAGCCGACCCCAACATAGTTGGGAAAAGGCTAGGCAGATGATGATGATGATGATGATGATGAATACACTAACCGTCATCGTGAGGAAACGGACACATCCTAGAACTAAACATTCGAAGACACGTGACATCTAGCATCCGCACTGGGCCCGCGTGGTAGATGACGGTCCACGCCCTCTCACTGAGAGGAGGCCTGTATCCCAGATGTGGGAACATTCTAGGCTGATTAATACGCGCCCCCCCTATTTCATAGGACTTAAATAGAACAGGCAAAATGTGAGTGTAGGTACTCTGCTTAACCCTTTAGGGATTACAGGCCTTATGTTATGTTACATTGTTCAGATTTAAAATAAATATTTTGTCTAAATTGCGGAGCAGATGAGAATGGCCCAGCATTGGGGTACTTGGTCTTTACCTACATAGGAATGGTCTAATCCTGTGACAGTCAGACCTAGACGGTGGTGTCAGCATTTGTTTTACTTTGTTCACAAGAAGTAGAGAAGTATAGATATACGGTGTCACTAGCTAAAGAAATAGGCCCTTTTATTAGGACTATCTCGAATCCTTTTTAATACGTTGAGTTTAGAATTCTTGAAAAGGCGCCTTCTCGTCAATTTGCCAGATATGTTCCTTTATTTAGTCTTTTTGGCCTCGCACAGGTGTTTTTTGTTTGCATTATTTTATTACTTTTAAATATTATTTTCTTACTGTTTGTATTTCTTGTGCATCTCCCATATAAAATATATTTCTTTCTTTTACTTATTAAAAAAAAAAAAACTAAAAACGCTTTGAAGGTAACCATATCCACGCTATAAAGCTGGGCTTAACCGTACTGGAGCAATAGGTCCGTCAGCTTTTAGAAATAAGCACTATCATCTCGGGAAATCATTCATCTTTCATCCAAGATTACTACTTACAGAAAGACGGCAAAGAAAATAGTAAGTATGACATTAATTAATGCAATAAAGATACATACAATAATCAGCCTTCAGAGCTCCCACTCCTCTCTGTGAGAGATGCATGAATTGAAATAATTATCGGTTAAGGAAATATTAAATAAACTCAGAAGCATTATAAAATAATTGAATTTGAGTTTACGCGCAGACACCAAACACTTAAACTAAGAATAAATTAATGTTAAGTAGTTTATGATTTATTTAATTGGTTTTCACAGCATGAGTAAATGGTATGGTGGTAAAGAGCCGATATCAAGTATGTGGTACAATTTATGGCATAGATTTAGTTTCCGTACCTACCGTATAACTTTTCTTATCGCGTAGCACACATCGTCACGGCTGATTTGGGATAGGCAGAGGTGTAGGCACACCTCTGCCTAACCTTTCGGGAAAACAGCCAGAAAAAAAAAAACATTACGCCAACATTCCATCTGTTATGTTTAACACATTGAAGGACACTGAACCGAGACACAATAGAAGTTTTACTGTCATTACGTCAAGGGGCGTTAAGTGGGGTGATGCCCTATCTCTCCAAGTTCCAAGTTCCCCAAAGCTTTTATTATTAAGTTGTACGACTCTGTCTTAACCGAAATCGTGATTGGTACAGTCACCAAATCAATGCTTACACGTACGAAATACGTAATGCTGTGATTGTTATCATATCGAGAAGCGCTGTTACAATTTTTCTTTTTTAATTTTACAATAAAAATAAGATTTATAGTCTACATTATGTGTTTACTTACTTACTCATGCACCTCCAACACAGCCTAAATTTTTACCTTACACTACAATTTCCCGCAGTACAACTTGGAGACATTCCTGACTCACCCCCTGGAAACATCCCTAACACAACCTGGATATATTTCGAAAATATCTAAAAACACAGCACAAATTATACATAGGTACAGACATAAAATATATCTTCCAAAATAAGGTTAATTTTACTTAGGCACTGATTTTATTTTATTCTAACACTTTTGGACATGTCAGTGCGAGGATCGGTCAAGCGTGAACTTCACAGTTGATTTAATTTTATATTTTGGGGACGTTGGGAATGAATGTATGAAAAATCGTTTTGGGGAACTTGGGACTTGGGGAGATAAGGCATCACCCGTTCAGTGTCCCGCAAAGTGTTATGTGCTCATATACACGAGTGACACGCGTCAACATCAGAGGCATCTGCAGTCATCGACGCGTTTCGACGAATGCCGTCAACGCGTGTCGTCGACAACATGCCGCTCGTGTACTTGAGCATCTTACTCTCCTACACTAGCGGCACGTTGTCGACGGGTGAAGTTGCCTTAGCGGTTGACGCATATTGCTTGTGTGTATGCAAATTAAATCCCTTGTTATAGAGTCAACTCGGTAATATTAAAAGCTGTATTAAATTCACGTATTTATCGTGAAATTCCTTGTGTAATTTTACCAGGAACAAAAGGAAACAAACCTTTCCACGTTTCGCATTTATATCATCAGTAGTAAATTAATAGTAAACTCCCTACTTACCCCACATAAAAGAAGTCGTAAAAATACAATTGACACTAGATTAATCACGGATGTTACCGGCATCATCAAACCGTGACTCGCCTTTTTAACTTTTTAAAAGAGTCAGTTAAATGAATTTAAAAATGTTTCATTTGCATGGCGGCACTTTTGATAAATTATATAAAAACAGTAACAGTCACGCTTTTAAGCCATGTATTGGTGATAATATGGGTAATTTTTACGAGGCATCTTATTATTTTTATGTTATTTTTATAGTTATCGGAGGCAATAAAGTTAATTATGAAACAAAAGCATCGCGTGTGGTCGCTACAATAACGACGACTAAAATAACAGAAGACAACGAGTTTAGTTCAAAGACTGTCATTAAAATGAACCATTTTAGAAATCAACTAAATATTAAATACTAGCATCCGCCCGCAACTTCGTTTGCTTAGAAATCGGAATTCCCGCCTTTTAAAAATATGTTGCTTAAATAATGTGGTTAATGTAATTGGTTTATTTATATATGTACCTATAGAAAGATAGATTAGGTAGGCTTAATACATTCGCGTCTGTGAAACCATGGAAATATACAAAATGTCAACATAATCGGTCAAGCCGTTTAGTAGTTGACATACCGACAGCAGCGCCACCTACCGGGCCCAATTGTATTTTTAAAATAATCCAGGAAACCATCGAAATACCCATATAAAAATTCAACCCTATCGGTTCACCCGTTTAGAAGTTACGTGAAAAAGATAAGTACGGAAGGATAATTCATACTACCCGTTGTCCTATTACCCGTTTTCCCGTAGGAATGAAGCATTTTCCCGCGGTAAAAAGTAGCCTATGTTTATCAAGGATAATGTCGGCTTCTAATGGTAAAACAATTTTTCAAATCGGTCCAGTAGTTTCGGAGCCTATTCAATACAAACAAACAATCAAATCTTCCTTCTTTATAATATTAGTGTAGATAGGCGTGTGTGGAAACGCCGGCAGGGAACATCCTAGAAGGACATAATTATAGTGACCTTATTGGTGATGTTCTTCAAAAAGGTCAGGTGCGTAGTACTCGCAATCGACGGTGAATGAACTGAAGGGCAATTTTCACTATGGAACCAACTCTGAGATCACGAAAATAAAATCAGCTGTTTCATACATTTTGTTCATAGTCATGAGTAGAACACCCTGAAAAAAATTGGGGCCTTTAAAATAACACCCAGTATATTATGTGTATGTAATTTAATAAGTGCAATTTATAATAATTTAATTGTTGTAAAAACAGTAATTGTAAATAAACGAACGAACGTTACCTACAAACAAATTCAACTGAAAAATTCAGTCTTTTAATTAACCTTCAAATATTTACGCAACTGCTAGTGAAAGTACCATTTTTTTTATTATTACAACAAATATAGGTAATAACGGTTTAGGTACGTATGTCTCACAATTTGGAACCAAATTGAATCCAGTATACATTACAAAATAATTATTAAATATCGGTCAAACAGAACATTTTTGTGCCTACAACCAAAGTGAATCAATTTGGATGAACCGTGTATTATCGTTCTAGGATGGTGACTGATAAGACAAACTTTTATTTTCACAGATTTTATGATAAATGTAATTTAGATGGAGTAAGGGACATCGAACAACAGTATTAAAAAATAAAAAGAAACCTGTGCTGTCTCGGGACGCCCGTCAGAAAGACAATGTTTACGCTAGGGAGTCTAAATTCATGTGTGGAATTTATGTTTACAGTCGATGTCCATATTCCAACCTGTATCTATAGCTATTACCTATTATGAGCAAAAGTATGAAAAACCACTGTTATTATTATTATTATTGTTTTTTTTTTATTGCTGAAGAATGTTCCCGCTCTTGACCTCGATCACGCCTGATGGAAAGCGACGGATGAGGTCTATGATGGCACGAGCGTGCCCAGAAGATGCCTAAGGCACTGGAACTCTCGCGCATCGACTAAACACAGCAGGCTGTTTCACGCCGGATTCCGGTGGGAGGGCGGTCGCAAACCAGGCGGGCGTTAGCTCTACCACCGCAAGGGAAGAATTGGACAGTCAAAATAAGGTGTTGGGTATGACTGTCCTAGATGCGCCAAGAACTCGGTCCAGTTGAGTAACTGGCGGAACAAACTGCGCTACACGAGGAGGCTACTTCATGCATCTGATTAAATTCCATCATTGTAAATTTGTTTTTTTTATATCATGGTAATAGTTTGCGCGTGGATGTTCTTTACAACCTGTCAATCAACTCAGCCTATCGCAGTCCACTGCTGGACATAGGCCTCTTCCAGACTGCGCCACAACACCCTATCCTCTGCCTTCCGCATCCAGTCTACCCCAGCCACCTTCTTTAGGTCGTCCGTCCATCTAGCTGGGGGGCGTCCCACACTACGCTTGCCGATACGCGGCAACATAAGTTTACAACCTGTAAACTTATGTTATTAACAAAGGTTATTTAAAACAATAATAAAAATTGTTTACAACATGACACCTATTTATTTATTTATTCAAAACACACTTGTAATATTTTATGTTTTAACTACTATGCAATATGTAAGCTTTATTGCAATAGCTGACATATACAGTGTGTCCGGACATGGACTAGCGATATTCTAAATACTTAAATATAAGCTATTTTAAAGTACTATTACACTATAGGCTTGGGTCCAATACACTTCCCCGCTATGTGGCAGCCATTTTGTTTTTTTTGTTGAAATATGCTCTATGCGAGTACAAAAAAAATCATATATCTCAAAGTTTTAGTCATACTGAGATAAAAATAGGCTTATTCGGAAGGCAATAATATTGTCTACCGTCTGCATTACAAAGCAATGTGTTCACAATTCCATAACTTTTGAAAAAAAATGTGAAAGTCGAAAAAAAAATCAAAAAATTATGCAATTCAACCAATAATGGTTAATTACTACAAAAACAACCCCGAGAACTTTTTTATTTTTTATACTAGATCGACAGTTTTTGAGCTACGCTACAATGCAACATAAAATTCACAACTGTATGTTTAATACTTTAAGAGTTATTGTTGTTTGAACATAGCGTATGCGCAAGCACAAAACGTCTTTGTTAACCGCCAGAGTGTCATTTATGGCATTCACTGTATTCCATCTGAGAGCAGGCGAGAAATACTGTTCGTTACTACCGTGAGTAAGCGAGATAGAACGTATTAGTCCACTACCTGAAACAAAATCAGTTTTAAGGACAAATTATTAGTTGGGTTAGTTTAGTTGTCCCTCGCCCTGCGTTGTGATCGCTATCGCTACTTTCACTTACCGTCCGTGCTGTTTACGTGCTGCGTTAGTGTTTTGTATTTAAAAGTGTGATAAAGTATGGCACAGCGTCAATATTCATCGCAACATATTGCTGACATACACTTTGTGTATGGCTTTTGCAATGGAAGTGCAAATTTGGCTGTACAAGAATATCGACGAAGGTACCCTAACAGGCCTACACCGAGTCGCCAAACTTTTATCGACGTGCATTCAAGATTAGCGGAAAGAGGTATTCAAAGAGCTGTTAATGAACGCAATCGCTTGGTATCGCCCGAAGATGAAGAAGAAGTGCTTAGACTAATAACCAATGATCCTAGACTAAGCGTTAGACGGATTTCAGTGCAACTTCGAATGTCTAAGTGGCATGTATGGAGAATTTTGAAAAGAGAAGGGTTACACCCTTATCATTTTCGACGGGTTCAAGACGTGATCGAACCAGATTTTGCTGCGAGATCTGTGTTTTGTTCGTGGATAAATAGAAATTTGAGACAGAACCGTAATTTTTTACAAAGAATACTGTGGACTGATGAAGCCAAATTTACAAGAGCTGGGATTACAAACCACAGAAACGACCATCTCTGGTGCTCCGCAAATCCAAGGGCGGTGCGCCCAAGCTCATTTCAACATGAATTCTCAGTAAATGTGTGGGCCGGCATAATCAACGATAGGCTGATAGGGCCATTGGAATTGCCACCTACATTAAACGGCGCTAGATTTTTAGAATTCTTACAGACACAGTTTGCGGACAGCCTCATGGACCTACCTCTATCATACCGTCGGCGTATGTGGTTCCAGCTCGATGGTGCACCCGCGCATTTTTCTCGAGCAGTGAGAGAATATTTAAATAATAATCTACAGCCGTGGATCGGTCGTGGTGGTGTAGTAGCGTGGCCGCCTCGCTCACCCGATTTGACACCCTTGGATTATTTTTTGTGGGGTCATATGAAACAAAAAGTATACGCTACAGTTCCAAATACCAGGGAAGAACTCGTCGCAAAAATTATGGCAGCCGCCGAAGAAATTAGATCCGATTTGGATTTAATTAGGCGCTCATCAACCCAGGTGGCACAGAGAGCCGTAGTGTGTCTACAAGCTGGAGGTGGCCACTTTGAGCAACTGCTTTAGATATTTTAATCTTCATTTAATATTGGAAAAAACATTAAATAAAATTCAATATGAATGTTATGTTTTTTTAATGATTTCCTGTTTAGGGTTCCGACAAAGGCCTTTTGTGCTTGCGCATACGCTATGTTCATACAACAATAACTCTTAAAGTATTAGACATACAGTTGTGAATTTTATGTTGTATTGTAGCTTAGCTCAAAAACTGTCGATCTAGTATAAAAAATAAAAAAGCTCTCGGGGTTGTTTTTGTAGTAATTAACAATTATTGGTTGAATTGCATAATTTTTTGTTTTTTTTTTCGACTTTCACATTTTTTTTCAAAAGTTATGGAATTGTGAACATATTGCTTTGTAGTGCAGACGGTAGACAATATTATTGCCTTTCGAATAAGCCTATTTTTATATCAGTATGACTAAAACTTTGAGATATATGATTTTTTTTGTACTCGCATAGAGCATACTTCAACAAAAAAAACAAAATGGCTGCCACATAGCGGGGAAGTATATTGGACCTAAGCCTATAGTGTAATTGTACTTTAAAATAGCTTATATTTAAGTATTTAGAATATCGCTAGTCCATGTCCGGACACACTGTATAAAAGAACATACGTGTTTAATAAATGAAGTAGCTCTTTAGTTAGTTATAATATTCTTTGTTTTATGAAGTGAACAGACTAAATGATAATGGTATAGTTTTAAATTATCACTGTGAAATAAAACATGAAGATAATGCCATTGTTTGAAAAACAAAGAAGAATCAAACTGCAAAGAATACCACAAATATAAGATCGAGTTATGGCTTCTGCAGACAGGCGTGACGCGACGATGCGAAGCGATTCTGGTAGAACAATTTCCATTAGATTTTTATATAAGTTGTTCTAGTGGAATCGCGTCGCGCTGTCGCTTCGTGCCTGTCTGCAGAAGCCTCTATAAATACCTGCCTACTAGATAATTGTTTTGTTTTATAGGTTAAAACTCATTATAAAATTCTAATGTCCGTGGTTTCGCTAACACTAGGAAACTCATAAATGGAAGCCTAAGAATTGCTGTACCTAAATATAACTCACGTTGAAATTTCAACAGTGCGCTTTTATTTAGCTGAGACCTAAGTCTCACCTAGTGTTGGTGATAAGCAGCTTATATTGCGCGGCAACAAACGGTATGTTTTTTTTTTTTTAACTATTAATTGATATACATGCAGAACAGTGCTGGGCCAGTTGTGTCAGACCTAACTTACGAGTTGTAGGTCGTAGGTCCGAACCCAGGTAGACACTTCATGTATTTAGTTTCATAACCACTGCTTTCAAAACGGTGAAGGAAAACATCGTGCGGAAACCGACAAGTCCTGGAACCAAAAAATTGGAAGACATGTGACATTCACCAACCCGCACTGGGCCTGCTCGGTGGATTACAACCCACTCCCTCTCGCCGTGAGGAGGCCTGTTTCCCAGCAGTGGGAACATACTAGGCTGACCATGCTAAGTATATTATCACATTTTAACATAGCTAACTAGATAAACAAAAATTTTATTGAACATTGACCTATCAAACGTCGAATGTACAGACGCCAGCACATCAAGCTACCCGAAACTGTCAAATTTTCCCAATGAACTTTGAATCTTATCCTTTAGCGATAAAGTTGAAAATATATTAAAGAAATTTGACAGGTTGCATGTGCTGGTGACAATAAAATTTCTATTGTGTCTGCTAATTGCCGCGCGACGGGTTAATTTCCTGTACCTACTTAAATAAAACCACCGATAAATCAACATTTAATTCTAACATTTATATTTTTATACGTAAAAAATCGCCACCTCAAGCTACAGTGCGTGCACAAACAGATAAAGCGAAACTAATTAGTCAGAGGCATCAACGCCATAATTAATGATCTGATCTTAAGACATACGATTCAACTTGGAAGAGTATTTATTGCAGTGCTACACTGTGTAAACTATTATCGGAATAGGGATGGGGGAATTGCGCGTGTCGATATTCTGGCTTGAAAGTTTGCGGTCGACTTTTTTTTGAGTTTTACATTTATTATATTATTAGTAGTTACATTTGCTGGGCTGTCATGGCCAGAGATCGCACATAAATAGAGAGGTTTGGAAGGAGAAAGGGATGCTTGACCAGTAGGACAAAATGTGGCCAAGCAAAAATAAAAAAAAGTATAGTAATTTATCACTCTAGAGTGAGAAAGACACTGGCTTAAACTTCTTCTTACGTTTTCTTTACTTTGGCTTTTTTTGTAGTAGAGCGAAAAAGAGATTACGAGATAGACAAACAGTCAGGTTGCAGCGTTTTTGGCTAGCAAATCGATCTGTAGTAAGTAAACTATTTGCTTTAGAAATGGAATAAAGAATTATTAAAATATAGCACGAGTAGACTTTTCACGCATCAAGTAATATCTTCAACAGATGTTTAATTAAACTTTGGGCGTGAAACAAAAAGGTCATTTATGTGTGACAGCGTGACTCATTGAGAAAGCTGCCCTGAATTATAAAGGACACGACATAAAATGCCATGGACAAAAAATACATGCAATACCTACTGTTATCAAATTGACATGAAATGTCTGTTAACGTTTGCGCTCGTTAAAAACATAATATTATTTCTTTAAAACCTTCCAAAACCCATAAGGAAGTGGAAAAATTAGGAAAAGTATTCAGACAGAAATTCGTTAATTTTGTAGGCTGAATAAAAAAACAACCTAGACCAATACACAAAATCTATTGGACCGAGAATACACTGAAATAGAGCGAAAGAAAAAAAGTCTATTCTAAAAATATAAATATAATATCAGTGTGAATATTGTTTCGTAGAACTGCTATGCCAAACATTACCGACGTTAGCTTACACGACTTTAGTCGAGATTTGTCGAACCGTTCCGTCTCTGTATATGTATTATATTTATAAAATTTACACCCACACTTTAGCTTCTGTCGATCTCCGAGTAGACACCAAACAATACCAACCGTATGATTTATTAATCAGGTTTTTTCTGCGCCATTGCGTTTCGACGCGAAAACAATATTGAATTAAAATCAATTTATTTATTTGTCATTTTTGCTTGTGGCTTATAAATAACAGCCGCAAGGTTTGATCAATCAGGTTAAGCTATGCTTGTCACGGTTATTTCGTGGATGGGTCTAAATACCAAGACTCCTCCCTGCCTCGGAAAGCACGTTATGCCGTTGGTCCCGGCTGTCATTCGTGCACCTTTGACATTGGTTACGGGTCGTCAGAAGGGCAAAAGTTTTGTCAACCAATCTTACTAAGGGGTATCGTATTACCTAGTAACTATAACTAGTAAAATGAAAAATACTGCTATTCAGAAGAATCCGGTTAGACTGGAAGCCGATCAAAACGTAGTTGCAAAAAGGCTAAGTAGTTTTTTTTTTTTTTAATATAATTCTAATCGATTTATTTATTTCACCAGTTTATCACCTTGACATTCACATAAAGCGAATTATAAGTCGAGTCGAATCATTTATAATTTATAAAGCTTTAGTTTTTCGTTAACTCCCATCTCTATCGCCAACGGTATGCGACTAAGACCAATTAACCGAAGGAATTGCCCTTTAAGGTATTCCACCACGTAGGATAAAATATTTCAGAATGTCCGTATAATATATAGAATAGTTCTTTTAAGTCCTTATAGGTATTTTATTAATAGGCGTTAAGCTTAGTGCATGCGTGCGAACGCGGGTAGCACAGAGTTTAGCCGATCACCTGCTTATATACGTAACTGGCTTTCGCTAGACCGCCTTTTTTCATGCTAGAATTTATGCGGTACAAAAATAGCCGATAATATACTATTTCTAAACCAGTTTCATAGTAGCTGTGCATCGAGATTGTTGAATGGAAATTAGAAAAAATAAACGTTGACGGGAAAAAATTGCTGCGATGTTAAACTGTTGATCAAGCTGGTTTATTCTACAAGTGATTTCAAAGTGTAATTATATTGTGTAATCTCATAATCTCGTCACAAATTGACAAAGTTGTTTGAGAAAGGAAAAATAGGCCTAATTGTTATAATACTTTGCCGTAAATATTTACGTCTATCTTTTAGGATTTCAAAGAAAACTTTTTTCCACCAATTGTGGGCTTGTTTATTTCGTCTGACCATATATTTTTGGTGTAAATGTATCATCCTACTTTATTAAACAAACGACGTCAAGGGACTACAGTAACTGGATATTTTGAAATAAACCTAATTTTTAAATAAAGTTCAACTTCCTGAGCGATGTGTAGTGGTAATTCATGTTTATCGTTCATTTGTTTTAATTTATTAACAACGTTGCGAGCTCTTAAACACGCTCGTCGTCACGTAGGCGGACAGTGAAATCTTCCATTTTGTAATAATTTTAACAATAGCTCATACCATAGTTCATAAAAAGCTGAAATTAAATTCAGTCCAAAAACACTAATACATAAAACTAATACCAAAGATTAAGATTGTATTTAATTTTTATTTATACATAAATAAAAAAGTTTATCGTACAAAAAAAAAATTAGGAATTTAAAATTCAACTAAACAAAGTTTTTATGACTCGCCGCCCGTTTACTGACAAGCACGTTACTTTTTAATCGCCTGAACTATTTAACGGCGAAAACTAATACTACTAACCATATTTTTAATCGCTTTTTCCGTGACGAGGTAAATAAAGTTTCAGACAAATTTAGTTTTAAGAGTCAACTATTTTGGAAGCCATTAGTAGTAGTTTATTTATGGTTTAAATAAACTATAAATAGAGGTAAGCTATGGAGAAATATACAAAATGTTTTAGTTGTCAACGGCTAGAGCGGTGACCTCGTTTTTCATCTCCCTTTCAATAATCTTTGGCAAAGAACCCTATAGGCTTAATATAGTTGGCGAATCCATTCTTAACATAGGGAATAGACGCTACATATCTTTAAAATAGGGTCCAGTTAAAAACCAGCTTATTTTTTTTCTTTTTGTTTTTATGTGAATATTGTTTGCCTTACTTAACCTGGGTGTAATAATTCTATTTTCATTATTTTCTACATTATATTCAAGCTCTAAATTAAATCACAAAAATCAAGCAAAAAAAAATCATCTAAGTCCACATCCCCACAGTGAGCACAGCCCTTAAGAATTTCAAACGCTTTAAATTATAATGAAATAGTCGTTGCCGTTGTTACACTAGATAATGACAATAATTGAGCTATAAATAAAGATGTTAAAAGCAAACTGTAAGCAAAAGTGTCCGCCATGGTCTCAAGAGATATTTATGGAAAATTGTATGTCCATTGTAAAGTATTTCAGTAAGAAAGTGTAGAGTTTCTCAGTTGGAGTTATTTTAACGGACGTGGATTGGTCGCATTTTTTGCGCAGTGGTCTGGGCAGGTGAATAGATTTTTCTCTGAAAATGGGTGTCATTACTGGTGGTGTATGTGGTGAATGCAATTATAGTGATAAAAGTAAGGTTAAATCGCAATACGCAGATGCAAAATTAAAAATAAGTTTTGTAACCCTGTTAAAAAGTTTTCTTGCAGTATATAATAATATATAATTGATGTTAAATGGGTGTGCAGTAGTTTATTTGGAAAATGGGTTTATTATGGACAGTGTAGCACGAATTGAACTGGTTTTGATGTCTTTAGCCAAACTAGACGAAGTTCTTTCAATGCTCGTTCCTTCTCTGGATGAGAAATCGCCTTCGACCTACAGTGGAACAATAATAGGCTAGTATTATCATAGCCAAACTAGACGACGTTTTTAGAGACAGGCAAAATACAACATGACATCAAAATAGCTGTTTCTTACAACTGGAAGTAATAATAAATAATAATAATAATTAGAATAAAAATATTTATTGCATAAAGGGTATTTGTGGTACGTACATATTAAAGTTAAATAATTAAGTGAGCGTAGAACTTATACTAACAAATATTTGTAGGGGTGAACTACTGTTCTCCTAGCTAGGTAACTATGCAACCTGTATTTAGGAGAAACAGTTTGCTTCTCTAGATAAAAATCATATAAAATAAATTGAGCATAGTGCTACGCGTTATCTCCCAAATCAAGTCGTTATTTAACTTACATACATTATTATCAACGTTGTTTAATGGAATAAAACTATATTAATCCCGTAGATGGTTACAGATTCGGAGGGAAAAAATAAGAATAAAGTAATGGTAAAAATGAGACTGTTTTATGTGGGACGTGATTGAGTATGAGTGAGTGTCTCATTTTTCTGTACTGCGTGTGTATGTGTTTGCTGTTCGTGAGTGCGGGTGTTTATGTGCTTGTGTGTGTGTATGTCTTTGTGAAATTGCGACTGGGTTTTTAAACGGTTATGTTATTCCAAAAACGAGAAGTTATGAGAGGCGTATCTTCCAACTAAACTTAACCAGCAATACAGCCCCATTCATTCACAAAATAATTCACCTGTTCATACAATAGCGTGGTCTATAGATCTTAAATGGGTTACTATGGCAAGCGTGGACGTCCCGTAACCTGTTACTGCGTCGTGCTCTACGGTAATACAAGTGCTTGAACCTTGCCCTGCACATGTAACGTGTACTAGGTAGCTGTAATGTGTTTAGCAAGGCACGTGTCTTACGATTTTATTTACAGCAGCGACTTCAAAGACAGTTTGTGAAAACGAGCCTTTGTGAGAACGTTTATTTAGATAAAGCTTACCAACTAAATACATATTGAGTGTTAACCCACAATATTTTTCATATTTATAGATCTCACGTGTATGTAAATTATAGATAAATCAGCGCATTTGTACAATATACAAAAGAAAAAAGAAAGATATATAATTTTAAACTTATACAGGGTAATTTGTAAAATACCAAAAACCTCTTAAGAGGTCATTGTACTCATCATTATGAACAACTTTTACTATGGGACCAAATCTGAAATCGCGAAAAAAAAATCAGCTGTTCCCTACATTTTGACGACTCGTACGAACGTAAATGTAGGGAACAGCTGATTTTTTTTCGCGATTTCAGGTTTGGTCCCATAGTAAAAGTTGTTCATAATGATGAGTACAATGACCTCTTAAGAGGTTTTTGGTGTTTTACAAATAACCCTGTATATTAATGTCTTATAAAATAATAATAAAAAAAAAATATATTTTATCGTTGTTGGGTGTTCTTTTGTTATTAAATAGAAAACGTTAAAAGGTACCAATCATTATTTATTTTACCGAAGTTGCGAGAGTTTTCAGAAGCTTCCAGGATGTTTCCTTAATAATTATAAACGATCCATCTTTTCCCAACAATGTTGGGGTCGGCTTCCAGTCTAACCGGATGTAGCTGAATACCAATATTTTACATGGGACACAACTGCTTAAACATATCTTGATTTATAAATTAGCTCCTCGCGATTTATTCTACAAGACTATTATTTGTATTAAAAAGTGTTGATTCTCTGTTATGATGTATATTTATTCATTTGCACTATATTCTGTAGCATGGTTACTTGCGTAAACATTGCGGTATAAATCGCTGATATATTTTGATATATTTATTATATTCTAACGCACAGGTTGAATAGCATCACAGTAGAGCGTCGATTATCCGAACTAATTGGGGGACTTGCGCGTTCGGAAAATCGGTATTTTCGGATAATCGAACTACCTATATGTATATTCAGCCATACATATTTACGTACAGGTTAATGAAAACCATATTTACATTTATATTTTTAATGACAAATGGGAATTAAACAAAAAAAAATGCAGACAATTTTTTCGTGACAAATGACTGCCGCAAGCACTGTAGCGCGGGAGGCGGAAGAGAGGCACTCGTGAGTCGGGCGGGCGTAGTAGTTCGGATAAGCAGTCGTTCGGCTGAGGGACGTTCGGATAATCGTCGCTTCACTGTATATATTATAACGTACCATCACAGATGTACCTTTAATAGAACACACAGTTATGTTTTTAAGTCCCATGTAATAGGGGGCAAGTCTATTGCTATCAACCTGGCAAAAAACCAGACTCCAGATGGAAAAAACCCAATAACACTTTGCCCGACCCGAGCAGTGAACCCAGGACTCCAGCAGTAGCACTGGCGACCACTAGACCAACAAGGCAGTCAATAAATTCGATGCTGTCATCGTTAAACCACTGTATGAAATAAATTGCTTTTCTTTGGAATAGCTATGCTTCGTTGGTACATTAATCGTTTTTATCAACATTTTCGTTACATAAATAATTACTTTTTTTGTTTGGATAAGTGTTAATCTATACTATACAAGGCCTTGATAAGTTGGATTATGTGAGGATGACTGATTTCATGATGTTAGTTCAAGGTTATCTCAAACCATTAACATCTATATTGTGTTTTATGCTTCTGCTTCCTTATCCAAGTACCAATTAGCATTTTGTTAAAATATTAGTTTTTATTTTGAGAGTTACTCTTCTTACAAAAATAAATAGAGAAAATAAGTTATCTACATGTTTCAAAGTTTGTTGACGAGATAAGAAAAGAACTCACAAAAAAAAAGGAATGTGAAACAAAATAATGTTCAAAAAAATTATATGAACGCGGCGACGTTTTATGCTTACAGGCGTGCAACTTGATATTTGTGCGCTCAAGAAGGCAAAGGTAAGTTCCTTTTTATTTTTCCAAACACAAATCTGTACAAACTACTCCTAAATATCCTGTTACAACTAGGTACAAGGTAAACACACGACCCCATTTCTCTTTTATATGTAAAACCCAATTATTTGATATCACAACGAACGTAAACCACAGAGACAGGTAAAATAAAAAATATATAAAAATCCAAAAATATCTAAACAAAACTACTATTTTATAAACATTTCAACTTTAAATGCGTGCGCGCACAGTAGGCGCACGTTTATGGGATGTGATAGATCGTTTAAATAAACATGAAACGGTTAAAGTACACAATATCGTGTTAGAATAACAATCATCGGCAGGATTTTAAACGTATAGCAAATTAATTTTAATGGATTAATTTCTTCAATATTTTCACGTAAAAGTTAATGGGATATTGAAGATAATGATGAAGAATGTGAACAAGATATGATCCAGCTAATTAATAAAAAGAAAAACAATGCAGTAGATGAAGAAGAAACGATTTCCAAAGTAACAAATGATGCCGTCGTTATGATTTTTGATATTGACAATGATTTAATAAGGAAAGTACAAAATCAGTTTGATGTAAACGGGTAAGCTAACTACTAGAAATAAGTGTCTTATAATAACTTACGTACTGCATACAAAAGCAAAGAAACTTAGACCTTCATATCTAAATGGGATAACCAGCTTATAGCATGCCAAATGTGCGTGAGAATATTAATTGAAAGTCGAAGTTATTAAAGCTAGAATTAAATGTTTTTACCACTGTACATCAAGTAATTAAATTGATAGTCTTAATGAAGTAGTTAATAAAATAGAAACGACAAAACATTTAATGAAAATAAAGATTTAGAGAGGTAAAGTAAATAAACTACATATTTTGTTTTGAAGTGATGTCATTCTATGTGTTTTTGTTGTTAATAGGAAAATTAAGGTTTATCCTCAAAATCTGGTATTGCTCTAATATTTATTCAGACGACAAGTAGTTAAGTTGTTGACAAAACTGTTTAAAATGTTTGTTAAGACATTATCGTCACCATCAAGCTCGAGTCCTTATCTCAATTTATTTGGGATCGGCACAACATGTCCTTTTCTTCCATACTTCTCTATTAGTCGTCATTTCTAATTTTTTTGTTGAGTATTATCTGAGAAATGATAATGAATAGTAGTCTTACCAAGGGGTAGCATATTATCCAGTAACTGGGTTGTGGAGGTCAGATATTCAGTCGCTCCATGTAAAATACTGGTATTCAGCTGCATCCGGTTAGACTGGAAGACGACCCCAACATAGTTGGAAAAAGGCTAGGCAGATGATGATAATGAATAGTACCTAACACTTATTTATTTAGTTATTTATATATACCTAATGCGATATATAATTCCTACCCAACTTGATGATAGCGATTTTCCTATCTATTGCTGTACCGATCATTGGGATGTCCCAGCATAGATTATCCGCCGGTCGACGTGATTTATTCTATTCGAACAAATATATACCGAGATTTTATTTTCAACTTCAACTGAAAACGACATGAGCACACAAACAAACGCAAAGCAAACGGCATGGACATGAGCGTTACATCACGCCATGTTCCCCGAAGGGTTGGCCAGAAGTATGCCTATAGTACACCCACATTTCACTAGTTATGGTTAAATTTCATATAATAATTCCCATCAACCAGGCACAAATCCAGACACCGGGCTACTACTGAGAAATTCCAAATGGAAAAGCCCAATAACATTCGAGCAAATATAATTATGAATAACGAGACGATCCCAATTTCAACGGAAACCGGTAAACTACAAACTCGGATGAAATGCAAAATTCTAGGAATAATATATATAAATCTGTTTTCGCGCAAACTGAAAAAAAAAAGTTGAATGTAAAGCATTGACCTGAACAAATCGCAACTCCACTAGTCGCGAAAATAATTTGAATTTTTGACAGATGACAAGCAAAAAATCGTTCTTCATAATCCTTTATTTCTATTCTGTCATACATGAACGGCAGTCAAACATTGAAGCTGAAGACAAAAGTGCTATCATCTTTGACAGACATTTCTTTAGAACGGTTAACAAAAGTGCCTGTTTCTTTATTTTCTTTTAGAAATGTAATGAGGTCGCCAAGTATTCTTTAAATTCCAAGATTGCCTCGGGCAATTTCATTTTGGGGGTTATTTTTATTGAGGTTAAATGAGGCTTTAATAACATTGCTTCTTACCTTTTTCGTTATTGCTGTGCCTACATATTTTTGTTCTTTATTGTGATTTTTATTTAATTACATGATGGGGATATTTTTGTTATCATCCTTAGTAACTGATTTTGATGGACCTACGAAACAGGAGCATATTTTTTGGCACGTATCTAAATCCCATTTTTGCATTGTGTTCACACATGTTAGCTTATAACTAAAACAGTTGAATTTTCTTCGAACTGCATGCCGTTTGAGCGACCAGCTGATACATTTGCATATTTTTGTTCGAGATCTGATTTTTATTCATCACTCATCCAATCCATCGTATCAATATTTGGCTTATATTTCCAACGAATAATATTACGACATCAAAGTTAAATATTTTCAATATTGAGCTTTAATTTCCAGTTTGTTTATGCAATAAAATTAACTTCCGAAACGGTTTGGAACATTTTCCATGATACATCAAAATCTCGCAAATAGAAACAGTCCAAACCGAAGGAATCTTCGTGAATCCAGTTTAATTTTTAATGCCAAATTTACAGTGTTGGTTAAACTAATTTATACTCCAATGAAAACCGTGTTTGCGTCGGGATTCCTAACTTTTTTCGCGTGAGTTAGATCATGGAATTTGTGTCATGGGTGGAATACTATCGACATGAAAGGTTTTCGGACTTTTAAAAAACAAATATTTGTTTGAACAAAACGAAAGCTAGTAGGCGAGTTTCTGTAATCATATATACGAGTGCCGCGAGTGATCGATAAATAAACGTCACATGAAAACACAGGTGATTTACATTTCGAAAATTCGTAAGAATAACGTTTGGGTATGATAATCTTGATGAATCTAAATAGAGCAATCTCTTGCAGACACAATCAGATAAGATGAAGAATACTACAAAAGCAGTAGTACTAGAATGGCTTGCAATAGTGAGATTATGTTTTGTCAAACGAAATTTTCTTAAACGATCATAAGATTTTGGTAACGGTCAGCAATTAATCAGTCCACAATGATCTTGTATACCACGTTAAAACTAAAACTACGCTGACTTTAGTCTTGCGTTTTTCCCAAAACTCTTCAGTACTACGGTTAACTTTTAAAATAACGTGCTCTTAAGTATATATAGATTAATTATCGCACAATTAAGAAAATCGTTCAGCAATCCAGACCATTAGTGTTTCAAGATAATAATGGGGATAGCAGCTGTACACCTCACAAATTATATTATAAATCTCTTCAACTATTCCGATTTAACTACAGCTTGGCAACGTGGACACATTTAAAAAAAAATAATATAAAGACCGATGCTGCAACAAAAGGTTTGTAGAGAGAAGAATGTATTTTTTTTTTAAACTAAAATAAAATCGGGAAAGTTTGGCGACGGCCAACTATCTGTCGCGGTGTAGTCGGATGTGTGTCCAAAATAGCCCGAGTTTCTAGTTCGACTTTGCAAGTCAAAGCGACAATCGTTAGGCATGCATTAGTATTATTTAGTTGGTCTTTTTGTCCGTCTCCTGGTCGTGTAGTGATTGTTATTTATAGCATAATGAATTCGACGGCACCAACAGTACCGACATGTGGTTTGTTCACTGTTTCGCTTGCGTTTCCGTAATCAATTTTTTGTTGTATCGTTTTCGAGACGCTAACGATCTCATTCGAACTGCTAATGGATAACAACTGTCTTATTTATTATGCTATTGATTAGTAAATTAAATAATTAAAACGTTCAAGGTTGGAGATCGTCTGCATGTATTAATTTTAATAGAAACTCAAAACATTGCATCTGGAGATACGTGTGGAATCAATGAATATGGAGTTGCACAATGTGCCGAAGTTGTAAACATAGAAAACATTGTATTACTAAATATCATAGTAACCTTGTCGGACGAGTTAATGAAGAAAGTCACAAATGATAGTACGTTTTCATTTTTTTATAACAAAGAGCGAATAAACTGTAGACGAGAATAGAAATGAAGTGAATACTGAGAAAAATTTGCTTCGTCGGGTTTTCATAATAAGGCGAGAAGCGCAGAGGACTATGATGATTACACTAATGAATTTAGACGAGATGAAATAGGGATTCTTTTCTGCATATTTTATATGCTTAAATGTAATGTAAAGACTTTGATTATAATTTCATATGAACAGAGCTCTTTGTTACTGTTAGACAGTCTAATTCGATTCTTCGCTGGACACATGCACCTGCTCCCATCATTCAGTACTCACTACGTCTCTTTAGCTATATTTTCATGGATTATTACTTTAATTTTATAGTTTTTATGCGTCGGAAGTAATCGGGCGTGTTATTTAAGAGTATTTTTGTCAACACAGACAAATGCTTCTAGCGAAAATAAATGGTGGCAATAAAATATATGATGTGTCATAACTTTCTATTGTTTTAACAATAACATGTCTCGAATTAATTGCTGTAAGTTGTAGTTTCGTTAATCTGGTCCAATTACACAAATTCAGCGCAATTACACTATTCTAATGCTCTCGAAAAAGATAAAAACAATTTGGCATTAAGCCCGTCATAAAAATTTACAAACAAAATTACAGACAGAATTAAAAAACATAGGTAATATTACATCGAGGACAAATACCATAGAGTAAAAAAAACAATACAAAACGCAAGTTTTTAATTTTGTTTTCCGATTACTGGCTGCTTTAGATTAAATTTTATGGAATCGAATATAGAACACGGAATGAAAACAAAATCGAATTATCCGTCAGTTGGAGAAGACACGTTTGAGTTTGGAATCAAAATTATTCAAATAAGAATGGCGCGCAACGAGACTTCAAAGTTCGAAGTTTGGTATCGCCATTAATTTGATTATTTATCGGAACATAGCATTTGTAAAGCTAAACTTGGATTTTCTACGATCCCTATTAAGTCCGAGACGAAAATTTGAACCGACCCCGTAGAGATATAGCGTTAATATTTTATGAACTAAACTTTCGGGTCCACGAATGAATATTCTAGTGCTGTCATTATACATTGATGTTTTTAGGTTGGAAAAAATAAACATTTGCAAATTCGTGTTATCGCTGGCAGGTTTGCGGTGGATTTAAATATTCGAGATTATTTTCTTGAATTGTAAATACATTATTCTCATTGGTACTATTCAATGTTGTAAATATTGAGTAGAGATTACTGAAAATTTTATGAAAATGGGATATAAAAGTTCGAACAGAATTTTCAGATAAGTAAATTAACTTATCAGGTTTTTCATTTGTTGTTTACATTAAGGTAGCATATGATTGTTTTTTTATTACAACGCCATCACTTATTTATCTAATCCTACATAAATACAAAAAAAAAACATGTACTCACTTTTAAATAAATGAAGACGAAAAAAAATTAATCCGAACAGCCGCTCCTGGCGGTGAACCACACAATCCTCTAAACCACAGTACAATTTGAAACAAATTAATCAACGCCACACATCAACTGAACATTAACAATAGCAGAACGCGATATCAACGTCTTTTCTCAGAAAATTGCGATTTTAAATCGTACGTAAAATTTTCGCGGGAAACAGAGAGCGCGCGACAACGTGCCACCCGCGCGACGGTCAGAACACGACTGAACGAAAATCATGAGTTCACCTGCAATGCGTGCGCTGATCGGCGGCGGTGGATAGAGAGGGCAAGATTACGGGTAATACAAGCTAGAGCAGGATATACGATACACGTGCTTCCATACCTACCAAGGGGGGTGAAGCAGTTTTGAGGAAAGGGGCGCGTTTGTATAAAGCTGCGAATTAATAGGGATGTATTTTGCATTATGAAGACTGGAACAATAGCTTGAATTATAACTTTTGTTCTTGAGGAAACTCGATGTGACATTTTCGTTGCTACTGTCTCGTTAAGTTAATGAAGTTAAGGCCTTTTAATGTAAATGGGGACGATCGCTTGTGATTAGTTCAAGAGGAAAAGTTTTTAATATATTTAAGCTTTTTTATCGTCGACTTAGAAAACCTTGAAGGCTTTAACATAAGCAGGAAAATCTGCTCTTAACAATAAGTCATTTTCCTTGAGGTAATTCTCAAGTTTGGAATACCATGATTTATTTTATCATTGATGAAAAGCATAATCGAAGAAAAGCATTATCCTAATGCATTTTATGTTCAAACAGACCGCACTGATATCAAACCCAACACATCTTCAGAAATAAAGATTACTATGGAAAATGAAATGGTTTAGAAGTAGGTAAGTACGTTTATTTGTATGCATGTATGTATGTATATTCTCATAGTATTTTTTTTAGTTTTATTAAGTGAATGATCGTTTACGATTTTATGTATTTTTTTGTCTCCTTTACTCTTTCACACGCTGTCTACATCTCTCTATCTATTGTCCTATCGCAGGTATGCTGGAAGCGATTTCTTAAGAAATAAGCATCACCTTTGTACCTATTTTTCTGTTCTCATTTTTCTTGTCTGTTTATGTAAGTGTGTACATAAATGGTAAAATAAAATAATAAAGAAAAAAAAAAGAGCGGCGCAAAAACAAATGAAATCCAATACTTATAATTTTGTACAGTAAAAGGCTAAAACATAAGACCTATTTACTTACAGTTAGGGTAATTCAGCCACAATTCAACCAATCTGCCTAGCCTTTTCTCAAGTCATGTTGCGGTCGGCTAACCGGATGCAGTTGACACAAGTATTTTACACGGAGCCTACTGACTGCCTATCTGACTTGCACAACCCAGTTAATGGATAACACGACACCCCTTGGTAAGACTGGTTGTCAGACTTTTGGGCTTCTGGCTGTCAAAGATTTACAAATTCCAGCCGGGACCAACGGCTTAACGTGCTTTCCGAAGCACGGGGTGGTCTCGACAAGTAATGAATGGTCACCCATCCACAAACCGACCGCGGCAAGCATAGCTTAACCTTCGATCGACCCGTGCGGCTGTTATTATTTTTAGCCACGAGTACTTCAGTATTCACTTAGGTACTGTTAGTGGCGTTCAGCAACAACGTCCTGATACAGTATCGATTAAATTATATCTAATATTCTGTGCATAGGTGTATGCCTAGATTTTTTTTCACATACTTTTCTGAATGATATCGCATACCTAACTCATTTCAGCATTTGAAAGGCATTGGGCCTTGAGAAAAAGGGAGTTTCTTTGGGATCTCGTAAAGTCCAGCTACACATTATTTGAACTAAAAAAAAAAAACAAAAAAAAAACAAAATCGGGTTAGTTGCGCCATTTATAATTCAAGAACGACTGGAGCGATTTTTATGGTCTTTGATTTGTTGGATTTGTGTAGCAGGATAACTATTAAAACAAGAAAAAATCACGAAAAAAAAAAACTAAGAAAATTCATATTTTGAGGAGTTACGAAGTTCGCCGGGTCAACTAGTATTAATTAAAACACAAACATGGTAACTATTGCCAACGCTCAACTCGCAACACTCGATGGGCGTTTTCAGATGCTTATTGTTTGTTTGTCTGTGGGTATTGTGTAGGTAGATAGTTACTTACTTTTTGTAGATACTTTATAGTGGGGGTATAGGAAAAAGAATTTTTCAAATCCGACAGGACATTTCAGAGATTAGCGCGTTCAAACAAACAAACTCTTCAACTTTATTATTAGGTATGTATAAATTGCTTTTGGTAAATAGGGACAAGGTGTGGCAAAAGTAATGTCATAATGTGAATGTGCCATAATTTTTGCAAATGTTGTCATAATTTTATTCTGATTTGACACTTATGTTGTAGACAGATAGAGAGTAAGTTGACATTGTATTAATGTTACTGTTATCAATCTTTTATTTTAAGTATGTAGAATGAAATTTTTGTTATTATTGTCACACACGAATTACACAATATTATAAAATAATTTTAATTATAAATATACTTTTTAACTTTATTATACTACACTAAGGAGTTTATTGTAAATGTTTTGTGTAAAAAAAATGTCGGATAACCTAAATAAATAAATAAATGCTGTGGAACTATACACACAGCTCGGGCAACGATGGAGATTTTGAAACACCAATTTCCAGGCCGTGTGTTATTAAATAAACTTTTCGTGAAAACAGAGCCCAATTTTCATTTCTGCCGAAATGGCAACCAATTCACATTATGACATTACTTTTGCCCACCTTGTATCTACATTATTTGTGTTTCTGTTTATCTACTTGGTGGTACTTTAATAGTAATATGACGACAAACACAAAATGCAACATAAGTTACGTTTTTCATTTTTTGCTAATGGTGTATGTCTTTTTGAACTGCAATAACTTATTATGGCATGCAATATAACAATCTTACCAGGACTTATTTTAAGGCGAAATCGACAGGTTTCTGCGAAAACAATTTTTCTGATGCTGTTTGTAATTTGCAGGTTATCTATCAGATTCATATCAGAGAGTTATATTGATGATTCTACTCAATGATTATAATTCTATACATACATATTAGTCACGGTCGTGAATCAAAGTTGGTTCAACTTACAACATAACACTGACTTTCGAACTGCAAAAAAACATAAGACAATTTGAATTTCATGGTCTACTTTAGGGCATCCCCCATAACAAGTCTGGATTTTAACAGAAATTGCTCTTCACAATAATTAGGTAAAAGAAGATCTATAAAATGAAATCTCAATGAATCATTTAATTTTTTTTAATTGAGATAAAGCCGCTGAAAATTTATACAAATGTATCTTTCTAGCTTCTTAATATTATTTCTGGGGAAAAAATCCCTACCGAGTCATGCTACTGAATGCTACAGTTTCTGAAGATGCGTGAATTCAAGGAGACACAGAGAGCATTATGTAAACACACAGTAACTATGGCATAAAAATAAGTGGTTATTTACTTGAATCACCGTAGTTGAGGAAAAACCAGTATGTGTACGTGTAGATCTCTTATTGTCAAGGAATAAATTAAGTAAACACGCAGTGTATTCCTGCTGGCTAGAAATTAAATAATTGTAATATTGTATCTAAACATGCAACATCTATATACTACTGGCTAGATATTAAACAATTAAAATTGTACTCTAATTCTGATTTATTTTGCTATCCTCTGCTATTGTAATTATTTCATCACCACTGCTCTCAAAACGGTGAAGGAAAACATCGTGAGGAAACCGGTATGTCCTAGAGCCAAACATTCGAAGACATGTGACATCTACCAACCCGCACTGGGCCCGCGTGGTGGATTACGGCCTACTCCCACTCACCGAGAGGAGGTCTGTGTCCCAGCAGTGGGAAAATTATGGGCTGATTGTGCTACACGTAATGGATCATATTTTTACGTGTTTCTATTTTCAGCTTCAGGAGATTTCTATGACGAAAACATTACTATTCAGGGTCGTATTACTAAAACTAGGTTGAAGCAAATTTTACGCACGTCCGTGTTAGCGAACAACTATGCGAAACTTTAGTACCTTACCTAACATTTTAAGTTCTACTAGTACTCGTACCTACTAAAACAGCGAACTAACAAAAAGGTTTTGTGAAACCATGAAATATCAAATAACTATAATTGACAGGTCGTCCGGTTAGCCTCGTTTCCATTAGCTGAATAGTATTGTGGAACATGTTGCCTGGGTTCAATAACAAACACCAGCCTCATCGCTAAGTAATAAGAGCCACAAAGATCGATCGCTTAGGTTAAGCTACGCTTGCCGCGGTCGGTCCGTGGATGGGTGACCATCTTTACATACTGAGACCTCTCCGTGCTTCGAATAGCAAGTTAAACCGTTGAACCCGGTTGTCATTCTTGGATCTTTGTCAGTCGTTATGGGTCAGAAGCCCGAAATGCTGACAACTAGTCTTACCAAGGGGTATCATTACCCATATCCAGTTACGGGGTTATGGAGATCAGATAGGCAGTCGCTCCATGAAAATAATGATATTCAGCTGCAACTGGTGAGACTGGAAGCCGACATCAACATAGTAGGAAAAAGGCTAGGCAGATGATGAAACAAACAAACATAACATAGGGCTTCATAAGAGTTTAACTTACTTCTCCTGTCGGTAAATTTAAATTGTACCGGTGATTGGGATACACCAAAGAAAGAAAGAAAATACGTTTATTTGCGGCAAACATGACGTAGAGAAAGAACACAAACACAAAAAAACAACAAGTCGGGGGAAAAATGCGTCACATGCACGCAAAACACTCACCAATCGCTAATCTCAATCGCTCAGCATAATGTTAGCATTATGCTGAGCGATTGAGATTACCTATATATATATATATAGACCCTACGCGAGACAGAGTCAGCGCTAAATGTAGCAGTAGCCAAAGTTGAAACGCTGACACGATGACGAATTAACATCAATACCATCATCATCGTTAATCCTCTAGCTAGTATCTACACCACTTCTCTCTTCAAAGTTCCAAAATATGTAAATCAAAAGACGTAATACGACTTACTCTGGTAAATAACCACAAGGAGCCAATCAATGAAACAGACCCACTTCATGACTCACATTTCGGAGAATCATTGCGCCTATCGACCTAATGATCGGCAAGCGGCTTGCGGTTAAAAAACAGCTGTTTCTCTACTGTACTAGTTTTTCCCCGGGACTGGATAAGCGTTTGTGTTTTATTCTGTTTTTAATTGTTGAAATAAACGTCTACTAATGATAGATGCGTCTGCGTTTTTGTGTGCAATGTTTTCCATTTGCTTTGATCAACATATTAAGCTATGTATAGTCGATACCATAATCACAGTACGACTTTTGACATAAACTCGCAGTAAATTGGAACTTCTAACTAACTGCATGTCACATTGGTCTTAAAGCAAAATAAAACAGACCAAGTTTTATGACGAGTAACTGACACTTTAGTGGCGAGACGACCTAGACGCGTACCGCAAGGGTTGGATCGAGGTGGCTCTAGCTGAAGATGTCTGGAAGGATTTGGGAGAAGCCTTTGCGAGACAACGTAGGATAAATAAAAACCAAAATTACATTCTTTACAGCTAGTACAGCAATCACGAGGGACTATACACTTAGCAACAATTGTTTTGTACTTTAGACTTGAAAACGTAGCTAATAGGGAAACATTTTTTCGCAGTGTATCATCATCATCTGCCTAGCCTTTTCCCAACTATGTTGGGGTCGGCTTCCAGTCTAACCGGATGCAGCTGAATACCAGTATTTCACATGGAGCGACTGCCTATCTGACCTCCACAACCCAGGTACTGGGTAATACGATAACTCTAGGTAAGACTGGTTGTCAGATTTTCGGGCTTCTGACTACCCGTAACAACTGTCAAAGATCTACGAATGACAGCCGGGACCAACGGCTTAGCGTGCTTTCCGAGGCACGGAGGGGTCTCGGTATGTAAAGATGGTCACCCATCCACAGACCAACCGCGGCAAGCGTAGCTTAACCTGATCGATCGACCTGTGCGGCTGTTATTATTTAGCCACGGGCCCATTTTTTCGCAGTGTATTCTTCCTCCTTAATTAAATCTAATTTGGTACAGAAGCTTCCTAAAATGTTTGGCAAGTTGTAAAGGTATCTTGTTTCTCCTATTAAATCTGAGCAGTCATTTTTTATTAATTAAATGCTCACTATGGTTTCAGAGGCTGAATAAAATCGTTACTGTTTTGTAATAATTAATTTGATACTCATATCTAAGCCAATTTTATTTTATAAAGATAAAATATTAGATTTTTTTGTATGTTTGTTTAAATACGTTTTCATGCTAAAACGGCGTAACGGATTTGGATGAAATTTGGCACACAGGTAGACCATGACTTGGATATAGAATATTTTTTATCCCGATATTCCCACAGGATCGAAACTTATACGGGTGAAACAGCGGAACGCAACTCGACTTTCAAAATTTTAATAAACTCCATGTTTTTCTTGTTTTCTAGTGATCCCCGCTACCACCTGGCCGACTGGCTAATATTTTGTTTTAACACGACATGAGACACTCTCATACAGTTCGTGTCAATGCGAGATACAAAGCAAATGGTTAAGAAATAAGTTTCCTATAAAGTTTTTCTGATCAGCCTAAAACGTTCCCAGTACTAGGACACAGGCTCCCTCTCGGTGAGAGAGAGTGGGACGTAATCCACCACGCGGGCATAGTGCGGCTTGATAGATGTCACATGTCTTCGAATTTTTGGCTCTAGGACATGCCGGTTTCCTCACAATGTTTTCCTTCACGGTTTTGAGAGCAGTTTTAAAGCGCCTGCCTGGGGTCGAACCTACGACCCTCGTAAGTCGCTGCCGTTATTATTAGTCCACCACTGCTCTCTAAAGCTCTGTTTCAAGCTTTAGGATAATGACATGCTTCTCTATATTTCGATTATTTGTAACTTAAATCGCAGGTAATACTTCGATTAACCCTTCGTATCGAACGTGGATCCACGCATAACACAATGGCTTTTTGTTACTGTAATTACGGCATACAACCGGTTAAAAGACTAGTATATAAATGCATGAAGTTATTATAAGCAATGCATAACTAATGAAATAACATTATGGGCTCGTATTCATCGGGAAAATCGTATTGTCTGTTGGGAAATTCCCAGTACGGTGCGCTGTTTCAATGAGTAACTTATGAAATGATGTTTTTGTTCCTTCATAATTTTATCATTTAGTTAGGTAAATGTAATATAAACTAGTATTATTTATTTTATTACCTTCAGAAAGACGTAGGCATGTCCAGCTTTGATGTTTTTTTACGGGTTTCAGCTCAGCTTTGATGTACAGTCACGGAAATATTTAAATCTATAGCAGATTGACAGACTACGTTATTAAGCCGTCTTGTAGCCATTTCACACTTTTGTCAAAAAATAACAGTTATTGTGATTTGAATTTAAGGACAATTACAGCTGCAATAGTCAAATCATTTGACCCAATTTCTGAAAATGACAGTGATTTGAATTTACGGAAAATTTCTGTTACCACCCCTAAGTCAGTTTTCTAAACAATCATTTTCTCTGATATGCTAAGGTAAATATCTCTGCAGTTTTGTAGACTAAACTACCGAATAGATTTCGATGATATGTTTTGGCAGAGGTACCTGCTCGAAAGTTGGCACTTGAAAGATATTGGGTGCAAACTTTTCACGAGATTCGTAGAGCACAGCGTTTGATACATAAATAAAATGAAAACAAAAGACCGCTGATCATTTGCGATAAGCAGAAATAATAAAAGATCTTGGATCCTACTCAGTATTCATGAAGTAATTGAAACTGAATTTAAACAAGATCGATAAGAGATAATATAAAAATATACAATGTGTAACGTTAAATGCGCAAAACCTGAAAATAGTTTGATCAGAATAACGAGCAGAATTAATTGAACCACTTTTTAATATAGGTCACATTTTTCAAAAAATCTTCACTGAAAACGTTGCCGTGTCTATTTATTAATAGGTCAAACAAGCCAATGTCAGCGCGGCGCAGCGGCCCGGCGACGACTCCTCCCTCGATAATGCGTTCGTCGCAGACACAAGAAACGATCAGAATGGCCAGTAAAACCAAAACAGCACATAAAACCTTTACAATTTTTTTAATGACTTATTTTCTCTCGGAAATAGGTCAATTATTAAAAATCAGTTGCGGTGTCTGCGGTTTTGTGCATTTAACGTTACACGTTGTATACTAATATAATGCTTATATAATATAATGTAATAAAGCTGTACAGTTTGTTTGTTTGAACGCGCTAATCTCTAGAACTACCTACTACTTGAAAAATTATTTTTGAATTTTGATTGCCGAATTCTTGAGGAAGGTTCAAGGCTATTGAAAAATTGCTCTGCGACCCTTATGATGCGAGCAAAAAGAAAAAGGAAGTAACAGCATGGGCGGGCGATGCGATACGACGCGATCGTTTTAGTAATTGTGCTGCCTTTCAACTTCCACGCGATCGAAATCGCAGGCAGAAGTTAGTAATAAAAATGCAAGTCATGATGAGTAATGATGTTCAAGACCTTGACATAATTCAATAATAAATCATTCATAAAACCAATGACTGAATCATTCATCAATCATCACTTTTAATGTAGGTTAAAAACTTTTAGTGACCAAAATGCACGACCTCGAATCGAAACTTGAAAAACAATGTGCTTGGGTACCTACCTAAGAAAAATAATAGAAGGGAAAATTAAATTCAAGGAAATTCCTCATAACTAACAAAAATATATGTACGAACATAATTCCACGTTATTATCGTCTGCTGTAACCAATTACTTTCAGAGGCTTTGGATTGGACTATAACTAAACCGTGTTTCCACTGAAAGCTATTTCAAAATGAAAGCGGACTATAAAAATAAAGTTAAAAATCCGTGTTACACATTTTGAATTTTGAATAAATCTAAATTCCTAAACTGGAATGTTTTTGCTTCATGAGTGTGTTAATAGACACACTCACTAGTCTATTTTACTGTCGGATTTTCATAATAATATATGTATATTTTTCAAATTTTAAAATGTTTTTTTAAAGGACTTTCTATGCACTAGGTAGTCAGTGTTTGTCACAGGGGAACTCAAATAACGCTGCGTCAGTTTATTCTCGCCATAAACTAAACAACAATATCTTTCTAATGGCAATAAAAAGCTGTTCATTTGTGCCTTTTAAGTTGGATGAATCGACTAAATTGAACGCTGAAAACATGAAATAATTTGTAGGCCATTAAAAAACTCCCAACTATTCCAGTGTCGGCTTTTAGTCTAACCGAAAGCAGCTGAATACCAGTATTCTACATGGAGCAACTGTCTATCTGACCTCAAAAACTCAGTTGTAACACGATACCTTTTGGTGAGATCGTTTATCAGACTTTTGGGCTTCTGACTACCCGTAAAGACAGTCAAAGATCATCGAATCACAGCTGGGTCCAACGGCTTAAAGTGCTCTCTGAGGCATGGAGGGTTCTCGATATGTAATGGATGGTCACCCATCCACGAACCGATCGCGGCAAGCGCAGCTTAACCTTCAATCGACCCGTGCGGCTGTTATCATTTAGCTACAAGCCCCTTCATTTGAAGGCCATAATTACCTTTGACATAAACGTCGTCGAATCAAAATAAACCAATTTGGTTGAACCATGTTAATGGCATTATGTCACTGCCATTTACGTGATAAGGATAGTGAAATAATAAAGCTTTAAACTTTTAAGTATACCCCTTAAACATTTACGAAAACAATATGTTGTTTAAGCAGCCCCAAAGTTGAAAGTTAAGTACATCAAGTTAACCTGTTTTACGACGCGACGTGGCGGAGTACTACGAACTATTACGGCGTATTATTATTGGATTAAAGTATTAAAACTATTTTATATTACACTCTGCTCGTTTTGAGCTGTTTCTTTGTAGTTTTAGCTACGTTAAGACAGCGTATACTTTACGAAGATCGATGGACGAGATCAAGAGATTATCTTAGTCAATCTGTTTAATAAAAATGAAATGTTGTTTGTTGGTGCCGCATCACTTGAGAACGGCTGTACCGATTTGGCAAATTTTTGTTTTAAAATGTTTGTAATAGTCCAAATTAGGTTTTTACGTAAAGTAAACTGGAAAACTTGCTCGGGAAACTGGACAGATCAGGAATAAATGTTTTTTTTTTTTTTTTTCTATGGAATTTATACACGAACTCAAGACCATATACAACGTGTAACGTTAAATGAGCAAAACCTCAGACACCCCAACTGATTTTTAATTCAAATGACCTATTTCAGAGAGAAAATAAGTCATTAAAAAATTGTAAATGTTTTATGTGCTGTTTTAGTTTTACTGGCCATTCTGATCGTTTCTTGCGTCTGCGACGACGCTTTACCGAGGGAGGAGTCGTCACCGGGCCGCTGCGTCGCGCTGGCATTGGCTTGCTTGACCTATTAATAAATAGACACGGCAACGTTTTTAGTGAAGATTTTTTGAAAAAATGTGACCTATATTAAAAAGTTCAAACTATTTTCAGGTTTTGCGCATTTAACGCTACACGTTGTAGAAATATTGACAGGAAATCGTCTGTCGGGTCGTCTAGTGTGTAATAAGTTAAGACTCTCAGTATCGTCTGTTTTATTCACTTCAAACTTAAACCAGTGACCGTAAGCTCTTTGAATGTCTAGCAGAACCTTTGTCTGTGGATAGTGATAACGTAACAAAGAAACGCGAGGAATAGAATACTGTTTTCCTGTGGTTATGTTCATTACTTATATTATTTCAAGTGGCAAAAAATAATCAGTAGCAATGGCTTTCATTTTGACAGTTCAACAACATTAATGGTGTTATTTACGTTGTTGAGCACACAAATTTTTCGAACATTTACGTAGAAATGGATTAGCATTCTCCATCAAAATGATTCGGGTTTTGATTGATAGTGTGTTTCGCAATTAGCGCAGCAGGCTAATTGCGTAACACACTATCAGTAGCAATGGGTTTCATTTTGACAGTTCAACAACATTCATTGCGTTATTTACGTTGTTGAGCAGACACGTTTTTCCAACTTATGGAGCAATGGATTAGCAATATGCTTCAAAATGATTCAAATTGAGAGTAATAGTGTGTTACGCAATTAGAGCGCAGGTCATTGGATATTCGCTTGTTCTTCTAAAGCGTTTATAGTGAAAATCACCTTTTAAATCTTACTTAAAAGACAAGTAAGATCTACGCATCTCAAGGTAAGCGTATGTAGATACTGTAAAGATTGGATTGAAACTTGGTTTTAACATGCAACATTTTCGAGTTATTATAAGATAATTGCAAAAGATTAAGAGATAAGCGCTATTACAATTTTAGAAGGCAGAAAACAATTAGGGGGTCGAGTTGACGGAGATGTCAAGATACAAAATGTAAAATATTAAAAATTTGATTTGATGATTTCAATAATTACGCTTTAAAAGTAAATAGTCTTTTATTCATTGAAGTACCTCTACCAAAGTACTTACAATTGGTAAGTGAAATAATCTATATACTAATAATAATAAAGCTAAAGAGTTAGTTTGAACGCGCTAATATCTGAAATTACCGGTCGGATTAAAAAAAAATCTTTTTCCATTGATAGCCCGATTCTAGAGGATTTTTTTTTTTCATATACAACGTGTAACGTTAAATGCGCAAAACCTCAGACACCCCAACTGATTTCTAATTTAATAGACACGGCAACGTTTTTAATGAGGATTTTTTGAAAAATGTGACCTATATCAAAAAGTGGTTCAATTCATTCTGCTCGTTACTCTGATCAAACTATTTTCAGGTTTTGCGCATTTAACGTTACACGTTGTATATTGTTCTTTTATATATATTTTCTTTTATCAATATCTATATGTATATCTTTTTTTTTTCTGTAGAATTTTTTTTTAAGCAAGGAAGAACGCAAAGTGAAATCGAAGTAATATCGCGGGCAGGCGATGTGATGCGAAGGTGGTCGGGGAACAAGAAATTTCACGCGGACGAAGTCGCAGGCAGTAGCTAGTCTGTTTATAAAATTACAAACCTAGCATTACCCCATTAAATAATATTCTACATAAGAAGTACAGAACACACACATTCTGACATCAATGATGGATGATACGACCATATCGCATCGTTACTGGACGACATACTTTATGTGAGAACTTTATATTTTACAACAATGGGATTTATTTTACAGACCGCTGCGCTTAAACAATTAACTTCGCTTTTGATTGACGTCAGGGTAAAATTAAAAGTAATGTAATTATAGCAGCAGAGTTCAACAACGATTTATGATTTGATTTGATCATGTGTTAATGAAAGGGAAACGCAGAACTAAGTAATGGATGGGTGAACAAAAGGAATTGTTGCTCTAATGTTGTTATTGTCTTCAGAAGGGCTATTTGTTTTTCTTATAACGACGGCTATATTACAAATAACTGGATAGAAATGCTCGTATTTATAAAAGCGTTCGCATTTTAATCCCAGTGTCAATCTGTCAAAAAATGACTTGTCAACGACAAGCTTTTGACATTTATTATCGCTGAGATGACATGAGCTTGCGTTTAGATTTTAAACGTTTTTAAAGGGTAGCAATAAAACGAGTGACTATAAATTACAATTTTAAGTGTCAAAATTAAATAATTTGGGTTATATAATTACTAAGTGAGCGACTGACTGTAAGTGACGAAAAATCAACAGAATAGTATCTTACAAACATTAATTTGAGTTACTTAAAATACAAAATGAGCATAATAATAAGGCGTAGTCGACGGAGCCCCGCTTCGCGGGGCCCCTATTTCTGTCTGCAGGGTTTACAGGAACCTAACACGAAGCGGATGACGGGGGCTCAAGTGAGCGAGCGGAGCGAGCGAACGAGCCCCCGTCATCCCCTTCGAACCTAACCTGTCCGTGTCGGGGTGCCCCAAGTCACGAGCTCGCTTCGCTCGCTCTTGCATCCTAAGTTCTCAAGTTCAATCTTGTGTTTTTCTAAGTTGCCCTCTCTGTATTTCCAGTCGCTCACTTAGTAATGTAGTCGCTCGGATAAAATTTTAATATATGAAATGGATTTATCACAATCCACTTTTTGTAAGCTCGTTCTGGATTTTATTATCAATATTCGTCGTTAGTTTAGTTAATTTTTCGCTTACTCAAATTCATACCGCTCAAGTTATTAATACAGTATGTCATCATCAGTCGCAAAGCTTTTTTTTAATCGCTCGTTTTATAATTCCCCGTTTTTAAATACGGGAGTTGGCTTGCCATGATATGGGATGCTATGACAAACATTAGCGTATTATTAATTACGTTAGTTATTATTAAGGTAAGGTAGGCTCTGTAAACAATAAGGCGTGCTTCTGACTTATCAGTTTTTAAAGGTTTGAATTAAAACCAATATATTTTAATATTTTTTTTTTTTATATTTTCTTCCTGAGGGGCCCGTGGCTAAATAATAACAGCCGCACAGGTCGATTGATCAGGTTAAGCTACGCTTGCCGCGGTTGGCCTGTGGATGGGTGACCATCTTTACATACCGATACCCCTCCGTGCCTCGGAATGCACGCTAAGCCGATGGTCCCGGCTGTCATTCGTGGATCTTTGACAGTCTTTACGGGTAGTCAGAAGCCCGCAAGTCTGACAACCAGTCTTACCAAGAGGTATCGTATTACCCTGTACCTGGGTTGTGGAGGTCAGATAGGCAGTCGCTCCATGTAAAATATTGCTATTCAGCTGCACCCGGTTAGACTAGAAGTCGACCCCAACATAGTTGGGAAAAGTCTAGGCAGATGATGATAGTATATTTTCATTACTCCGTATGTTCCGCAGTTACGGTACAAAACTAAAATAACAGTTTTCATTAGCAATTCTCATTATTCCGTTATTCTATGGTGGTGTGCGCTTATACGTACTTATGCTTTATCATACATAGCATTATATGATTAGAATGAAATGACCATTCCTTTTGTCCACTAACTACCACCAGAAATCACAATAGCCACTTCCATGTGCCCACTTATACATATAGTTACAATTATTTTTGCCCACTCAACCGTGACTAATACCGGAGCCACCCTGCTGTTAATCCATCATTTTTTCTGACATACGGCGATACGATCGCTACTTGTAAAAATTGAAGTGTAAATATAGGGGAAATATTGATCGCTTAGTTAACTGTTTTGGAGAGAGCAGACCTGCAGGTATCCATCAGGTAACTTCAAGTAAAGGAAGTGACACTTCATATCACGCTTTGAAATATAATGTCAATAAAATGTCTCACTAAAATATCTTGATTTGGAGTACCTACAGTCAAAAAACTTCCTCGTATAACGATCGAAAATTGGCTTGATCAGTCTCGATTAATTTTATCACTGCATAAATTCCACAGCTCGTAACATCAAGTATGATATAGTACCATTTATTTAAAACTTATCGTAGCACCGTTTACTATAAATTAGCACTGGGTACCGAAAATGCACAAAATATTTGGAGCCAAACAGATGAGATTTTGTTTTATTGGTTCAGGAATCTCAATACTAGGTATATTGAGATACCGAACCCAAGAAAAGCTTACAGAGTTGATGATCATTATCGCACTTAAAAATCCGCTAAAATCATAAGAACAGAAACCGTGATGATTTTAACAGTTAACACAAGAATAGTGCCGTTAAAATAATTACGTGTTCAAAACAGGCCAAGGTCGTCCATTGTTGTTCGTAGTAGATTTTTTTACAATTAATTTTGGTCAGTCAAGGCTCTTCAGCAAAATGAATATTATTTAGGAAATTATACTGCCATGTTTTTGAGTGTTTTTCCCGTGTGGATGTCTATTTACGGGGTGCTACATCGGTGTTTGAATATAATAGTGGCGTATTATTGAAAGGATATTCACTTATACTTCGTAATAATCTATGGTTACCTAACGTTAACGGTCCTAAATTTGAAATACCTGCTGCCTGATTAAAAAAACTATAATTTTAAAACTACAATTTTATCTACAGTTGTTTTTATTTCTGACGATTATTTATTGCTTTTAGGTTTTTAACTTCTAAAAGTAAACACGACCTCATGTTTTCTTGTAAATGTTTATTTTTTATTTTACTCCTAATCTTTAGTAATTCCCTTCCTAAAACGTATTCACAGACATCAAAGCTATAATATATATTATATATAACAACGTATATAATATATAACAAAGCAAAGAAACGTATTTTTTAGTGAATAGGGTTTTTTAAGTGTTTTGATCCTCAGTCATTAAAAGTTCACCTTGTAAAATGATTACTTCAATTAAATATAAATTAACCTTCTTTAGTGGTCGATTAACAAAAAATATACAGTAAGTACATAGAACACCGATTAAAAATTATGATTATTGCAGCTAGTGACATTGTATTGTTTAATAGAAGAAGAATAAATTAAAAAATACGAATTTGAATATTGCTCATTCAAATTTGTATTAGAGTTATACATATTTTGACATTAACCTTGCAAATAGTAAGAAAGACAAAAACATCACATATTAATTTATTAATATTATTATGTAAGGCTAAAACTTTGTTTATTATCATAATAATAGTACCCATAATAAAAATAAACGTCGGAATAAGTACATTAATTCAAGTGATAATTTGATTAAAGATTGAAAGATAAAACCAACAAGTCATATACCTTATCATGGGTTCAGAGTCCCGATACGTTGAATCCAATTATTATTTTCCTCATAGCACGCAGAATATTTAGCGGTATTCATTTTTAAGGTTTTACTAAATATTTAATAGTGAAGTCTTTTATTAATTAATAACAAATAAATAATACGCAACTATGCGTTTTCAGTAAATAGATAGAAACTTCTCTTTTTATTAAAACCTATAATAAACGTACTCGCACTAAATAAACACACAATAATTCCTTTATAATGTAAAAAAAAATCTAAAATATTAAACTGTCAGTCATTCTAATTTGAATGCCATCAAATCTCGACCTAGATCGTTCTGATTACAAAACTTACATCATTCAACGAAAGTAAAACCTGGCACGTATTAATGTGCGTATTATGCTAATGTTGACCCACCGTGACAGGTCGGAAGCGTGTCGTATAAAAATGTACAAAAACATCGACCCCGGCGTTATATTATTACAGTTACACAGGTATGTGCAAAAGTGATAAGACATGCCTATAATTTTAAATTTATCTTCATCTGCCTTTTCCCAACTATGTTAGAGTCGGCTTCCAGTCTATCTGGATGCATCTGAATACCAGTATTTTACATGAAGTGATCCTATCTGACCTCCACAACCGAGTTACTGGGTAATACGATACCCCTTGGTAAGTTTGGTTGTCAGACTTTCGGGCTTCTGACGACCCGTAACGACCGTCAAAGATCCACAAATGACAGCAAAGATTTAATGTACTTTTCGAGGCACAGAAGGGTCTCAGTATGTAAACATGGTCCCCCATCCACGGAACAATCGCGGCAAACGTAGCTTAACCTGATAAATCGACTCGTGCGGCTGTTATTACATAGCCATCTATAAATACAATGAAGTAACATTCAAATAAAAGTGTTTCTGTTTCAATGGAAAACACAAGGGCAGGTCGATGATAGTGGTGAAATATAGCACAGACTAAAACCAACTTACTAAAATATAAAGAGTTGCCAAATACTTTTGCACATGGCTGTATCATAAAGCTGGCATATTACGTCCTGGCGTATTATTACAATAGTAATTTGCGTAGCGTGCGTAGTGAATGGGAAAATTTGTAATGACGGCCATGATGTAATAGGTTTGAGTGCTTCAAATTTTAGTGCAGCATTAGAGATATAGTTCGGAATATCTGTTGAAAAGACATACATATCAGGATAGTAATTTATTGGATTGGAGGGACGACAAAATCCAATTAATTATTTTAAAATGACAAGGATTATAACGTAAAAATTAAACAGGGAACAAATCCTTAATTGATCATTTTCATAACAAAAAAGTTGCGGGCAAAATATGGAGCCACCGTAATTAAGTAATTTAGACAATATTATTTAAAATATAATATTAAGACCCTTTGCATTATTTACGTCTAGTGTTATAAGTTACGTTCTCTAATACGACGAAATGTACGTTTTATAATACCAATTTGTGCTAATCGTAAAAGACCTAGAAAAAATTATCGCTTTATTATAGTTTAGTCGGCCAGACACATTCGAAGGTCACCACGAAATATTGCATACATACATAAACTCACGCTTTCATCCCACGGGGCTAGGCAGAAACTACAAAAAGACTTACATACTGCTCCCAGAGCAAGAAATCAGTAGTTTTTGTTGGAGTTACGGGCTTTTCCTACTCCGTATCACGTACGGACATCATCATCTGCCTAACCTTTTCCCAACTATGTTGGGGGCGGCTTCTAGTCTAACCGGATGCAGCTGAATACCAGTAAATACTGGTGGTAGATAGACCGCCTATCTGGCCTCCACAACCCAGTTATTGGGTAATACGATACTCCTTGGTACGACTGGTTGTCAAAGTCCGTAATGACTGTCAAAGATCCACAAATGACAGCCGGGACCAACGGCTTAACGTGTTTTCCGAGGCACGGAGGGATCTCGGTATGTAAAGATGGTTACCCATCCACAGACCAAACGCAGCAAGCGTAGCTTAACTTGATCGATCGACCTATGCGGCTGTTATTATTTAGTCAAGGGCCTCACTTACGGACATACTTGTCACTTACGGACATAGTAAATTTATCGCCTACCAAATGCAATTGAAACAATTGACAATATTACTACAATTATAATTGGTGGCAATTGATCGATTCGGAGACCCTTTAGAGAAGAAATTTTCACCTTTTAGAGATGTCATACACGCATGCCGGTTGCGAGTACTACGAACCTGACCTTTCTGAAGAACATCACAAATAAGGTCAAAAATATTAAAACATCACATAAAAGTCATGCTTGCCACACATCTCTAGCTTCACACAATAACACAAAATCTGCAACAAAGATTAATAAAAAACAAAACTTAATTGCTTTAATAATTGTTTCCTTTGCAAATGCTGTTCTTATTTAGCACTGATACAAATCTGTGTTAGAACAATGCAAGGACGCTTTGAGGTTTTTATAATGGCAGAAAAACGGATTCATATTAAAATGGCCAGTTACTTTGAGGATCTCAGCAATTAATATGAATGGAAAAGGTTTACTAAAACGGTAGACAGTAATGGATCAGATCTCAATTTATTTGGGGTCGTCGTCGGCGCAACATGTCTTTTCCTTCCATACTTCTCTATTAGTCGTCATCCCAGTAGTCACCTTCTTTCTAACCATATCATCATTCACATAGTCCATCCGTCATTTCTTTGGTCTTCCCCTACCCTTATAGCCATCGACATTCAAACTCAAAACTTTCCTCACATTTTCCTCATTTCTCCGTAACATATGCCCATACCACGACTATTGTCACTTGTGTCCTCCTGAGTCCGCCATATTTATACGTCAAGATGTCGGAAAGGCCGGTTGTCCTTAATAACGGACAAAATGGGCCCTAAGTCCTGAGATTATACAACATTAATCAACATTTGAATTCTCATTGGTTGACTAAATCAGGTGTAGCAGCGCCGATTTTAAACGAAAAACTAATATGTGTGTGTTAGGAAGTACGTCCGGTTATTACAAATGTACATATGTCAGGACTTATACAGCGTGTAACGGAAGGGGGGTATCAACCCTGAAGGAGGTGAATGTGCTCATGAAACTCAACAACTTTCCCCAAAGAACATAGGTCGAAATATGAAAAAAAAATTTAGCCCTCCCTTACAAAACTGACTACCAGCTGATTGATTTACTATGGGAGGGCCAAATTCCGAAAGCTGTATGTGTATTAAACTTACATAAAAGAAATCTCTATGTCTCGACAGTTCGTGAAAACCGTGCGAAAAAGGCTGGTCCCTCGTCTAAACTTAATATTATAAAGATAAAAGGTTCGATTTTTGTTTGTTATGCTTTCACGCTAAAACGACTGAACGAATTTGACTGAAATTTGGCACATGGGTAGACCATGACCTGGATTAGGACATAGGATACTTTTATCCCGATATTACTACCGGACTTATGCGGGTGAAACATTAGGGCGCTGCTAGTATTGAATATAGTGACGCAATTGAACCTATTTATGCAGAATTCTCACAGTGATCTAAGCTATTAGCTCATCTAGGTAAGTTAAGTCTTTTTAATTTAAATAATGTAACGTAAAGGTAGTTTATCTTTATTAAATTATAAGATGGGAAGTCACCTTCTAGAATAATAGTTGAAATTGCCTTGTGTATTTTTTTCGGCATAATTTTCAAATGCCATCTCGCATCATCACTACATAGTATAAAACAAAGTCGCTCCCCTGTCTGTCTGTCCCTATATATGCTTAGATCTTTAAAACTATGCAACGGATTTTGATGCGGTTTTTTTTAATATATAGAGTGATTCAAGAGGAAGGTTTATATGTATAATACATGCATACTATAGTAGAGAAATACTGATAATTTTAGAGGTTTCTAATGTGATGTCGTAAATAAACACATTTTTTTGCGCTTACATTGTAAACGCTGGCTGAACCCATCGAGATAGATCAAAATAATGTACTACAGTATTGTACACCTTAAAAAGGTCTACAAAAAAGTCCGGGATGGTATATGTCTATCTCTTAGGGATAACCCACAATAACCATTTTTATCCTATACTTTTTACGAAAAAAAATTATCAGTGTTTCTCCATTGCACCCGTGCGAAGCCGGGGCGGGTCGCTAGTGATAAAATAAATGGATAGTCAGCGGCACATTCGTTAATATCGTGCAAATGAATTATCTACTGTTATGACTTATCTGAAATTATCCGGAAAAGAACCGGAGTTACCAACATTGCTTGCAGAGTAAGCAAACTGATGTGACAGTGGGCTGGCCATGTCTGTCGAAGGGCCGATGGCCGGTGGAGCAGACGAGTGCTGGAGTGGAGACCGTGTATCGGCAAGCGTTATGTGGGACGCCCCCCAGCTAGATGGACGGACGACCTAAAGAAGGTAGTTGAGGTAGACTGGATGCGGAAGGCGGAGAACAGGGTGTTGTGGCACAGTCTGGGAGAGGCCTATGTCCAGCAGTGGACTACGATAGGCTGAGTTGATTGATTGATGACTTATCTGCAGGGTAATTGCGTAATACACTAACAGTAGCAATAGCTTTCATTTTGACAGTTCATCAACATTCATTGCGTTATTTACGATGTTGAGCTGACAAACTTTTCGAACATATGAAGCAATGGATTAACAATATCCTTCAAAATGCTTCAGATTGTGATTGATAAAATGTTACGCAAACAAGGTGCCGGTCTAATGCCTGGTTTGAAATGGACTAGATTCTGTGCGAGTACTCTTGCCTTGTTTTTTGCAAACTTGGATACGTTCTCACAACCTCATACATCGAATGCATCATAAAAAGGAGTGTCATATTACTAAAATTGTCGCCAATAGGCACTTCAAAGTAAAATTAAACGCATCAAACTGAACGCAAATAGTGTTTTAATCATTTACGACAGTTGTAAAACTGATATAATGTTATAAAAACGTCTCTTGCGCCGATAAAATTAGCTTACACTGTAAATCTTTCATATCTAAGCGATTTCCGTAAGTGTTATCTGTTGTGCTAAAAAATGAGGGCATTTCAATTGGGTTAGGGTAGAATTGAAAGAATTTTCCGTATCCATTAATAACACAATGATTTTTTTTTATTGCCACAGAAACACGTGCATTTCTAGTTATAACATGAAATACTCGTATGACACTGATCGGCAATACTGTATCTTCCCATTAGTTCATCTTCCCAGCGAAAGCACTAGAAAGTTATGAAAGGCAGGCGTTTTGGTGGACTGTCTTGTTATTTTGACGTTCGAAAAGTGCTGATTCTCAGCCTAATTTAAATAAATGACTTTTGATTTTGATTTTTCTTGAACAGGTAACAAAAAAATGACAATTTCAGGGTTCAGAATCATGTACTGCCAGCCACCAGCCTGTATTTTAGCTAAATTATTATGGATCGCTGTAAATAATAAAACGAGTTCTTTTAGGTATGAGTTCAGAATTTATTTCACGGTAAATTAAGCAGAGTAATACACATAACAATACCCCAAGCGTTACCTAAAACAAAAAGGAATTTACTCCAAACTTTATATCCAATAACTAAAGCATAAACTTCCACACGTGAACTCTATTTTCTACATTATAAAGCTCAAAATGCAGTTCATTATTTCACGTATTGGTTTTGTGTTAGGCGCCAGATTTCATCTGATCACAAAACTATAGTAAACTCTATGACTTACGTGATAAAGTTCAAACTCCCGTGTATGTAAAGTTATATTAGGTTTGTAGGCGCCAGTTTTCATCTATCGTAGTTAATTATAGAAGTTTAGGGTTCAGTCAAAACATTTTTAGTCCCGTACACGTCTCGGTTCCCTTTTAATTAAGATAAATGATTCGCAAACGAGTAATGACCTGGACTTCTCGACTGTGTCATTTAGAATCCATTATTAGAAGTACACTGTAGGCCAGAAAAAGAACTGCATTTTGGGTTTTGCTTTTATTTTGTACTAACTGTTGCCCACGACTTCGTTTGCATTCCAGAATTAAAAGTAGCCTTCTCCAGATCATGGTCTACACATATTCCAATAAACTTTTTTATAATAAACTTTAGTGTGTCGTTTTAGCGTGAAAACGTTACAAGCAAACATACAAATAGTCAAATCTTTTCTGTTTATTATATTAGTTTATAACTTCTTTGACAAATTATTTCCTTTGCTATAATGACTAAGGTAATTACCGTAGGTTTTACCGCAGATTTACATTACTTGCTAATATTATATTTTCTTTGTCACTTTAATGTTTCTCCGGTTTTTCCGGCTTTTAGTCGCGTTAGTGCTAGACTCTAACAGACTTAATCACTTAGGTATAAGGTTTTACGTCTCATCATCAAACACGAAATATCTATTACTAGTTTCATAGCACCCGCGACGTCCATCGTCCGCGTGAAATTGTTTATTCCCCCGACCCACCCCATCATATCGTATCGCCTGCCCGCGCTACTACTTCTTTTACATGTTTAGCGTTCTTTCTTACTTTTTTTTTTGCTCGGATCCTAAGGGCCTTGCCTGCCTCCTCAAGAATCAGGCTATCAATTTCAAAAAAAAAAAAAAAACAAATCCGACTGGTAGTTCCAGAGATTACCCCCTACATACAAACAAACTTTACCTCTTTATAATATTATTATAGATATAGATGACGTGCTTTAATTAGCGAAGTTATAGTACATTTTGTGAATGGAAAAGCCCGTCCTATATATACTTTGTAAGTTTCTAACCTGAGGTTCAGCGCTCAGTGGTAGACATTAAATTAAAAGGAAAACCTGGCTGCGTGATCATTACACCTAAATGTGAGTTGGACACGCTCGTCTTTTGTATACGTATAATTTGTATGGAATGGAGGGAAATAAAAACTTTTACAGGCTGTTTGTTCTAATGTAGATAGTAAAAATGAAGCTTTTATAGTAAAGTTTTTCTGTTTAAAACTGTTATTTTATTATTTTTGACTTTTTGCATAATTGGCCTATAATGTCCACTGGTGGGATACAGGCCTCCTCTCGGTGAGAAGGAGTGGGCCGTAACCACACGGGCACAGTGCGGGTTGGTAGGTTGCCACATGTCTTCGATTTTTTGGTTCTAGGACATACCGGTTTTCCTTCACTGTTTTGAGAGCAGTCTTAATGAAATAATTTTTACAAAGTAAAGCGCCTGTCTGGGTTCAAACCTAAGACCTTACGTAAGTCACTCGTAAGTCACGACCGTTACTATTAGGCCACCACCACTCCTATTTTTTGAGTATCGTATTTTAGACAAAATATAAATGTGCTCTAAAATAACAGTAAATAAGTTTAAAGTGGTTTTCTAAGCGTCCGTCAATTGAATCTTTGAATTATGTCGCATGCTAATCTAATACATGCGCATGATTAAATTATTCATAGTCCCTCTTAAATTTAAAAAAACCGCATCGAAAAAATTACAACGAAGTGCAAAATTAGTGGCACACTGCCAGCTCTCTTTCTACGAGTGTCGTAGTAACACATTTCCTCTGCATCACCATAAAACTTTGAAAGAACTTTTTATATTTTAAATAAACATAAAAAGGCGGGTATGCACGCACGTCGTTTTATTAAATACGAGTCTACTGTTGTCACTTCCTCGTAAAACAACAATATGTGTCGACAGTTGACATTTTCGTCTTGTTTTTTTTTTTAAAGATTTTTCACAGCTTGCACAGGAAGCGTGGCATCAAAAAGTTCACACGTTTTATTACTCTTTCATGGCTAGATGAGAGTGTAAATGTGTTCTTGATAATAATCAAATATTTGAAAGTTTTTGCCGGTATTTTATATTTTATACTGAAATTCGGGGCATTGGCACCATAGAAGCTACATTGTGTCAATGAAGGTATAATAAGTACTGTTCGTAAAAAGTAACACGAAAATAAAGCCTCGACTTAATATGGCGATTAAAAACAAATTCCACACATGAGCCGTAAACATTCGTAGGTATAAGTAGGTTTACTAGTCATTCAAAAATGAGAAAAATTAAATATTCATACTTTACGATGTCCACCACTGTAAGTACAAAACTACTGTAATGAAAACCGTCGTCACGTTATATGGAACATATTTCATTGTTTAATATGGAAAAAAATAATAGCCTTATAAAGCCTACATTAAAATCGGTATATGAACTGAACAAGTGCATCTGTATTTGATTCAGTTATAATAATTTCAGTTTTTATTCGACTAAAATTACATTTTCGTTTTGCCTTGCAGTGGACATTTTTTTTTAATTACAAAAACGAAACCTTTTATTAAATAAATGGGACATGTCATGCTCCTGTCATTATACGACGTGTTTTTATTTTGTGCGACTATACAGTCTGTCAACTTTACATGTAACCAGAATTTTAGGGTTAAATCTGATGCTAAATCCCAATACTAGCTTTAGCCAGCGACGTCGTTCGCGTGAAATTTCTTGTTCCCCAACCCACCCCTTAATATAAAATAGCCTATAGCCTTCCTCAAGAATCGGGCTATCAAATACAAAAATAACTTTTTAAATCCGACCGGTAGTTCCAGAGATTTGCGTGTTCATACAAACAAACTTTTCAGCATTATTATAATATTACTACAGATAGATAGACACAGATAAGTGACAATCATATTATCATGTATCGGACACAGTTCCAATACTGGGTATAAAATGATTTTCCGATAGAAAACGAGGAGTGTCTAGCATAGCACTGTAATTACACTTAGACCTGGGGATTTCAGTGCCGGTTGCAGGCCGCAATAATGTTCATTACTAAGCCTCGATTCGACTCTCGGAAAATTCACGAGTTTCGAGAAGCTGCGGTAAAAGGTATTACCTACATGTTTCAACAAGCGCTCCTTCTTCATCTATACTAACATAAAGGCTCCCGCAGACAAGTGCGACGCGACAGCGCGACGCGACACTAGTAGAACAATTTCTAGGAAAACTTCGTGGAATTTGTTCTACCAGGATCGTGTCGCATCGTCGCGTCGCGCTTATCTGCGGGAGCCCTAATAAAGCTGAAGCGTTTTTTTTTTTTGTTTAAACACACTAATCTCTGGATCTATCACTTGGATTTGAAAAAAATCTTTTGCATCCGATAGTCTAATTCTTGAGGAAGGTTAATAGCTATTTAACATCACACTTAGGAGCCGAGCGAACATAAAAAAAAGTCAGAAAGAACGATAAGCGACAGTCCGGACGCTACGATGCCACGGGGCCAAAAGAGTTTCACAAGAATGTGCCGGTTATTATAGTATATTGTGTATCTTACGACTTCCACGCGAACGAAGTCGCGAGCAGAAACTAGTACTATTATGTAACTGCTTATAGATTATGGCAAAGTATTGTAGAGTTTTACCAGTATTTTATAACGGACTTGGATTTTAAAAATGGCGACTGAAAACTGTTGCATTCAAGGAAAAGCTTCGATCCTTTATATCTGGCACGCTAATCAGTGTTCATTTTGTAGTTTCTAATAATAAATTAAGTTCTTAGAAAGTTACAAAGTAAACAGCGTTATTATTTTAAACACGTAACAATTTGTTAGCTGATAAAAATGGTTACTTTTTACATGCACTGAAGTGTACCGTTTGTAATAGTGTAGGTATACAGGGTGGCAAGGACATCGACGTGCAACCTGTTACCATGGTTTCAGTACAATTGCAATGTGGCGGCCATATTGCGCGTTATCGCATCTGTGACGAAACTTCTAGGTGGTCCCGTACGATTACGGCGCGATTACGGCGCGTCTGATTTAATACGTCGATATCTCTTAAGTTACGACAGGTAGCTCTCCATAAATGATGTCGTTGGAATCGTTATTAAATTAGCTAACATACTATATATGGATTAGTATAGTTTTGATATGAATTAATAACTTTTTATTTAATTAATTATTATTTAAAAAGTAACCATTTACACATTCACATGTGCCGAAAAACTCGAATGGCCGACTGGCGCTTGGCCGGTTTTGTTCGGTTTTTTTTTGAACGGCGGCACCCGGAGCGGGTGAGTACACAGACAAAGGGCGTTGAAATTTTTCGCCGGTAGTAAAAAAAAAATGCTGTTCCTTACATTTTGACCGCGTAGGTATTACACTTTTCTATGAAACACTGATTTTTTTTCGATAAACGAAAAATAATTTCTACGCAAGGGGGTTTAGTTTAGAATCATGTGATGAATTCATGGTTACAGTTGCGCGTGTATTTCCCTGCCACCCTGTACACCTTTAGTACTACTTACATTGTATGAAAAATGGCGGAAAATGCGAAATTATATTCTGTTCAATCGTTGAATGTGTACATACCTGAAACAAATAAAAAATAATTAGTACATAAACTGCAGTTACAACATGCCAATTTAAAATAATTACAATGAGTACATCAGGAATTCCTATAATACCTAAAAGTAAATTGATACATACGATTATTATTTTTAGATATGGCTGTATAACGAAAAAGAGGTGTGTGCTTATGACCACATGATAGAACTGAAAACTTACGGCTGGAGCCGAGTATACCCGATTCAGCGTCACCGACCGACCCGAGCGTGACGGTTCAGTGGGTTTACTAAGTCCGCCAACGAAGATACGGGCAGTCTGGAAGTAGTTGATCTACAGGTTGAAATTGAAAACATGTGACAAATCGAAATGAGAGATTGCACTCATCATTGTGAACAACTTTTACTATGAGATAAAACCTGAAATCGCGAAAAAAAAATCAGCTGTTCCCTACATTTATGTTCGCATAACTCGTCAAAATGTAGGGAACAGCTGATTTTTTTTTCACCCTGTATAAAAACAAGTGACAGATTCAATTCTTCGGACGGGCAGAATACGTCGGAATTAGGGACTAGTTTCAGATCGTTAGTAGAAATAAATATTATCATACTTCAATCTTCTTGCATTATATTTCCTTGTTCTATTTCAGTAGAAAATAACTTGACTGTTGTATTTAAACTAATAAACAATTTGTATAGAACAAATTTTAAATAAAAACATTTCCTTTCTTTGTTTCTTGAAATTTCTTTGCCTTTTAAGTGCTTACATATTTATTTAATGAAACAGTAAAATCAAATAAAATTACTTTTTAAGTTATTCTGCAGACGAAAGTACGTAGACTTCAACATTTTCATAAATCAAACAAATTCCTAACTTAAAAACGTATCATCAGGCTTCATTTTCTTACAAACGAGTCCCTCTTATTTGTCTCAGACGATATAATGAGAGAATTTGTTAAAGCAAATTGAACCTTAACACAACAGTGTACATGCTACAATCAGTTGAAAGAAAATTGAGAGAAACATTTGAATGGGACATGATTAGATTATGACAGGCATCGTTGTAATGAGCTCAGAGTGAAAGAAAAACCTACTTGGGGAGAAAAGTGTGCAATATTCTTGAAATGAAAATTAGGGGTCAGTTAACAGAAGAACACTGTTTGGCATTATGTTCTGGTTTTCTATTGCAGTGATGGCTCAGTGGTATCGACCCCGAAATACGAGTTACAGCCGGTCGATTCTGTAAAAATCTCACCGTGAAATCATAGGTGAAGTGAGCTTAAAGTGAGCAGTCACTAGGTTAATCCCTAGCATTAGTCTACTGAATCATACTTCAAACTCACTTCACCTAAGTTCTCACGGTGAGATTTTTATACACAGAATAGCACTACAGTACAGTTTCTGTATTTAATTTCATCACCACTGCTCTCAAAACGGTGAAGGAAAACATCCTGAGAATACCGGCATGTCCTAGAACCAAAAATTCGGAAGACATTTGACATCCATCAACCGGTACTGGCCCCGCATGGTGGATTATGGCCCTTCACAAAAAGAAGGCCTGTGTACCAGCAGTGGGAATTATAGGCTGATTATGCTCACAAAATGGTGCAGGAAAAAATCGTGAGGAAACCGGCATGTCCTAGAACCAAAAATTCGAAGACATCCATCAACCCGCACTGGTCCCGCGTGGTGGATTATGCCCCACGCCCTCTCACAGACAGGAGGCCATAATCCAGCATGCGGGCCCAGTACCGGTTGATAGATATCAAATGTCTTCCGAATTTTTGGTTCTAGGACATGCCTGTATCCTCAGGATGTTTTCAGGATGTAAAAAGTTGAAAATGAATTAAAGAAATTTTCCAGATTGTAGTAGCTGGATGTTCTGGCATCTGTAAATCTGTGCTCAACCCTTCGGGGAAACAAAGCATAATATTATTTTATGTTAACTGTCAATATTTTGTTGTCCGCCCTTAAGATACCCTGAAAAGATATTTCAGTAACGTATAGTTCACCTTTATCAAGTGCGTGTAGGACTGAAGAAATGTAGGTGTACTATAAGGTAAATACCTTGTAGTACATCCACATTTCTTCAGTTATATTTAAGTCCCCTGTACCTTATAATAGGGGGGCGAGACTATTGACACCAACCAGGCTCAAATCCACACTCTGGGCTCAGATTGCTGAGAAATTAACATTGACAACAATTCCATTACCAAGTAGACCCTAATGTTTTTGTTAAGAATGTCCATTTTACTTTCAATTTGCCATTAATTATTTCTGCCATATAGAATAAAAACTAAACAAAACCTAAAACTTTTCTCCGGAGACCTAAGAGCCATTGTTTTATATAGTCTTGTTTAAAAGACAAAATAAACAAATCAGTATGGTTTCTAAAAGTTAAAATGAACTTCAGAAGATGGCGGTGAGCAGGACATTGATAGGTACGGAATTTAATTGCTGTTCCCGTGGGATATCAGCTTACCCAGGCGGGTGGGCAGCTTATTGCACAAGCTGTAGCGAACGCGGGAGCGATAAAGGAGAAAAAGGGAATCTTACCAAACATCAAACCTATGTAAAATGCCGGATTCCTTAATTTATTTGAAGCGGTACCTACAACGCCACATACAAACTACTCGACATACTGACGTCACGCAAAATCCTGCATCTCGCAAGCAGAGTTTACTGCGCAATTAGCATATTATACAAGGTGTAACTTAAATAATACGCAACCTCTTAAGGGGCCATTGCACTCATCATTATGAACAACTTTCACTATGGGACCAAACCTGAAATCACGACAAAAAAAAAACAGCTGTTCTCTACATTTCTGTTCGCATAACTCGTCAAAATGTAGGGAACATATAATTTTAAATTCTAGATTACTCCTTATAATATCAGCAATCTGCCAGTGAAAGTCCTGTAAAAATCCGTCCATCCGTTTCGGAGATTACCCGGAACCAAACAAAAGACAATTTTTTTTTTTTCGTTATAAGTACTATATATTTTCATATGTATTTAGTAAAAAGATGTTATTTTGAAATTACAAACAGACCCTTCAATTCATTTATTTGTATCGATTCCCAAAAAACCAAAAGGACATGCTAACGAAAATATTTTTAAAAACATCCTACGGTTTTCAAAAGAGGGTTTTGGTCATGTATATATTTTGAGAATATAGTTAAAAAGTCAAACTGTTAAATATGCGAGAAATTTTTAACATGTTACTGGTGAACAGGTGTGTATGTTTAAATGCAGGTTTAATGGGTCTACTTTATGATTCTGCAAAGGAAGGAGGTTGGACCATGCACAGACAAACTGCAACCTTGTGCTCATAAATTATCGAAACCAACTCCTCAAGGCATAAACCTTATTACAATCAATTCAGCTAGCTAGATAGACAGGCCTTCGTTTATCTAAACATTAGTTCAAGATAAAACGGCTGCAGTAAATAAATGTCGGACTGAAATCGGTTTTTGTGTTTACAGAGATCATAAATGTATGATGCTGGAGTCTAAATATGGAACAGTGAATTCAAATATTAGTATAATATAAGACAAGACTAGAGTACTGGGAATTCAGTGGAGGGAAGAATAAATCCTGTTGATTTAATAAGACTAGTAATGAATTTTTGCAGCTAGACAAAGATGGAGACAGAAGGCAATAAAACGATCCGGACGCGAAGAAAAAGAGAAAATAAGCCAGCAGTAGATGGTACCAAGAAGAGGTGATTTTACTCCACGCCAAAAAAAAAATGGTAAAATTTTGAGTTTAAGTAGCTAGAAAAGATGGAGGCAGAAAACAATGTTACGGTCCTGAGAAGAAGAGCAAATGTCGTGAGGAAAGTTTTGAGTATGAATATCGATGGCTATGAGCGTAGGGGAAGACCAAAGAAAAGATGGTTGGACTGTGTGAATGATGATTATAGTTAGAAACGGGGTGACTACCGAGACGACGACTAATACCATACTTCTGGAAGAAAAAGAAATATTGCGCCGACCCCAAATAAATTAGGATAAGGGCAGGAGAATAACGAATGATGATGAGAAGAAGAAAATTAGAAGTAAAGAAGTAGGAGATTAAATGTTAAAAATGGTTTAATTCTAAGTACCTAAATAGAACAGGCTAAGATTTCAAACAAAGACCAGCCGGCATCTATCACTGAAGGAAGATGTATTGTAAAATATAGACAAAGTTTATTTAAACAAATGAAGGCGAAGGAATGTTATTGCTTACTATAAGTGACGTCACTGCATCAGCGTCATCCATACCACATGAAGTAAACAATCTAGTGTTAGTTCAAAGTCTATCGCCTAGATATATTACGGTGATCTGTCCATCCGTCATTCGATCGACTTTGAATTCAACGAATCATTTGTATACATAAACAAACGTACTGTTTTTTTTTTTAAAGAATAGTTGAAGCAATGTGAGTTAAACTGTGAAAGGCTGATTTTTCAACTGACAGAAACTTTTTTTGAGGAATAGTTATTGCGGTTTGTCAGTTTTGTAATGTCAAACTGTCATAATTATTATTACACTGGTGACACTATTCACTGCATTTATTTTACATTATAACAGAGATCGTCGAATACCATTGCTGATCATGTTTTAACATAAATCAAACCTCGAGACACAATTAATTATAATCTACTAGCGACCCGCCCCTGCTTCGCACGATTTTTACGACTTGGCAACATCGAGATTTCTGTGCTTTAACTAAACATATAAATGAATTATACACATAAACCTTCCGGAATAAATTCTCTAAAGGATAGTGAAAACTGTTTCAATCCGTGACGTAGTTTAAGAAAACAAAGCGGTCAAACAGACAGAGACTTTAAATTATAATATGTATAAATGGACGGCACCGACGCCGAGCCGAAAGCCACCACCAGAAAAAGGTGGCGAGACGACCTATGGCGTACCGCAAGGGTTGGACCAATGGGGGCTCTGGAAAAGGATCCCTGGAAGGATTTGCTCAGCAGTGAGACAGTGAAAACTTAAATCGTGTGCGGTCGGGGACCCCCAACAGGAATCAGACCCTCGTCAAGAAAGAATTTTATTGCACAATACTACCACGCACACACGCTCGTATATGAAAAGAGAGAGAGAGAGAGAGAGAGAGAGAGAGATAGTGTGAATTTAGTACCCAGTTTTAATGTACAGTGGCCTCCAAAAGTCCATAGGCATTCTCACAAAGCATTAGCTTGACGTTTAGTTTGACTTACGACCTTCTATTTTCAAGAATAGACACATGTATCATCATTGTCGTCAACAAGTGATTGTACTTCATAATTTCAACGTTAAAATACAAGTCAAGATGGCCTAGCGGCTAAGTACCTGCTGATAGATGCGCGAATCAGTGAGCCGTGAGTTCGAATCTCACGCCGAACATATAGACTTTTTGCAAGTTTTTACTCGATTGGAAGAAATGGGACAGAAATATAATATTCTTTATCTTGTTCGCTTTGTTCACACATTTTGTAAAGTTAAGAAGGTAGATCGTAAAAACCTTCATAAAGAATTTAGAATTCTGTGAGGTAGACATGAGTTTTATGAATATTTAACCGTTGTCGTTTTAGTTGTAGTTGTTGGTTAGTGACGTGTGGTATAGATAGCGGTATTGATTATTCTCAAAATGCAGGCAAATATTAATATTGAGGCGGGGGCGACGATTATTGGGCTGCATAAAAGTGGTCTTAATAGAACACAAATATCTAATGAAACCGGACTGAATGTGAGTATTTAATATTAATGAATTGTAACTTAAACTTTTATTTGAAAATACCTATTATTTGTTGACAATGGATGATTCTTTTTATTGATTATTAAGTCCATCATGAGGCCTAAAAGATAAATAATTAGTGTTTATTATTGAATTTATAAATGCAAAGTTGTAATATTTGAATAGGTATTATATTAAATAAATATTATTATATTATATTAAAATGAAGTCACTTTAGTATTTTGTTACAGCTGCCTAATTTCACTTTTTTGTTTTGTTTTAGAGGAATACTGTAAGTCTCTGGATCAAAAGATACGAGGCAGAGAAAGGCCGAAGTGGAAGGCCGGCGCTTATTAGCGAGGCACAGCGACGACATATGGTGGGCGAGCATGAATTTAATGGATTCACACCAACGAGACACTTTGCTGAACTATTCGACACCTCATCGTAAACTCTTCGCCGTGCCCTCCACGCTGAAGGCTTGCACAGAAGACCAGCTAAGAAGCCCTTGTTAACAGAAGGACATAATCAAGAACGATTACGTTTCGCACGGGATTATTTAGATTTTGACTGGAACACTACCATATTTTCAGATCAAAAGACATTATATCCAGCCATAAGGGTAGGCTTCATTTATGGCGCAAGGATAACACTCGCTGGTGTGATAAAAACGTATGCCCTAATGCAGAGTCAGGTCGAATTGCGATTAATATGTGGGGATGGATGAGTGCAGCAGGGCCAGGAGAACTAGCTTTTATGTAGTTATACAAAATATTAATATCTAAATGTTTTGTTTTTTAGAATTAGACGGTGTAACTAAATATTTAGTAATATTAGCATATCCGTATTATTTAATGACCTTAAACAATTGAGGTTTAGTTTCAATCTTCTTTTCGTCTAGAAAATGAAAAATTAAGCTATTACCTCAATACATTTATGGTGACGTTACATTAAAAAAAACATGTTTATAAAGTCTAAATCATATATTACTTTTCAATAAGCTTTACTGAATACCGATACCTCTAATAAGTGGATATCAACAATTATATTTGTGTTATTAGAACATCCTTTCCTTGTTATGTTATTATGAATTGACTAAGTGGGTATACAACAAAAAATCTTATGAACGGTTACAAGGGAACTTCTTTTTATCTAAGTAGGAATGTGACGTCACAATATTATTGTCATCAAAATTGTTAATTTTATAAATAAATAAAACGAATAAACATTTTTGTTATGATTTAGCACGACTATTTTTCCACCTTCCAAAACCGAAAAAATAAATTAAATATCACATAAATACTTAAATAATAATACAATAACTAATATTTGCTTCTTATAAAAATGATAATAAGCATGAATACATTATAAATAAACATAAACCTAATAAGTTTTTACTTAACATTATTATGGTTTCAAAGAAACAAAAAAACGGCTAACAATAATAATTCAGATTCGAACTCAGACCTCATTGATCGTGAACCTGTTGCTTAGCGCAAATAGCTAGCAGCACATATTAGATGCTTGCGAATTTTAGCAATGCTATGGTAAGAACAGACGCGTATTGTAAATGCAACAGAAATATCATGCTATTTCGTCTATTACGACGACAGTTCAGTAGTGTGTGTTATCTGCGGAATGTTGAGACATCACTCGCACACGCACTGACTGTATCGCGCTCGTACTGTTCATGGCAATGTGAACTTTAGCGTGCTTATGGACTTCTGAGCGTTTACTGTACAGCCTAGTATAAGTTTTTAGAAGCTCTCATGAAATTGTCGCCATCTTGGATTTTTATTTTGATCCCTCTATTGGCTTCAACTCCCTTGGAAACCATGAAAACGACACACATGACGAAAAATTTAAAAATGTTCGCAGCCGCCATCTTGGATTTTTATGATGAACTGGAGTCATCACCGGCCTTAGCACCCTCGAAAACCATGAACACTATCTCTCTCTCTTTTTCTCTATCTATTATATAAAAGAGAAAGAGACACAAGAGAGAAAAAGTCGCATAGAGGGGGCATAATGCTTTTTCGTTACGTGAAAATTTCTTCCAGTTTACTCAGACCGCAAGCCGCGTTAAGGAGCTTCGTTCGAAAGTATAATTATAATATGAATAGATGTTTCGTAGCTCCATTGAGGGTTGGTGTGTCTCGTAATATTTCATCTTGTGGGATAAGTCAATAGTTACGAATGTTTGTGCCTACTGCTACACCGCCAACTATACAGGGTGGCAGTGTTTTTTTTTTTTTAATAATCGACGAAAAAGTTCAACGCAGGTTCAAAATTATCTACTGAATGGTCACGTCAGTCAATATGTTGTACGTCGATGTCCCTGTCGCCCTTCACTTTTATATTTTTGCAGAAAATCGCATAATTTTCCCACTTGGACCAGATCTCAACCCGCAGAGAGTAATTATTAAAGAAGTTCGCGCATAGACGCAAAAGGTAGCCGTCTTCAATTAAAAGTTTAGCTTCGTCTGCTGCTGAGATTTTTTTTCATTTTTCATAATCTTTCCCAGAATATGAAATTCAAATATTATATCTACCGCTTTCCATCAGACGTGATCGAGGACAAGAGCAAGCCCAACCAGCATCATCTGTCTGCCTTTTCCCAACTATGTTGTGGTCGGCTTCCAGTCTAACCGAATGCAGCTGAATACCAGTATTTTACATGGAGCGACTGCCTATCTGACCTGATACCCCTTGGTAAGACTGGTTGTCAGACTTTCGGGCTCCTGACTATCCGTAACGACTGTCAAAGATCCACGAATGACAGCCGGGACCAACGGCTTAACATGCTTTCCGAGGCACGGAGGGGTCTCGGTATGTAATGATGGTCACCCATCCGCAGACCAACCGCGGCAAGCGTAGCTTAAAGCTTAACCTGATCGATCGACCCGTGCGGCTGTTGTTATTTAGCCACGGGCCCCACCAGAGCGGGCCCAACCAGCAATTAAAAAAAAATATGATGAAATTGCAAACATGTTTCTTAAGTAAAAAATAACTTAAATTCACGCCTGCATTTCCTGAAGTGAAGATTGTGCACAAGCCACAAATCCAGGCTCCGTGCTGCTCCTGAGAAATTCCAGATAGAAAACCCAACAGCAGTTTGTCCGACCCGGGAATCGAACCAAGGTCATGATTAGCAGTAGGGTTTGCGATCACTGGACCAACGAGGCAGTGTTTCTGTTTAAGCAACTTAAAACCCAGTTCTAAGAATTCCTTAAAATTAAAAAAAAAAAAAAAAACATTAATGACTAACCGTAAACGAAAGCTCAAACATCATAGGTACCTAAAATCCATCAAAAGTTCCAATAACATTTTTAATTTCGACGAAAAAACTCAATATTGACGCGAAAATCTGTAACACGACTAACTGACGTCCCCACTCAGTTATTGACGTCATGAATAATGAGGCCCGTACGTGTGACGTATTATGTGTTAACACAAAGGGTTTTTGAACGAAGGATTTATTTCATGTGAAATTAATTTGTTTTACCTACAGAATATTTTGGGGTAATATTGAAAATTGAATAATTATAAGGTGGCCTTTTAATTAATTAAATTTTAATATCGTATCTCTTTTTAAAAGTAATATCCAAGATTGAAAAGACTTGAAAGGTTTGGCTTGGCTTGTTTCATGAAAGTTCCAAGTCAAAAGAAGGATTTTACATATTCTTTTTCCATGTGCAATTTTTGTCGATTCTTATTTTTTTTTTTTAACCTGTAGGTATTGCCCCGCTGCTGGGAAACGGTCTCACCTAAAGCTTTCTGCTCCTGTGTGTTGCCTTCTCCGGCCAATCTCCCATAAACGCCTCTAAGTCATCACGCCAGCGTTTTCTAAGCCTTTCTTGGCGACGACGCTGACGCCTGTCTTCTGGCCCCCACTGCGTGACGATTCTAGGACGTCATAACTTGTGGTTTTCCATTTCGTTACAAATTCATTTACCATAGTATTTAAACAAGCCCCTTCTCAAAAAACACGTTTGTATTGATCCTCTGAGCAAGATAAATGATAAATGATTTATTTTCTGTTAGTAGGTTTGTACAAACACTTTTACATGTCAATCATATTTTTTTAAACTAGATGAGGTCGGCGTTTCCTATCTGACTACTCTGAGAAGAAAGGCCGAAACAAACTCAGAGGTCACAGTCTCTTTTAAAGTCCAGACATAATCTTGGTCAGATCATGTGAAGACCATGTAGATTGGTGTCTGAAATGGTCTTTTGAGTAAAGAACCACACAGATTGAGCGGACCTGTCCAGTCAGTGCACGCATTTGTCAAAAATCGTGCAGCTCAACTCAGAACTTGAGGAGCCTTACGATTCGACGAACAATACCAATGAACAATACCAATTGAGTAATTTATGCGGCCTACCCAAATGTCCTTTACATTTGGGTAGGCCGCATAAATTACTCAAACTGCCAGATCATGATTAAAACTAACTAAGAAGGAAAACAGAAAAAAGAAATGACCCACATAGTCTTCACACTCACAGTAATAATAATAAAAAATAAGACTACTAAGCGACTGCTAATGTCTGAATATCACTTTTTGGAAAGCTGCGAAAGTATTTCTAGAACAGTGGTAGCCCAGTGGTAGTGGCCCCGACTTACGAGTTGTAGAGCGAGGGTTTGAACACAGGCAAGCGCTTTTCTTCTGCTTTCTCGCAAGTGTCGCGCGTGCGCTATCGCTCCTCCCCGCTCTGATGCTAGGCAAACGAAAGTGTAAGCACGTGAGCTGGACGCGCGCTGCTCGCGCGCGGCGCGCGATCTGCGCGCGTCCAGCTCAAGTGCGCAAACATAAAATGCACACGCGCAGCTCACGGGTGGCTCGCGAACGGCTCGCCAGCTGCGCATTCGCGGCGCATTCGCCAGATGTGGACGCACCCTAAGAAGACCGGTATATCCTAGAACCAAAAATTCGAAGACAAGTGACATCTACCAAACCGTACGGGTCCGCGTGGTAGATTCCGGCCCACTCCCTTTCACGGGGCCCGTGTCCCAGCAGTGGGAACGCTACAGGCTAATTATGTATGTATACAGGTTGAAATTAAAAACATGCGACAAATCGAAATGAGAGATTGTACTCATCATTGTGATAAACTTTTACTATGAGATAAAACTTGAAATCGCGAAAAAAAAAATCAGCTGTTCCCTACATTTATGTTCGCATAACTCATCAAAATGTAGGGAACAGCTGATTTTTTTTTTCACAATTTCAGGTTTGGTCCCATGGTAAAAGTTGTTCATAATGATGAGTACAATCTCCCATTTCATTTGTCGCAATTTTCAATTTCACCCTGTATATGTATGAAACTATTTCTACACAGTAAAAAAAAAAAAGAAAATCAGAGGACATTAGAAAACAAAACATCATACATTTTGTTCCTCTGAGAAAACTATTCAAATAATCCAAGTTTTATCAGTACCAAGCAAGCTGTTTCATACTCAAACAATAAAAACTAACTTCTGCTCTTCATAATATTCGTTTAGATAACAGTTTCATTTGCAGTAGCTTAGGTCGGCTAATTTAAATTGTATTGTGTGTTTAACAGAACAAGAGGTGGCTGAAGTCGAGATTTTATAAACGGGCTTAATTAGAAGAGAGAAATGGAAACCTTTTCAAGATTTTTTTAAAAGTTTTTTCCTAGGTTAAGTTGGAAACGCTCTAATACTACTCTGTCAAGAAAGTACCGGGAAAATATCAATAATACACAAAATGTTAGTAACTTATTCATCCAGATTTATTTTATCACCTTCAAAGTATGCTCAAACTTGAATGTGGATTTTCAGTCACTATATCCTTCGTTATTTTGCGATGTTAACATCAGTTGCAGACGTTGATTGCCTACCAGAGCGAGGTAAATCTTCCATCACATCTCCACCGCTTTTGAATGCATTTTACCACTCATAAGCACGTGTTTTTGATACAGTCGATTCACCGTAAGCCTTCTGTAACATTTTCAGTGACTCCGAACACGAAATTCCATTAGCGATGCAAAATTTATGACTATGAAATTCACAATACACACTAGATATTATTATCTAAAAAAAACACTGTATTTAAACTAAATAACAGATGTAACTTAAACTCCGCGCCAAAATTAAATTGAAAACAGCTGTGCACAAGTAACAAAAAAAAAAAAAAAAAAAATAATTTGGAACCATAAACAAATCATCTTTTTTGACTGAATGTATAGTTGAGAAAGTCTACGTTAATAGGAATACTTAGTCTTTATTAACTGAAGGTGGTGACGTCACTAGCAAGAATTCGAAAACGTGGTGGCTATTTTAACGCTATAGAGGTTGGCAGGGACATCGAAGCGCAACCTGTTACTATCGATTCAGTATGTGATTCGGACCCAAAAAAAAAAAAACCGAGGAAAAATTAAAAAAAAAATTGCCATTCAGTACATTTTGATAGCGTAGGTATTGCACTATTCTATGAAACAGCAGATTTTTTTTTTTATTACCGACGAAACATTTCTACGACTGCGCTAAGGGGTCAAGAATCATGTGCTGAAATCGCTGCCACCCTGTATATGATTCTCATTCTGGGCACCCGCATTTTCCTAAGTATCGAGTCTGTCGATAATGCTGACCCATAATACTAGGACAAGTCTAATGCCTACGGGCCAAGACAAGATTCAGTAGAGACAGCAGCTTCTAATTATGTGCATTGAGATTGCCAATCCAACTGTCATAACATGTCAGGCATAGAGCTTGTCAATATATAGGATGAAATTCAATGGAAGTTGTGTCTAGTAGGTACCTCAAGAACGGATCCCATAATAACCATTGTTCAGTAATATTTACTTTTTCAAAAAGACAAGTATAAAAATAAAAAAAAACAATCCAGTGATTGATGAGAACAGCATATCGGTACATTCAAATAAGAATAGAAAAAAATAAAAATCGAAAGAAAATGGCAAGTTGATGACAGACACTGTTTTTAACTGAATTAGATCATGTCAGAATTCCACGAAGGATTAGACAGAGATATTTATTACACTCACTCTTAGCCATTTAAGCTCCACGTTATAGGGTGCGAACTTTTTTATATCTACAGCGTGTAACGGAAGGGGGTATCAACCCTGAAGGAGGTGAATGTGCTCATGAAACTCAACAACTTTCCCCAAAGAACATAGGTCGAAATATGAAAAAAAAAATTGGCCCTCTCATAGTAAATCAATCAGCTGGTAGTCAGTTTTGTAAGCGAGGGCCAAATTTTTTTTTCATATTTCGACCTATGTTCTTTGGGGAAAGTTGTTGAGTTGATACCCCCCTTCCGTTACACGCTGTATTTATATATAATTTTTTGTATCGAATTCTTAATGTATAATTTTCAATTTAAATGTAATTCTTTAATTTAATTAATAATTTTTAATTTAGTTTAATTGTATGCTCCAAAATTGATTGAAATAAATAAAATTACAGGCTTTTAAAAGTACAAGGGGGATAGCCTGGTTGACGTCATCACGTCAACGCCAGCTGTCGCTGAAAACCAGTGCTGGGGCTCTGTCTCGTATAGGATCTTAGCATTATGCTGAGCGATGGCCGTTTTGTTTGGATGTGACGCATGTTTTTCGCAACTTTTTTTTTGGGTTTGTGTTCTTTTTTATTTAGCATCATGTTTACAGCAAGTAAACGTATTTTCTTTCTTTTCTTTTTCTAGACTATTGCCGTAAACCAGGTACAAATTCAGACTCCGAGATGTTGGTGAGAAATCTAATGTAAAAACCTAATTACATTTTGCTCTACTTGGGAATCAAATCCGTGATCTCCCACAGCAGTCGCGCTTGCGCCCATTATACCAATGAGGTAGGTATTACAAATACTGCTTAATCCAACTACTAGTGCACTGACTGACACATATATTCGTAACTAGCTTCCACCTGCGGCTTCGTCGGCGTGGTATGTCGACAGAAAGTAGAATATATTTATGTCCTTCCCCAGGGTTCAAAGTATCCCATACCAAATTTAATCAAAATCGGTCTAGCCGTTTCGGAGATTAGGCGGAACAACCAGACAGACAGACAACATTTTTGCAAATTGTTTTTTTTTTATAAGTACCGTGTATAGGTAATTTCATATGCATTTAGTAAATAGCTGTTAATTTGACATTACAAACAGAAAATTCAATTTTATTTATGTGTATGTGTGTTACAGGCTGTGAAATTTTCAAAACAAAATAATTAAAATAATTCAAATAATCAAAATAATTATTTAATTTTTGCAACTAGTATGTTCATCATTTTCTTCTGACTTAATGTTTACGGTCCACGCGAATCGAAACTCAAACTCACAGGATGTACTTTTAATAAACCAATTATAAGCACTTTTGAAATGTCAAGGGATCGGTCAGTCAGACAGATGAAGCTCAAAGCGAAGTAAGTTCACATTGAGAAGAACGGAACTCCACATACTCGTACACTCTTAGAAAAAAATGGGTCACCACCTGAGTATTTGCTGAAGGCAAAAAGCGACCAAACAAACCATACATTCCTTATCTCTACAATAAGAAACCATGAAAATAATACCTAGCATCATTCATACAATAACATAATCATTCAGACGGTATACGAAGGGAGGTGGTGCTATCACAATCGTAAACATAACACTTTAGAGGGAGACGGAGCTATAAGGCTACATGCAAAGGCATTAGAAAAAAAGGGACAAAAAACCCCATGGACTTTATTACACTAAACGAAGTTATGGTAATAAGGGCGATTTACAACGTGGATGCCCGTTTTTATGGCCTTCGGTCTATTGTTTTGAAAAGTAAATAATATCTGTCGAGGTGAGGAGGTCTGGTTTCATTTGAAATTCTCTTGGGTAAGATTTCCATGTATTTTTAGGTGACAGTTTTTTGTCTTGCTGTTTGAACTCTGTTAGTTTCATAAAAATGGCAGATTAGGGCCCGATCACACGACGTGCCATACGCCACACCACAACCACAGCAACACGTGGTCGGGCACTAATTTGTAAGAAAATGAATAGTTTATTTAAACGGACCACAGCAAAATCAAATCAAAGTCAAAAGTCATTTATTCAAATTAGGTTGAGAATCTGCACTTTTCGAGCGACAAGCAGCTGAGGCAGTCGATGTGTCTGACAACGCTAGCTGTTGTCGCTAGTAGTTGCAATGTGGTTACGTTGTAATCAGTGTCTGGTACACCTTCTGTTGTCATCTGAAATTATGCTGAGCTGAGGCCCTTCTGGTATTATAATCTTTGTTTTCTGTTTTTTTATAGTTATAAGGTGTATTTTTTGCTGTAATGCCAGTCAACGCATTTTTCTTTCTTTCTTTCTTTGTTACGTTGCGGCGAAAGCAGATCAAAATTTTTGAAGTTACTACAACGCAACTGCAAGAAGCTGTAGCGACACTATTCACACGTAACCACTGCTCGCCCACATTTTGTCGCTGCGATGTGGTGTAGTTGTGGTAAGTGTGATCGGGCCCTTAGAGCGAAAATAAAGCTTAGATTCCGCATTTTGTAAATAATTTGACAAAGGTTTCACGTTGGTTGATAGTTCAATCATGGGTGAATTTGACATAGATTTAAGAAAAAAAAATGTATTTAACGTTAGTTCTTATATTTTTTAATACATTTTATTTATTATTATTATTTTTCATCCACTGTTAATTCTGGACACCAAAACTTAAAATAGTTGGTATTTTAAAAGCTGAAAGATAAAAATATTGCCAAAATAGTATTAAAAATATCAAGGTGCTGGCGGCTATTAGCTTCATGTAAGTGCAAAACGTTGTAAGTGCTTAAAATAGCCTGTTGGGCCGAAACCTAGTTACCCTCGTGACTCAAAATAGCCAGCCTTCTGACCTATGCTCTACATGATAGATGGATTTTTAAAGTCCAATACAAATGGCGCTTGAATTTACCGAATGGATTAGCCCACGTATTAAAACGAAAAATGAAATACGGGGTATTCCTCGAAGAGCACCAACTTTAAACCGCACCAAATAAAGTGCACCAAAAGTATTCCTCAAAATGATGGTGCGTTTCGAGGAATAATTTTGGTGTGCTTCATTTGCATTTCAAAGTTGGTGCGCTTCGAGGAATACCCCTGAAATACATGTAATGTAGAATGATACAATTAAAAACTTTAAAAAGAAATTAGGGGCTTTCCTAATAGACAAATATAATTATTCGATTAATGATTTTTTACCTAATATAAATTTATTTTTAATTTAATTCTAAAGTAATATTTTAATTTGTAATTTTATTTTTAGATAGCTTCTTAATATTTTTTATAAATTTTGCATGCCTATTTCCAGGCTCACTCCTATCTACTCCACCTGTATTTTAATGTACCTACATTCGTTGCAAATAAATGATTTGATTGATTGTTTGATTAAACACTGGCCTCCAAAAGTTAGTTGACATTATGCCACTTCAGCTGCGATGCCACATTTTGACTGAAAATAAAAAAAAAAATAGTCAGGTATTGCTAAGGGATAACTTGATTATTTTTATGATAAATCAAGACTCAAGATCTTTTTGTAGGTAGTCAAGACTGTTGTCAGATTTTTTGGGTTTCTGACTACCCGTATCCACTGTCAAAGATCTATAAATAACAGCCGGGACCAACGGCGTAACGTGCTCTTCTACCACATGACGCTAGCAGAATAGTCGACATAGGCTCAGTTGCCATAAAAGGAAAAAAAAAGTGCTTTTTGCGGCACGAAGAGATCTTGATATGTAATGTGACCATACATTCCACCTACGAACTGACCGTGGCAAGCATTGCTTAACCTTCGATTTTGCCGTGCCGCTGTTATTATACAAGTCAGTAAATATAGCTTATTTTTGAGCTCCAATGTCCGCAACATAGTAAATCATTGTTTGTTATTACTCGTCTAACTCATAAATGGCTGTAAAAGCTATTAACATACGTTTGTTTGTGCGCTCGTAAAGTAATGGCTTACGTTATTTTCACGTGGTGAGGTGTAAAATTGTATCTAGGCCACTGTATAGGTGTCAGCTTTTCTTTTGGCATGAAAATGGAGAGAGACTGATGTTTAACGCAGTATTAACTTTTTTGTTTTTCACTAACATTAATGAAAGGAAAAGTTAAAATAGTTTCCTACGCACCACGTTCAGGACTGTAAGATAAAGACTATAATGTCAATCAATCTACCTAATATATTACCAATTATGTTGGGGTCGGTTTCCATTCCAACCGCTGCAGCTAATACCAGTGTTCTACATGGAGCGACTACCTATCTGACTTCCACAACCCAGTTACTAGGTAACACAATACCCGTCGGTAAGATTGATTGTCAGACTTTGGGGAGGTTTAGGCGCAGAAGGCCTAATTCTCAAAATGGCAACAGAGTCGCAAAAGGTTCTCAAAATGGCAAATTCTCTAAGAGTCTAATTCTCTGAATGGCCAATTCTCCTAAAGCTTAGTTCACCGAATGGACAATACTCTAAATGGCTAATTATCAAAATGACACATTTTCTACAATTTGGAGTATTCTTATAAATAAAAAAAATCTTACTATATGTATTTGTTTAATCAGTGAGTTGAAATTGTAAGATTTTATAACGCATATGAATAAAATATTAAATACTGATAGGTTCGGTTCAGACAAAATCAAGCCAATTTTAAGTTATACCTGTCGCTTTTGTTTATTTTCAAAATAAAAGAATTTAAGACTTATCAAAACCATTTTGAAAGCTTTAAATTAAAGGATCGAGGACTAACTTATGCATTATAAAATCTTACAATTTGAACTCATTTTATAAAGAAATACATACATTAAGAAATCTTTTATTTATAAGAATACTCCCAATTATGAAAAAATGTGCCATTTTGAGAAATTGTCAATTGACCATTTAGAGAATTAGGCTTTTACAGTATTGGCCGTTCAGAGAATTAGGCTTTAAGAGAATTTGCCATTTAGAGAACTAGTCCTTTTGCGACTATGTTGCCATTTTGAGAATTAGGCCTTCTTCGGTAAACCTTTTAAGCTTCTGACTACCCGTCACGACTGTCAAAGATTTACGAATGACAGCCAGGACCAACGGCTTAACGTGCTTTCCGAGACACGGAAGGGTCTCCATGTGTAATGGGCGGTCACCCATCCACGAAACGAGTTTCGAAAATGAAAACGCACCAACTCACTTTCACGTTTCAGTGACATCATTCGCCACGACGGTGCCATATGGCGGCCTCCGCAGTCTTAGGATATCTTAGCGTTAGTGCGGTTTTACCCTTCACTGGCGCTGGTAACTGTTTCAGGTTCAAAAAAAAGTTTAGTACACTTTAACTACGCAAAGGACATCAGCTACGCTTGAAGTACATGGAGCTGTAAAAAAAAAAATTATATAAAAAAAAAACAACCGACTTCCAAAAAAACACTACAAAGTGAAAAATAATTTTAATTTTGGAAGTCGGTGTCGTTGGTTCCGCATTTTGGTTTTTTGACACCGACTTCCGAAATTAAAATTATTTTTCACTTTGTAGTGTTTTTTTGGAAGTCGGTTGTTTTTTTTTTATATATTTTTTTTTATTTTTCACTTTTTAGTTATATCTACCCCAATCAAATTCATATAAACACTACTTGCTATGTAAATATCAGTGACAGGAAGCTGCATCTGCGTTTATAGGGTACAGACGTGATGTTATGTTGTGCGATTGCGTAAACAGTGCATACATATGCGATAGCAGCAATCGCGGTTGTTTTACTGGTATTAATTATTATTATAATAAAAAAAAATTATAACCTTTGTAGTGAGTACAGGCGTGATATTATGTTGTGTGATGGTGTAAACAATGCTTAGATATGCTATAGCAACAATCGCGGTTAATCTGCTGTTATTTATTGAAGAGTTCCCCCGATTTCTACAAGATCCCATCATCAGATATTGAAATGGTGACAATGGGACCACACGGGAAGCACCAGCTTTCAAATAAAAAAAGAATCATGAAAATCGGTTCACCCAGTCGGTTATTATGAGGTAACAAACATAAAAAAAAAAAAAAAAAAAAAATACTGTCGAATTGATAACCTCCTCCTTTTTTTGAAGTCGGTTAAAAAATTGATTAATAATAATAGAAGGAAAGGCTTACTATACCATCTCATTGGTCTAGTGGTCGCAAGTGCTACTGCTGAGCAGGAGGTCCTGAGTTCGATTCTCGGGTCGGGCAAAGAGTTATTAAACAACCCATTGTTTCATCTGGAATTTCTCATTAGCAACCCGGAGACTGGCTTTGAGCCCGGTTACCGCTAATAGGCTCGCCCCCTATTACATGGGACTTAACCCTTGATTGAATGATTTTTACTTTTTTGGCAAATTAAATTTATTTGGACATAACATTAGCTCTATAGTCAGGAAAAAAGATTTAAAAAAATATATTCATAAAAATACTTTTTTTTTAATCTAAATGGCCTGGTGGAAATTTATATCTTTATGTAATTAGAACGAATCTACTGGGAACAAAATTATTTGAATATCTCTAACAATTGGGGAATCCCCGTGCTCTGTGGAAACGAAAATATGGCATTGGATTGGTTGATGGAAATTTCCATCACGATGCAGTTAAGGGTTAAACGTCCAGTGAAATGCGATTCTTGCTTTAGGTCCACCTTTACCTAATCCTTCGGGAATACAGGCCAGATGTTATGGAAAAGCTTAATAACAAGGTAGAATAGAATACACTTTATTATGTAAAATAGAAGAATAGAATAGAATCTCAGCTCTTTCTTATGTACACCATATAGATTACAGACATAAATATAGAAATTTACACCACACAAGCATACACACACAAATTACAGAAATAATAAAATTAATATAGAAATTTTACAAAGGGTCACACAATGGGCGGTCTTATCGCTAAGAGCGATCTTTTAAAGACAACCTTTGGATGGATTTGAAAAGAGGAAGGAGGGACAAATACAGAAGGTAGTCTGTGGTGTACCATTTACACAATACAATGAATACATACTTAAAGTATATCATACCAATCTAAATAAATATATATACAACGTGTAACGTTAAATGTGCAAAACCTGAAAATAGTTTGATCAGAATAACGAGCAGAATTAATTGAACCACTTTTTAATATAGGCCACTTTTTTCAAAAAATCTTCATTAAAAACGTTGCCGTGTCGATTTATTAATAGGTCAAGCACGCCAATGTCAGCGCGGCGCAGCGGCCCGGTGACGACTCCTCCCTCGATAAAGCGTCGTCGCAGACGCAAGAAACGATCAGAATGGCCAGTAAAACTAAAATAGCACATAAAACCTTTACAATGTTTTTAATGACTTATTTTCTCTCTAAAATAGGTCAATTGAATTAAAAATCAGTTGGGGTGTCTGAGGTTTTGGGCATTTAACGTTACACGTTGTATAATATTAGACATGAAACAGGAGAGATGAAGACGTGCTTTATCATAATTTTAAACGTGGACAAAAATTGAGCACGTGATTCTTAGTATACTGTTATAAATCGTAAGCAATGTTTGCAATATGGATAATGGCGGCTAATGAAAATATTTTGACAGACAACCCCTTACTAATAAACAGATTATATCAAGTGAATAGTTACACACCGATTTCTCTCTTTCAGTCGTAAGTAATATGACTTACGAAAGAAGAAGACAAAGCGATGTGTAACTGTACAGACGCTATGCAACGTTTATTAGTAAGGGGGATAGAATAGTTGTTTTGACAGCTGCCTGTGTGATTAGTTACCTTGGCTTGTTATGTGAACAAGGAGGCAAGTTTTTAGGGTTCCGTAGCCAACAAGGAACCCTTATAGTTTCGCCATGTCCGTCTGTCCGTCCGTCCGCAGCTTCGCTCAGAGATTCTTAGTACTAGAAAGCTGCAATTTGGCAAGCATATACATATTAATCACGCCGACCAATTAGTAAAATAAAATCATGAAAAAAATCAATTTAAGGCTACCTCCTGTACAAATAAAGTGGGGATGTTTTTTTCTCGTCTACCCTACGGCGTGGGGTATCGTTGAATAGGTCTTTCAAAAATATCACACGTTTGTGAAAACAATTTTTCGATTCAGAGATCCGTTTGTGAAATATTAAGCTTTAAAGTGCTAATTTTTGGCGTCAAGTGTGTGTCCCCCCCGCCAGCTAAATGGTCGTTTTAGGATATCGTCGGGGATAGTGCAAATCCGCGAATCTACCATACGTAAAGACCGCGTATCTGCAATAGATCGAGTTTTACAGGGGAAGGTTAAAACTTAATAATTTTATTAATTCAATGAATTTTAAGCTCATTTTTACATAGAAAGTAATTTTTAATGTGTTCTATCTCTTGTTAGAAAAATATATCAATTTATGTAAATAATTAAGGCCCTACGACAATTACGCGGATTTGCTTTGACCATAAACTTATAACATTGGAACTTAAGAGGAAGGTACGCGGTTTTGAAATTAAACACATATTATCATTTTAACAACAATATTATGTAATGTTGAAAATAAAACTGTACAAAATTAATGTAGAATCTTTGCCTCTTACAAAAGTTAGATATTAGGTTGTCTCATAAATTATTGCCAGTTAAAAACAAATTATTATTAATATTTTTTTATTAATAAAAAACACCTTTAATCAATTATATAGTCTCCCTCCTTATCTACAACAGTCAGCCATCTACTGGGCAAAATTTGAATACCCTTCTCCCAAAATGAGGCAGGCTGGGACTCGAAAAAATGTTGAAGTTCCATTTTAATAGGTACTTCCAGAATTTTCGAATTTTTTTCCTAGTAAATGAAATTTAAGAGCTCGAAATAAATGAAAGTCTGAAGGCGCAAGATCCGGGCTATACGGTGGATGTGGAACAGTCAGCCATCCTAGCTCCTCCAGCTGTTTATGTGTTAACTTGGCGCAATGAGGTCGTGCGTTGTCATGCAAAAGTTGGACTCCAAGTCGTTTTGGCCGCTTAATTTTTAACATCTCTGCTAGTTTGCGAAGCTGCTGCGTATACAGATTGGGGTTAATAGTCTGATGAGATTCGAGGAGTTCCCAGAAAATCATTTCTTACTAATCCCAGAAAACAGACAACATAATCTTACGACCGTGTTCATTAAGTTTAGGCTGGGCTGGTGGGTTTTCCCCGCGAGGAATCCAATAGGCATGACGCGTGTTAGTTTCATAATGTATCCAGCTCTCGTCACATGTAATAATGTCCTTGAAAATGTCTCGTCTGTGCGGCCGAAGTAACAACAACAAACAAACTTTGACAAATGGCCACACGAACGGCCCGGTCATGGTCCGTTAACACATGAGGTATCCAACGTGACATCACTTTGCGATATCCCATCCATTTGAGATAACGATCTATAGTCGCGTGGGATTGTCCAAGCGCCTTCTCTAAATCGCGCGTACTATAGTCTGGATGTAGCTCAAGTTCGTGACGCAAAGCATCTTCATCGAAGCTGGTGGGTCGGCCTGGGCGAGGTTGATCTTCGCAGCTTATATCACCGGTGTCAAAACGCTTGTACCAGAAACGAACAGTCTGATCGCTAGTAGTACCCGGTCCAAATGCAGTGTTAATCTTTTTAGCCGTTTCTGTTGAAGAGACTTTAAGTCGATGCTCATATAACATAATAGCTCGCAGTTGACGCTGATCCATTTTCACTAAAGACTAATTATTGCTTTTTTTTTTAATGGCATCTCGCAGTTCAACCCATGAGGTTGTCGACTGCTTAACCGGGCTTGCTTGTGGATGCCTCAATAAATTAAGGCCTCCAGCCAGGGCTTGAAAAACTTAAAAAGTAAGCGACTAAACGCTAAGGGCACCTCCTGTGGGGTACGGACCTCGGCTTAGGGCGTCGCTGGGAGAGGGCAGCAAGGGACAGGCTGGATCGGAATGATTTAGTGGCGAATTTGGAACTACAGGCTCAGCGGCGCGGGCTGGCTCGAGAAAGGGTCGGGGCGGACATGGGATGAGGGGTCGCGACGGGCCTCGACGGCGAGGATGGAAGGACGGCTGTCGGGACTTGTATTTTGTGAGAGTGCTGGTGGCTTTACTGCTCTCCTGTAGGAGGGTCGTAGCGTCGTCGGGGATAGTGAGAGTATGCCTCGGACGGCGAATCCTACTTATGCGAGAGGGAGTGTATCGGGCGGCCGCCGCAATCAGGGGATTGGGGTGCTTTATAGCAGTATCAAAAAAGCGCTTGGAAAGGCGTCTCATGAACTGCTGGATGGTGGGTATTCTGAGATCTAAGTGTAGAGTCTCATTGCGGACATAGAAGGGGGCTCCCGTGACATTTCTGAGGAAACGGTTCTGGAGGGTCTGCATTCTATGCAGGTGGTGAGGCTTAGCGTGTGCGAAGACTACGCAAGCATAGGTCATGATGGGGCGGATGACCGCGGTGTAGAGGCGCAATTTGCACTTGAGTGACAATTTGCTGCGGGCGGTCAGTAAGAAGTGGAGCTTACTGAGAGCGAAAGAGGCGCGAATGAGCCGTCTTTATGTGCTCTCTGAAAGTGAGGTGGTGGTCGAGGATAACACCTAAGTATTTGGCTGGTTCCCCCAGGGGATCGGCTTGCCATACATAGTTAGTAATCGGACTGGACTAATTATTGCGTTGCGTCCGCGCCTATTTATACCCTCACCATAAAAGATACTCATCCTTACTAGAAATATCTAGAACTTTCTTGAATTCGCTTTAGTTTAAATTAAAAAAAAATCGAGAAAAATAAAATATGGCAAGAACTTATGAGACAACCTAATATTTAAGGGATTTATAATAACGGGGTAACATACACTTGCACAATTTAAATAATTTAATGTATTTTGAAAAAAAAAATAGATATTAAGAAGTTAGAATGGTAAAAATAACTAAACTTGTCTTCAATACCGATTTTAATTTAAAATATACGAAACAAACATTACATTTACACTTACCTGATGTTGGCACTGATAATTTTTAAGTAATTACACAGTTTTATTGCAAAATTAAATCACCAGATCACTTACGCGGTGTTGAAACTTGCTCGCGAAAGATACGCGGTATTGATACTGGGCGATTCCTGGCTTCCGATTGGTCGAAATGAACTCGTGTCAAGGCGGTGGCAGCCTGTCAAGATTTTGCGGGATTTGCCCGCGAAAACTTGAATTGGCTACATTTGTCAGATACGCGGAATTGTCCAATGCTAGTTACGCGGATTTGCACTATCCCCGACGATATGTGAAAAAATTATGTGAAAAGGAAAACTATCACAGCTAAGTAGGCTTTACAACTTTACGAGTAATAGTCGACCAATTTACATTTGCAGCTGCAATGTATGAGAGAACATGATTTTTAACTAAAATGTTAAGTTTGTTCTTTGGATAAATTCATTCCAACTACGGAACCATTCATTGTGCATGGTTCGACACGCACTTGGCCGGTTTTTATTTTATTAAGACGCTTTTCATTCTAAGTAATTGTTATGAGAACTGTAACATGTTTACCATATTGGATTCTTTAGAATCTTAACACACGTTATTAAACATCTTTTAATGTTATATGTTAAGTCGACGGGACTCGTTGGTCTAGTGATCGCAGTGCTAACACCTGAGCAGGAGGTCCTGGGTTCGATTACCATGTCAGGAAAGTGTTATTGGTTTTTCACATACGGAATTTCTCAGCCCGGAATATGGCTTCGCGCCCGGTTGGTGGCAATAGTCTCACTATTTCAATGGACTTAAAATTGGAGATATGAGGATGTGTTATACGGGGTTACTTGTAATTCGACGTATATCCATCAGGAGCTGATAGAGGAGCCAAAATGCAACAAATTGAACCCCCCATATGTATGGAAAAAAATCATTAGTATTCGAGATATTTGAATATAACTCCAAATAAAAAATATGAAGTAAATATTGAATGGGTACCATTAACAAAAGGATATTGTATGTAGCTGGAACTTCAATTAATCTATGAACATAATTAAAAATACTTAATTCAACAAAACAATTAAAATGATGAGCGATCTAAGAACTTCTTACCAATATTTTCATACTACGCTTCAAAAATGTTTCAAATATCTCGAAAACTATTGAATTTCGACAATACATATGGGGGTTCAATTTGTTGCATTCTGGCCCCCCTATCAGCTCCTGATGGATATACGTCGAATTACAAGTAACCCTGTATGTACACCTCTGACAAACCATTTGAGGAAAACTAGCGTGATGATAGGTTGAATCGAATAAAGGCTGCGTCCCATGAAAGAGCAGTACTAGGGCGGCAGAAGCACATAGTAGTAAAAGGTAATAGGTAGTACGGGCCGGTGTCCCCAACTACACGTCAATGCGCGTATTTTAGAAGCACTATGTCAGTAGCACAGACAGAACATGCATCTTTGTAACGTCATTGTAAGGTATGTCTTGTGTGCTACCTATATTTGTATGGAACTTCATATGCTCACATAACAGCTTTTTTGCCATGCTTGGTTCATGATAAAGGTGACTATTTTGCTATGGTTACCTAACGGCCAAATTAAGGTTGATTGCTTATTGAGGGCATTCCTTGAAATGGGTGATACTAGACCTAATTTGCAACATTTAAAGCCCAAATCTATCCCCTAATTTGGAACATTTAAGGCCCAAAATGGGTCGTCTTCGAGATATCGAACTTTTAAGGTTTTTGAAATAATGCACCTTTCGAACATAAACTGCAAATTTTGAGAAATCTATGTAAACTGATACTTTTCTGACAGCCCATAAACGAATTAATTCTTCGAAAGCTAACTTATCAAAAAAAGTACCCAAACCTTTAGAAATTATGCGTTTGAATGCACAGAAATACCAATCACTCTGTACATCCTTGATGAAACATATCCATCTTCATACCTACTCTTAAAAACACCCACCCTATCTTAACACACCACATTTCTTGATAAACCAGTGCACTAAGAACTTTCGTTTACATTCTGTTATACAAGCATTTGCATTAAGGAGATTGGCTACAAAGCGTGTTTGTGGCATCCCATCTTTTGTCTCACTGTTTGTATTTTGACACGCTTTTTCAGTTACCCTAATGTGGCGCTTTAGTGTTTCTTTAACTTTGTTTAATCTGGGTTGCAGGGAATTGAGATAGCGGAATGTGCTTTGTTTTTGTGCGAGATTCTTGTTTGAAGTTTGTGTAGATTTAGATAAATATAGAGTTGAGATTGTGCGCTTCTATAATTTCGAACGTGACGATATTACCGTGAACGTCCGACATCACGATAACACAGGGAAGTAAAATGTAAGAAAATATGTATATGAAGACGCTTTTTCCGTCCATGATAACGTTATAACGTGCACGTGTTCCCATATATTTTATGGATGTGGACGTAGAAGTCCACGATAATATCGTCACGTTAGAAATTATAGAAGCGCATATTCAGTCATTATATAAAATCAAACGCAGTGCATTCATTAGTCTCACAAAAACTCGAAAATGGCTCGATCGATTGTGGTGAAACTTTGGCAAGTTGTTGTGTGCGCGCCGGAGAAGGTTCCTAACAAAAAGCATCATTCAAAACGACGCATTGTAAATCCAGGCATTAGCTAGGATTTGATAATACTGAAACGCAATGTCAGTATGCCCAAATCTTTTTCAGGTGCAGACACGTTAAGAAAATTACGTAGTTACGTTAGACGATGGAACAGTTCCTCGTTACACATCATCATCTCACCATCTGCCTAGCCTTTTCCCAACTATGTTGGGGTCGGCTTCCAGTCTAACCAGATGCAGCTGAATACCAGTATTTTACATGGAGCGACTGCCTATCTGACCTCCACAACCCAGTTACTGGGTAATACGATACCCCTAGGTAAGGCTGGTTGTCAGACTTTCGGGCTTCTGACTACCCGTAACGACAGTCAAAGATCTACGAATGACAGCCGGGACCAACGGCTTGACGTGCTTCCCGAGGCACGGAGGGGTATCGTTATGTAAAGATGGTCACCCATCACAGACCAACCGCGGCAAGCGTAGCTTAACCTGATTGATCGACCTGTGCGGCTGTTATTATTTAGCCACGGGCCCCTCAGTTCCTCGTTACAGAAACTTAGTATTTTTGAGGACTACTAAGGAAAGAGAGGACTGGCCATGTCTGTCGAAGAACCGATGGCCGGTGGAGCAGACGAGTCCTGGAGGGAGATTGCGTATCGGCAAGCGTAGTGTAGGACGCCCATGCTAGATGGAGCGAAGACCTTAAAAAGGCAGCCGGGACAAACTGGATGCGGAAGGTGAAGAACAGGGTGTTGTGACGCAGCCTAGGACAGACCTATGTCCGGCAGTATTAAAGTCTACTCTTTTCTTATCAACTCAGCCTACATTAGTATGTAGGCTGAGTTGATAAGAAAAGAGTCGAGTTTAATCAGTATACGTTAATATGTGCTTTAATGCCAAGAAAATATCTTCAAAATCTTATAAAAAACATCAATTTTCTCACCAGAACATAACAAAGTATACCCTCAATTCTTATCAAAGCAGAAAAACATCACGCCTTAGAGAATTAAAGGCTTTACCGGAACAGTGTATTGACATCTGGAGACCACAAAGGCTTTGGCAACCGGCTTCGACTTCAAAAAAATGTATCCCTTGGGTTATCGGAAAAATGTTAGATTTGGAAAAGCCCCGAAGAAAGTTAGTAACATTCGAATTACTTTCAATAGGATTTCTTATACTTGTAGATATTTTTGTATCTACTACAACCCGGGAGAGTTTCTTCAAGTTGTACCTATAACTATATCTAAAATTATTTTTCTTACGATTTCAGTGATTTTATTCATCATCTCAGCTCCACAATTTTAGCTTTTTAGGGTTCCGTGATGACACGATAACCCTAGAGTCAGGCCACCTATTCTACTTTCGCCTGGTTCCATGATTTTTACCTGCATGTCTCCACGGTTTTTGTTCGTATCTGTCTCGGTATTTTCCCCCATATCGAAGACGAAGTTAGTACAACGCGCCCTTTGGTCATAAAGTAAATAGAATATAATTTTTTATACACTAAAAATGAAATGTTCGTTGGTAAGCACATCACTACAGAACGGATGGACCGATTTGGAAAAAAAATATTCTTAATAATCCGAATTAGGTTTTTACAGAAATAAAAATTTGAAAGGTTCCCGGAAAAATGATAAAATTCGGAAAAAAACTGATCGTCTTTTTTTTGGGTTTTTGTATGGACAGAACAACGTTTGTCGGGTCAGCTAGTATGGAATAAAAGACGATTTTATCGCTTTCCGGAATTCTTAATAGACAACATTAAATACTAATAATATATAACATTGCATACGACTCTGATTTTGTTTCGGCCTTTATTCTCAGAGCAGTGAGATAGGAAATCTACATCTAGTTTTTAAAATAAGATTGACGTGTAAGAGTGTTTGTACAAACCTACCTACCGAAATAAAATAATTTATCATTTAATAACTTTTCTCTTTCTTTGCCAGATTAACTACATACCCATGTTAAACCAGTCGAAAAATAAAACATGTCCCGAAACTTGTTCCAACACAGTTCTAGTACAGAGATCATGAGCATAATTTAATAAAAATACTTTTTGTACTTTCGCGAAACACTTTCAGGTTACGTTTCAAAGTTTTTATTGTGAGCTGTAAATAGAAGAGCCTTCAGGTAAAGTACAGACGTTTTTCCAGGAAAAACACTTGGAGGAGATATAAAAAAGAAAAAGGTGTATATTAATTAAATTTTTAGGTATATTTTTGTGAGTTTCTTGTCCATACGAAACTACCTTTTGGAAGGGGCAAAAAGAATCAATTCTAGTTTCTCGTAAATTTTAACTCATGAAGTCATAACTCACAATGACATATTCAAAAGCGACTTTTATGTGCATATTTGAAATAAATGATTTGACTTTGAATATGAGTTATTTCGTATGAGTTGTATAGTAGGTACCTAATAAGCTTTACAATTTTCAAAAAGCCTCAGGCATATACTAAATACGTTAGTTCATCTTGATTTCCGCTGAAAGCCGGGCTGGGAAAAGTTACTAACATATAGATACTAGTCAGGTATATAAGTTAGCTTTTATTTAATTAATTCGGAAAGAACAGCAGTCAAATCTGAAATTCCCGGGTTTCATTCAGAATACAGATCGACCGAAAATTAAAAAAAAAAATCGGCCGATAGTTGCCGAAAGCAAAAAACGAAATTCGGTCGGACTCTAATTCAGCTAACATAGCCCTTAATTTTCTTTAGAGGGAGAGTGTCCTTGAAAATGTACAATAAAAAAAAAAACTCAAAATGATTTCAAGTTTCAAGAGAAGCGGATATTACCACCTGAAATATTTCAGTCAACACCTACAATGTTGTAGGTGTTGACTGGCGGAATGTAAACTTTGCCAAAGGTAAGTATGCCATTTTAAATTCGGACATTTTATATATCCTTCGGCCAAACAATAATTATAATTATATTAAATAATTTTTATGCCGTTTAAAGAAATTTCTGCAAAGTGTGTTATGCCAAATAAATTTCGGAGCATCAAGATTCTGTCTGATAGAGGGAATCCTTTACGGAGAGCTTTAGTTTGTTACAAACAAAAGCTCTCCGTAAAGGATTCCCTGGCATAACACACTTTGCACAAATTTCTTTAAACGGCATAAAAATTATTTAATATAATTATAATTATTGTTTGGCCAAAGGATATATAAAATGTCCGTATTTAAAATGGCATACTTACCTTTGGCAAAGTTTACATTCCGCATAATTTCGTTTATTTAGAGCGACGATTATTTGGTATAATTTCACTTAGCATACTATGAAGATGGCAGAATTGAATTTGGAATAATTTTATTAGGCATATTGCCATTTCTATAAAATAGAATTTTTAACCTTAAATTAAAATTAAAATATTGTCTTAAAAAGTCAATACGTTGTGCTACAAAAGTTAGTGACCAACGAATCGCTTAAAAACCGACTCCACGTAGTCTTGTCTACCCTACCCCTAGAGTAAGTCCACGTAGGCGCGCAGGAGCGAGGCGGTCCACGAGCTGATGAGCTGGTGGTGAGCGTTAAAACCATCTGCGACGATAAGCTCGCATGGGACCGCCGGAGTCCCGCAGCGCCGGAGCCGTGACAGAAACCATGCCTGCTGCATGTTGTATGCTCGCTTGCATGCTGCATGCATGCTTGCATGGTGCATGCTTGCCGCATGCATGGGTGTATGCTTGTTTGCATGCAATAAACATTATCGTAGTATGTCCGTGGAGAAACAAAAAAATTATTATGTTATGAAATACAAAACTATTCTAACTGAATTTTCTGTAATGTGATAGATGATTCTTACAGTTATTATGGATATAAAATGTATGCCAAAAATGATTCTTACTGTAAACCTTCTGAGAGATGACGGTACTACTTTATAATTAATATGGATATGAAATTTATGCCTAAAGATGATTCTGACTTACAAACTTATGAGTTATGAATGTATGATAAATGCGTGTTTGTCAAACGATTTTCTGTGTTATGCAAAATAATGTTATGTCATAAAAAGTTCTGCTATAAAGGATGGACCCCTCCGTAAATCATTAAATTATTTATATTCTTTACAACATCAAAGCTTTGAAAGAAGACGAATTATTTTATACTTAGTATTTTCTTTGTCATTCGTCAGACTACAATACCACACACCATTAGGCACAACCATCAGTTCTGAGTTCAACGAAAATATTCTTAACCGTCCCGTTTCTAATTATAAACCATGGAGAAATAGTTGCTTTTCGTCACTATATTCAAAAGAAAACGTCAATCTCGGCAATCTCTGAAGGGTTATGTACAAATTGTTGCCAGTATTAAAAATAAAGCATACAACAATGTATAAAATAAAGTAGGTATTACTGTGAACCATATAATTTTTGTGCGTCGAAATCCGGGTTATGACAGAAAAATGTTAAAGCAATAATTGTCGGACTTTGAATACTAGACTAGACTTCATTCACTGCTTGAACATGGCTATACAGCATGGAATAAAAAGGTAAGGTCATATATAAGGGTGTGATACAGACCATCAAACTGAAAAACTTTCTCGATGGACCAATAAAGTAATCGCAAAAAAAATATCAATTTCTTTTTTACTTCTCCTTTCGCAGGTCTGCTGGAAGTAATTTCTTAAGAAATAAGCAGTACCTTTGTACTCAAATTATTACTATGTCATATCCATATGTTTTTTACTGTGTGTACATAAATAATAAAATAAATAAATAAAATAAATAAATCAACTGCCATAAAAAACTTCAATACCTACTCGATCTTAATATAGAAAACGGCTGATTAATTTTTATTATACACTTTAAGTATAAAAAATAAACCGTAGCCGTCCACTCTTGATTTATTTATTTATTTATTTATTTATTTATTTATTTATCCTCCTACTGGAACGCCATACAGCAATTACACCAACGGAGCAAAGAATTACTTATGTGCTGCTTCCCATCCATCCTGTGCGTGGTGGACATCGAACGGGCCGCGGTGGAACACGCACGCTCACACAGCGTTAGCTCAATAGTGCCATTTCTCCATCCAAATCGCGCACATTCCTTGCGATTTTTTTTTGAGATACAATAAATTTTTCAAAATAAATACATTAAAATTGTCAAACCGGAAAATTTGATTTGATTTTTGATTTTTGATGATTAAATTTTTGATCACACACAACACTGAAAACTTTACTCTCTATAAGTGACGTCACACGCGAAACATCTCAAGTCCTTCCAACGCGGTTTTCTAATCAACATACCGTACAGATTCCCGACTCCAAGGCAACTACGTCATCTCACACAGTTATGTCATGATGTGCTCGCGTGATGGGCACGTGTACGTTGGAAACGGTCCATGAGCGTAGAGAAAAAAAAAAAAACGTTTTTAAAATTTCATAAATCAAGATCGTTGGCCGTGACGTCAGAATTCCATTCAGGCGCTTCGCTCCTGCAGTTCTTTTTTTGAAATTGAATGAATGAACGAGTTTTTATTTTTAGTTCTAAAGAGGCCGTTGCTAACCGTGTGTCATTGAATAAACTTGTAAGTCGGTATTTCCACCTGCCATATTTTATTTGTTTAAAACTGAAAATAATAATAAATAATCATAATGGACAAAAACAAAACTAAAAGCATTTATTTCTGTTACAGCATAATCGCACTATATTGTTCCCACTACTGGGATATGAGCCTCCTCTTTATTGAGAGGGAGTGCGCTGTAATCTACGTAAAACTCGTAAGTCGCGGTTAATTGGTTGATTGGTTAACTAATAACAGCCGCACGGATAGAAGGTTAAGCTACCCTAGCCGCGGTCGGTGCGTAGATAGGTGACCATCTATCACATATCGAAACCCTCCGAGTCTTGGAAAGCACGTTAAGTTGTTAATCCCGGTTGTCATTCGTAGATCTTTGACAGTCGTTACGGGTAGTCATAAGCGGAATACTTGGAAAACCAGTCTTACAAAGGGTATCGTGCTACCCAGATGTAGAGTGGGTTGTGGAGGTCAGACAGGCAGTCGCTCTTTCTAAAATACTGGTATTCAAGTTGCATACGGTTAGACTGAAAGCCGACTCCGACACTGTTAGGAAAAAACCGGGCAGATTGATTGGTTGAATATATACAATGATATAGGATAGGATTGAATGTTATTAAAAATTCTCATAAAAACAAATTACTTTTTAGTGCAACTTTTTTTTCTTACTTAGATATCGTGTGTGTGAGTTTTGTAGTGATAATTGTATTTTTTGTTACGTATTTTCGCGTGTACAATAAAGTATACATAAATAAACAAAGAAATAAATATCAGTCATAATTTTTTTTTCAGAGAAAGTCGTATATTTTATTTATTTCAGTTGATCTGTTGTACCTTTTTAAGGCATAGACTTATAGAGAGATAAGGGAATAAAGCAAAGATACAATTGCCTAGTTTATCGTTTTTTGAAAGCGAGTTTTAGGATCTCCCTGAGACGCAATGGTTCCCCCGAGGGAAACCACCGACTTAGTAGATAGTTTCAGACTGCAGTCTCTACAAATAAACTTGAAACTGACATATTATATGGTACATAAATGGATTTAAGGATGTAAATTCAACAACATCGTTACACAATATGCATTTTGTAATGCAATTTTTTCCGCAACTTGTTTTTTTTTTTGCGTCATGGTTATTGCTAATATAAATGTATTTTCTTTCCTTCTATTCTTTTTCTTTATAACCTTCACAGTTTGTAATAACACACTTGATACTCTACGCTACGTGGGATGTAGGTAACGCCATATTATGCTTTTAAAGTTTTGCGTAGGTTGGATTATTAATATGTTAAATGTCAAAGTTCTCGTTATTAATTCAAATTATTGTCAGTACCTTCCTCTCTGGCTTATATTATCTGGTTAATATGATCTGTTTACTTTCACTAGAAACTAATAGTTTACTCAGATCATTTAATTAATTTAAAAGTAAGTATAATGACGCACGAACGCAAAAACCTGTAAATCAAAACCGATTATCCACCATTTAAAATATCAAATCGCTCACTAGATAAAAAAAGCCCACAGTCGACTATTCGTCCAATGTAGGTCGGGACGAGCAAGTAAATCCCTCCTTTTAAACTCTGTTAATCCCTCTGGCTTTTCAATTGTGAAACCTTTTGAGGAGGAGTATTACCCTCACAATACTGAGCGGCGCCAAGTCTTGAAAGTACGCATTGTCTGACAGATCGCGAGTTTGTAACCTTTTTTTGCTTCGAACCTTTTGTTACTTGGTTTTTCATTACAGCAGTGTTGTGACAGATTGGGTTAAACTAAGAATTGGAATGTGTGGTGATGGATTCATGTTTCTTTCTTCTTTTAAATTCGGGTTTTTTTGTTTCTTGTGTAACGGAACGTTGTATTCCATTTTTGGGTTGGAAAGGGGAGGAAATTGGTAAAAAAATTTTTTTTCAGCAGTTTTCGGTCTTAGAAAAAAAGCATTACTAACAATAAAGCTGAAGAGTTTGTCTGTTTGTCTGTTTGAACTCTGGAACTACCAGTCGGATTTGAAAAACTCTTTTTGTATCTTATAGCGCAATTCTTGAGGAATGCTATAGGTTTTAGGCTAACATCACGCTACGACCCTTAGGAGCGGAGCAAAATGAAAACAATTCAGAAAGAACGTTAAACGAACACGAAGTAATGGGGCACACCCACTTATAGGATATATAAAGCCATTTCACGCAGACGAAATCTCGGCCAGAAGCTAGTGTTCAATATTATTTTTATGTTAAAACTTTTTGAACCATTTCCTACAAAATATCTTTTTTTTTTAATAAAATTGAAATTGCACCTTACTCCCTACACAAGACTGAATGGATGTGACCCAAATAACTTGCGCCACATCCTCATACATGTTCTCTTTCTAGGCGGTCTAATTTAACACAGTTCTTCGGTAGAAGATCTTTCTTTGAGGGATAAGAAACGGGATACTAATCACGCGGAGGCTGACTTGCAATTAAATAGGTCTTACCTTAAAAGCTCAGAAACTTCAGTAGTAAAACGGGCTTGCATTAATTTTAGACTGTTTTAAATTATTGCAGTTTTGTATTGCAGTGATATCTTGCAGGTTTATTCGTATTTTGTTAAACTGAACAGACAGCTGTGCTACTGGGGAGTTTGTTGCGTCACTTCTTCTCCCCAGCGAAAGCACTAGGAAGTGGTGAAGGGCGAGAGTTTTGGGGCTGTCTTTTGTAATTTTGACGTTCGAAAAGTGCTGATTCTCAGCCTAGTTTGAATAAATGACTTTTGATTTTGATTTGATTTTTGTTATGATATTGAATATATTCTAATAAATACGGCAACAGTGCAGCGGCAAACGGTGAAGGAAAACATCGTAAGGAAACCGTCATGTCCTGGAACCAATTGTTTGAAGACATGTGACATCCGCATCATTATGGCCCAGGACAGCATGGATATAATAAAATTCGAGGGGCCCGTGGCTAAATAATAACAGCCGCACCGGGCGATTGATCAGGCTAATCTACGCTTGCCGCGGTTGGTCTGTGGACGGGTGACCATCTTTACATACCGGGACTCCTCCGTGCTTCGGAAAGCACGTTAAGCCGTTGGTCCCGGCTGTCATTCGTGGATCTTTGACAGTCGTTACTGGTAGTCAGTAGCCCGAAAGTCTGACAACCAGTCTTACCAAGGGGTAACGTATTACCCAGTAACTGGGTTGTGTAGGTCAGATAGGCAGTCATTCCATGTAAAATACTGGTATTCAGCTGCATCCGGTTAGACTGGAAGCCGACCCCAACATAGTTGGGTAAAGGCTAGGCAGATGATGATGTAGGATATAATAAAATTCAAATAAATATATATATACTTATTGAGTTAGTATATTACGTTCATTTTTACGTTCAACGATCTTTAGCGCTTAGAATTTTCCTTGGATGGGGCATTACGAGAAACCCTGTAGAAATAAAATCGTGAAGTTAGTGTAAAATTGAAAACTGATTTTTCTTCACATTAATGGTTAAGTATTGTTTAACAAATATTTCGTTCTATTCTTCCCACAGAATATTTAACGACCAAAACAGGCAGTCAGAGCAGGCAATGCCTATTTATGTTCAAATATACGTGTATAGCAATACAAGTTAGTAATTAGTACAAGGCAGACAAAGCGCATCGCTTTGTCTGCCTTGTCATTAACAGATTTAACAAAAAATGAATGCGTGAAAACAAACAAACAGGAGAATACGTACTATAATTTTGCAATATTTACGTATACTGTAACTTATTGGTAATGTTCTTCAGAAACATCAGGTACGTAATACTCGCAACCGGCGTGCGTGTATAACCAGATGTATGTACAGACGCCAGCACATCAAGCTACCCGAAACTGTCAAATTTTCCCAATAAACTTAGAACCTTATGCTTTAGCAATAAAGTTGAAAATCTATTAAAGAAATTTGACAGATTGTAGTAGCTTGATGTGCTGGCGTCTGTACATAAACGAAGCGAAAGGAGTATTTAAGGATTGTATAATAGCAGATCACGTTCTGTAGTTTCTACGTACACCCATGGGAAGAAGACGTCAGTTTATTTATGTTTTTGATAAAGTAGTCACTGTACCTATTTTATCAAAAATAAACCCAATCATAAAACAGTTTCTGAAGTCTATTTACATTTCCCCCCCTGAGGGCAGTGACAGATTTGTTTCGAATAGGTAAGACAACCTACAAATATGAAAACAACCCTAACCCTCCGTTATTTAAACCTTTTAAGATATTAATCCCAGATTTCCTTTAAAAGGACCCTTTTCAAAGAAGAGTGAGGTACTGCCATAGAATTAAATACGTATAGATGCGAAACTCCCGAACTCATTCTAAGGCCGTGTTAGAAAACCTCACTCGAGACTCCAGTATTATTTAAAACTAGTTCCAACCAATCAAATGACTTTAACCGCTCTGCTCGACTAGATTTCGACATATGACATATCAGCTGACTCGACGGGATGTTGCGAATTGCGCCATGAAATTCAGGATTTTACATCAACTTTAAGCATTCCAATTTATTAAGAAAAATATGTTATCCCACCTACTTTATACAATAAGTTTGTGGCAAATATCTTAACTATACATATGTTGTGTTCGGTTAAACCGCGTCGGTCTACTGCGAAAGTTATATAAAATAGGTATTAGTACACCTAACGAAAAGGTAGCATAAAATTGTACCGTGTGAAAGGCCTTGTTGTGAGGGTCTCAAAAACTTAGTTATTTAATCAAATAGACCATTACTTACTACTTATCTTCGAAACGATTGAGCCTATAGTCTTGAAAAAAAAAAAAAAAATAATCACGAAATACTTCTTTGATACATTATATATTCCAGGAAAACCTATGAGAAGTCTATGGTCTTATAACATGGTAAATCTTTCAATATAGTGCATACAAACTATTACAATTCATTTACAATAAAAAAGTTTTTTCTTAGTATAAATTTATTGGTACAAGACATGGTATATAACATTTTCCTCGTACGGATCCCTCTCCACACGAGTTCAACGCGCAGTTGTCCGGTTTTTTAATAAGTACAAAATGAAATCATTTTAAAATTGTTTATCAACTTCAAAAAGGAGGAGGTTCATGATTCAACTAATACATGTGCATCTGCCAATATGAACCAAATTGATGTTTTTAGGGTCGCCGTTAGTCGTAAAGGATACCTTATGATTTCGTCCTGGCCTTCTGTCTATGTGCGTGTCGGTCTGTCTCTCTGTCCGTTGTCCGTGTTATGACAACCCCGTAAAATCTAGATTTCAACCAATTGGCACAGTCCAGCCTTCCTTACAGTGGGTCAAGCGGGCGTTTTTGCAGGGGTTGTGGGACGAAGTAGGTACTGCTTCTAAAATATATAAAATAAATAAATTATATCCCGAGCTACATAACGGCAGCTTGGGATATCATTTTATGAGATGTCATTTTCTGATTTCGACTATAAATGATCTGAAAATATTATACATGCTATTAATATTGTATATGAATTCTTATAGCCATCAGTTCCATGCCGATTGTAAACTCGATATCCAAAATCCGTAGGAAAAAAAAAACCGAACCCATAATTTCGTCATGTCAGTAAAATAGTTACTAGTAAAATGAGTGTATGATATTACAGCCATTTTACTCGTAGACTTGATGAAAATTTTAAAGAAGGTGTATTTTTTGGACCGCTAAACAATGGTGTAATGAAATTACGATAAACATAATTAAGGGTGGCATTCCCCATACATGTAAACGAGCGATGAAAAAAAATCTATGCACATAAGCGTGTGGGGTATTGTTGGATCTCATAATTAAAATGGTAAAGATGTTTCTAATTGACTTTGCTTTTTTATGTTAATCGTTTTTGAAATATTTTCCTTTACAACCACAGAATTAACTTTGTTTTTCATAGTTTTTTAGAGACATACTATGAAATACAAACTTCTGTTTGCAGTCGATAAAAGTAATGATGTGCATTTTGCATGCAGAACTATTCATCCCAACTACGGAAGCCTTCACTGTGCGTGGTCCGACATACAATTGGCCAGTTTTTTTTTATTTCGTTGGAAAACTTACTACCACAAAAAAAACAATCTCTATGACTCAAGTAAACTAATAGAAACAAAAACTACCAAGCTTATACAGCTAATCAAAAATATTGAAATGTAAAGTGTTTACGGAATACACAATTAATAGAATTCATTCATGCAGCAAAATTTTGCCGAGACTACTATAAAATGTATGCTGGGCATTCTGTAGCAAATTATTAGAAAGTATCAAAAATATAATCCACAATAAATAATTGTCAAATATTTAATATTTTCAAATATAAATTCAAATAAATCTAAGACAGGTCATAGGTCCTGTCTATTATGGACTTGGTTTCAATATAATGTAGAGAATACAATTAAAATAACATAAAAAAAAAACTGAAATCATAATATAATAATAAACAATTCTTATTTTATTTCTATTTCCTAGTATCGATTTCTGACATTCGTCATAGTAATTACTCGAGTGAATCGAAATAAAAAAAAATCGTTAGGCATAATCGCTTTCGCACAAGATTACAAAAAAAAAAAAAACAATAATGGTCGGCGATTTTGAACACAAATTGAGTAGTGGTAATTAATAATACGTGTTAGTGAACCTGTGTTTGAATATTACGTTAAGATATTCTGGAGATTTTCGTGTTGTTTATAATATTTTCAATCATATTTGCCACATTTAAAATCATAACTCCATGTGTCTGTGTGTCATTTACTTCACCACTTATTTAACTCGAATACTGGATGAATTCGTTAAATAATTAAATGATGTATTCATTGCCCCTGTGGTGGAGTTCAGATGTTCGAAATCCCTAGTTTTGGGTAATGAGTGAGGTTCTGTAATATGGGCTTAAAAACCGAGTAACTGGCATTTTTCGGAAAGGCAAATACAGATAAGAGATCCGCAGGAGAACCAAGGTAACCGGCATAGCCCGAAGAATGCGGGTAGGGTACATTGCTCGCAGAACAGATTGCCGTTGGGGTCGAAAGGTTCTGTGGACCGATTATCTTGTGAAGACCACAGGAATCCGCTGGATGTGAGAAGCACAGAAAAAAATTGTGCGATGCTAAGGGAAGGCCTATATCCGCACGACGTCTTCCCGCAGAATTATTGATAAATACTGCCAGCTTAACAAAACTGACTACGTCGCTTGAGTACGTTCTGTCAACTATACCTCAGTGGTAAAATGTTAACATTGACAGCGCCTTTATGTATCAGTAAGAGCTATTTTCGTAGTGCAAGGTTCGTAAATGTCGCTTCTATATGGTTTTATCACTCTATGGTACTAACCTACTATTTACTCCCTCCACTATTTCAATTTGAAGATCATATGTACCAAACAGGGTTTTTGAATAGAAAAGGATCTATTGGTTCTTTTGATGATACGGCGGGAAATAACTATATACTAGTTGTTTGACGTATCGACATTTGTTTGCACCTTTATATATGTTCGCTTTTATTATGTACGTTTTAACAATCTTTTTAACAATTAATCTTTTTATAATTGACATATGATTTTGATAAGTGACAGGCATAATTTTAACACTAGAAATGGGAACAAATTAGATGAACCGCCTTTCAGATTGCCTAAAGTGAAAACTTCTTTTATGGTAAATACCGAAATCAAGATCATTTATTCAAACTAGGCTGAGAATCAGTACTTTTCGAACGTCAAACCACTCGATATTCTTCAATGAAATGAGAAAATAATTAAAATATGAATTAAACGCTCACTATTTAGACCAGCATATTTCAAATTAGATGATTATGAGATGGAGAGATGCTTCTCTTTTATTTATTTTTTTTTCTTTTGAGGGTTTCTGGCATTATATTTATTTATACAATATTAACTTAATATTTATTTATATTTTATTCAATCAAATTGTAATCAACACTTCAATATTAAATATCTCTTCCTGTTTGGTAGGCAAATTTTATTCATCAGTCATAGTTTCTTCGTTTGTGTTTTTTTTTTACATTGTTCTCACATACAGAAGCAACAAGAATAATGTACCCAGGATTTTGTAATTTCTTTATTTAAAATAGCGTCCTTGGAGTTTCTTGCCCGTTCTTCTCCAAAGAGATCTACATTTTGGAATGGACAACTAGTTTCAACTTTCTAAGTGACCGACTATTTAATTTTGACAATTCAAAACTGCCTGTAGGTAAATGGTTTAATTGAAATAAATGCTTTGAGTTTTTTTCGTTTTATACTTTTGAAAAGAAAGAGAGTGTGTAAAGATGTGAATGAAAGACTGAGTTAAAGATCTCGATAGAATTTTTGTGAGATAGTATCGTGACTGAGCTTGGCATTTCATGTATAATGAGATAGTCAACTGCACGTTTGTAAAAAAACATGACTACTTATTTTAAGCTATAATATAGTATTTGTTACACCCGTTGTAACGTTACATTTAGCTGAGGGCTAATTGAAACTTGCATTTAAAACAGAGAGGTATAAAACACATTATTAAAAGTTCGTGACCTAGGATCGGCTTCAAAAAGGGACTCGCTGGAGCGGCAGGTAGTGGTAGAATAGGTTGGGGCCGGATGAGCGTCCCTCGCCGAACAGGTACGGAGCGCCCCAACGTTAGAGTACTCCCGTCATGGATGGCTGATCGTGACGTCTCTCGTCACGCAACCAAGGAGTGAAGCGAACACCAATTGTCGATTTAATGAAATTGAAGCAACTGCAGTTAATAATATTAATTATTACGTTACTATAGTTTTATATACAGATGCCGAACTGAGTTAAAGAATATACTTAAACAATGCATTGAGCACTGTACTGGACTTAAAGACTTTCTGGACTGAACAGTAGATTGAACAACACTGACAAAATGGAACTGCTCTGAAATTACAAACACTCAGTGATGGAACAAATCGTTCTCTGGACTGAACTTGTCATCAGTGACGGCCGCTTTTATTGTTTCCCAGTCGAACATTTTGGAAGTATTGTTTGAAATTTCAAACATAATTTAAAGTGCTACATGTTCGATTGACTGCCAGAAATAATAAAAACGACTTACAATGAGAACCTGACTTTATTACAGTGAAGAACTGCCATAAGCAACTAAAATCTATAGAAAAATAAAACTGACAGATGACAATTTTTGATGAAAATATCAAGACATGAAAATCATATAAAAAGAAAAAATTAATAGTATAAAATACAGATTTGTATGTAAAAACAGTCAAAGGCAATTAAATGTTTGCTTTTCAGTGGTAACAGTGTTCAAAAAGTGAGTAAAAATGAAAGTGTTATACTATTTAGGTATTGGATTATAGCAAGAATTCTAAATGTTAAAAATAAAAGATGTGGTTTTGCTGTAGCAAAATACCACGCCGTAAAAAAACCATATTCGACTTTAAAAATATTCCCCTCCCACAATTCATTTATGCCGTGTTAAAGTCAAATGTGTTTTAAACGATTTCAATAAAATATTTTTAAAAGTGTCAATGTCGATATCCTTTTAATAAACCTTTAAAACGACTTTAGAACCCCTTAAACTTTTTGCGCTGCAGCTATGTTTTGAGCTTTTGGGACGAAAATTTTCACATACAATTATTAGTAGATAGGTGTAAAAATTGGCAACTTCAAAGCAAACTCATTAACCCTGCCATCAAAAAAACACAACAAGTAAAAAAGTACTAAAACTTAAAAGAAGAAGTTCGGTACAAGTGCTAATAAAAAACGCTAAAAAATGCTACATACACGGTTCACACACATACCTATGACGGATTCAAAAAAAGAATTAAAATTCGCAAATCAAACATCACAACGCGTTCCACTGAGACCGAACAAACATACAAAGCCCCTTCACAATATCAGTGTAAATAAAACGAGGAGCTTTAAGGATTTATTTAAATAAAAAACGTTTTTAAAAATAAATTTTAAATGTTTAAAAAAACGGAGTTTTAAAATTTAAAAACCCGGTCTCGCCTCGTGAAAGTTCATGCTCAATTTACGAGAGTGCGACGATATTGTTTCTTTTTTCCTTGCTTACTATAATAATGTAATGTTTGTCCTTATCAATTATAGTATTTGAGGACATGTTTTATCTTGTGACAGGGTGACCATCTTCACATACCAAGACGCCTCCGTGCCTCGGAAAGCACGTTAAGCCGTTGGTCCCGGCTGTCATTCGTGGATCTTTGACAGTCGTTACGGGTCGTCAGTAACCCGAAAGTCTGACAACCAGTCGTACCTAGGGGTACAGTATTACCCTGTAACTGGGTTGTGGAGATCAGATAGGCAGTAGCTCCGCGTACGTAAAAATACAGGTATTCAGCTGCATCCGGTTAGACTGGAAGCCGACCCCAACATAGTTGGGAAAAGGCTAGGCAGGTGATAGAACTGGGAACCGATCGTGCGCCACACTGTTGCACTTAGTTTAAGTATCATTTTACTCCAGGCTCATCTAGGTAATGTAAAACGGAGCTACGTCTGCCAAAAAATGCTTTGCAGTTTGGCAGAGGTAAGAAATATGTACCTACTGTAAAGTATTATTGGGAATAAACACTTTAACATTTTTTTTATTTTTTTATTTTTTCAGGTTGAAGTATGACTCTGCGCTTTAGCTTGTAATACAATTGGAAAGCAAAATTGCCACCTTAATTATGTGATGGTCATAGGTTCATCTTTTCCTAGATTTTGGGTCAAATTGTACTTGTTGCCTTAAAATCAGACAGCCGACGTTTTCATTGTGATCTATTGTTTTAATACATCGTTATGTGATCAATATTCAATGCGATATTCTCCTATAAATTTAAAGGAATATTATTTTCCAGGCGACTAACAACTTAAAAGGGCGACTATCGATTTGCTACTAAAAATAATGACATGGCGACTAATATTAACAGTGGGATAACAAACTGTATTATAGGCAACTATAGGCATCTCTGAAGACTCATTCCCAGAAAAACACAAGATTGAACTTGAGAACTTAGGATGCAAGAGCGAGCGAAGCGAGCTCGTGACTTGGGGCACCCCGACACGGACAGGTTAGGTTCGAAAGGCATGACGGGGGCTCAAGTGAGCGAGCGGAGCGAGCGAACGAGCCCCCGTCATCCGCTTCGTGTTAGGTTCCTTTAAACCCTGCAGACAGAAATAGGGGCCCCGCGAAGCGGGGCTCCGTCGACTACGCCTTATTATTATTAAAGATAATAATTAGTGTACTTGATATACAACCTCGTTGTTTAATTTAAGAATGCCCATTTTCTACTTTTCATCCGCCGTCAGTAGCTGCCAACCTACTATTTTTGCTACCTTCTTTATTTATTTTTTAATCCCAAATTCAGATTAATCTGTCGCCGATTTTCTACTTTTCATCCGCCGTCAGTAGCTGCCAACCTACTATTTTTGCTACCTTCTTTATTTATTTTTTAATCCCAAATTCAGATTAATTTGTCGCCGCGTTAAATACATGCCAAATTTAAATAATCTCACACACGTATGTATTATATCAGCAATTTTGGGAACTGCCCGTCGATTATGTAAAAATCTCACCGTGAAATCATAAGTGAAGTGAGCACTTAATAGTGTCAATACCTGCCATTAGGGAATGACAGAGCTCACTTCGCGCTCACTTCACCTAAGTTCTCACGGTGAGATTTTTACAGAATATCACTGCAGATTACCAGCAATATTCAAATTAATTCGGGTGGAACCAGGTCAACAACTATCAAGTAACTAAATCAAAGAAAAATTTCTTCTCTATGAAATATTCTTGCTGTCATGCCAAAAATGAGAACTCCGTTTGAAAAAAAAAAAAAAAAAACCAGACCAGTAGGTAATTATTTGGAAAAAAGGTTTTAACCTAAGAGGTGAGCTTTTACCCGCAGAGGTAACGCTGCAATACGAAAACTCACTCATATAATCCATAACTACTCCTTTTGCTTATTAGATTAAGATTTATTCTCACACAAATAACACAAAGGTACTTTAGCCACCTCATCTCAGTGCAGAGGTGATTATCACCAATCATTTAAGAAGTTCAGTCACTCATCAGCAAATATTGGGCTATATCTGCAGTTACCTGGACACATGACTTATGTATTTACGCCACCGAACTGCACCGGCGTCAAACTTCATAGGATATTAAAATAGCCCCTAGGACAGAACTGGCACTGCGATATGTTATTCAGCAGTTTGTTCTGGTTTCATACAGTTTCAGTCTACCTACGTCAAAGTGGGTATCTGTCTGTTGTATGTCGAACGACCGTCGAGGTTAGAAGGAAAAGTTATTTGGGAATGTTCTTGGTCATTGTTTGACTTAAATATTGGAACTGTGTAATGTGACCATAAACAAGACAAATTAATCACTATACACTTGCTTATAAGAGTAAAAAAGTATGCGGTCAGTAACGAAGTTCCTTCCGCGATACTCGCAAAAAGACAACCATGAATAAAATTAAAAATTTTGTGCATTTGCCATCTTGGATTTACATTTTGACTCCACTATCGACTTTAGAAACCTCGAAAACTATGAATACACGACCCCCATGACGAAATTTTTTAACACTTTCGCAGCCTCCATCTTGAATTTTCATTTTAACCTTTATCGTTATCGACTTAAACACCCTCGAAAACCATGAAAATGATACCCATGACGAAAATTTGAAAATGTTTGCAGCGACCATCTTGGATTTTCATTTTGACTTTACTATCGGCTTTAGCACCCACGAAAACTGTCTCTCTTTCTCTGTTGCATGGAGGGGGCATAACGCTTTTTCGTTACGTGACAATTTCAACAAATTTACTCCTCCCGGAAGCCGCGTTAAAGGACTTCGTTCCAATAATAAGGTGTCGTATAAAAAACTTTAATACCTACTCGACCTAACCCAAATGTATGGGACAACTGATAATACTTATATTTTTTACGCTTTTACAACGTTGGTCTCATGGAGAAAGTTGTTCAGTTGATTCATTTCGATTTGTTTGGTGTAACATTATGCTGAGCTGAGGCCCTTTTGGCATTAAAAGTATTGTTAGTGTTTTTTGCCATAATGCCAATAAATGCATTTTTCTTTCTTTTAAACGTCGTAAAAATTATCTACAAACTAAAAGGAACCCTTTAATATTCTTTCAAGGTAGATATATCTTGACAAAATAATACTTCGTGTTTAGAAAACGCTGTAGGTATTTATTCATTTAGAACATCCATAAAAATTAATGAGTCAGTTCTTTTCCTAACTACCCATGAAATCTAAAATCACACTTCAAGCTCACCGCAAAATTAGCTCATCGCATAATTTCCATGTGTTTTTTCTGCCATCAAACCATCTGTACCGCGTCAATACGATTATTTTAACTGTAGAAACTCAAACGGCGGTACGTCAGACTGAAAATAAATCACTGGGCAGCAAATAGCTCAGAAACGACCAATAAAACTCCTTTGAGGTCGAACGTCTTAATGATTGGCGGTATAAATATCATTCTCTATTTGAGTTTTAAAAAGTGAATCTAATATCGATACTTGAATGATCATGTTTTGAAATTGGAATGTTTGATGTTTTGAGTTTAGTTGTATTGTTTTTGGTAAAGTTTTATTTAATTTTGATAGTTATTTGAGAAATTAGGAATTTGCTTTATTATTCCAGCAACGTAAGAGTTAACTTTGGTAAGAATTTGTGTGTGTTTTAGAAGTTCTTTTAATGTTACCCAAGATTTAATTAATTGTAGTATGAGTATACTATACACCATAAAAATCTCATCGCCTATAAATATAATACAACAATGAATGACATCTTGAACCGTTTTTCTTTAAATTTAAACTACACATAAAAATTACAAACACAAATCACTCAAAAGTCACAAAAAATGCCCAAAATATGAACCGTTTTTCTTTTCATTCATCAACCTAAAAATTAAAACTAAATGCGTCGCACGAAATCCAATCAAAAACCACCAGAAAAATGCCCAAAAAGTGCCTTTCACACGAGCCTCCACACTGTATGACTTTGCAGCAACGCCGCTAACAAATGGAAGTCAACGCTGACCATCACAACCATACAATACAGCGATATTGGAAATGTGTGACGAACCATCTGTTAGTCTGCTACTGCTTTTACTGGCGAGAATTTTGCGAGTTTCATTCGGAATACGTTGACTTTTTGGAAAAAAAAGTATATTGCTAAATGTTGCTATAGTTGTTAATTTTATTTTTGTGTATTCTCTCTTTCTATTGTTAGTTGGTATTGAACCAGCCTCGTTTAATTGTCTAATGATTATGTATATCTCAAAATGTGGTGAAGGTTGACAGCGGGTGTTTTATTGATTATGCTCGATAAAAGTCTTGATCATCGCATTTTGCCCCTTTTAAAGTCTATAAGGTAAAGCGAAAGCGTCGGGGTCAAAGTATTGCTGATTCTAATGATTATAATTCTGTAAAGTCATATTTTTTACATACCGCGATTCATATTTCATTGTCTATCATATTTTAATAAACATTCAACGTCATATTGTATATTGACTGACCGGCAAATTGCAAAAAAAAAAACGTACGGAAATTTCATTTCGTGGGTTACCTTAGCGCATTTCGCTCAGCTAGAACCCCGGGGCGTACCACCGGAGGAACGAGCGTTCCTCCGGTGGTACGCCCCGGAGTTTTACCTAATTGATAATTTAGCTATTTGAACTACTATTTTCTATACGAATAACATTATCTATGGAAACTACGTTGAATTAGATGTTTTATAATGTGCGTCTTATTTGTGCAGGATAAACAATTTTTCTTTCTAGTAGATAAAACCAATCCAACTGGTTTTATTTTGAAGTCTGGTTTATAACGTAGTTCACTGCAAAATTTGCCCAGAAATGACGTATTGCCCACGTCATCACCATGGGCAAACGTAGAATATTATCTAAAAAATCTATTAATAGCTTTATAACATTTTTTATACTTTCTGCCTAAATGCCAGACTTCCCTTAGCCGCCCGTCTACATCCCGTCCAGACAAGTCAATATAAAATAAAACTCATAATAAATCATTTTCATATAAAATAACGCTATGATGAGAAACGATTATGGGATATTTAGGCTGGTTTTAGCACCGATTTCTATGAACTTCAGTCAAAACCTGCTGGATTAATAGATAGAAAACTCTTTATTATGTACACCACAAACATTAGGTACAGTTGTAATACCAAATGTAGAAATTTTACAAGGGGTGACACAATGGGCGGTCTTTTCACTAATAGCGATCTTTTAAAAACAACCTTTGATGGATTGAGGGAGAAGGAAAGAAAATACTGAAAATATATGCAATAATAACTTTGAATCAAGTTCAAAAAAATGTGTTTAAGGAGGGGAAGATAGTGTGTTTTCATTATAATTTAAAAATGGTCAAATATTGAGCACGTCTTATCGACACGAAAATGGAGAAAAAACGGAGTTCAACCAAAATCTAGAGTGAGTGGCTTAAAAATGAATCATTGAGTAAAACCAATAATTTAAGTATTCATTTCTTCATTATTCATTAATTTTTCTATTTTTTTTTTCTTTTTTCATTAAAATTTTTTTGCAACTGTTTTTTATTAATATACTTACTGTAATTTCAGCACTACCCAATCCAGATTTATGTCTGTTTATAACCGTTTATACGGTTGTAAGATGCTTACCTGAAAATAAAGGAAAAAAATACAGCATTATTTAAAACATCTAAAACATTAAAATTGCTCACAAAAATGTTTTGACTCTTATTAAAATAATTTTTCAAATACAAAAACCCGTTTGAAAACAAATACGCTAGTCACAACGAAACACTCGAAAAAAGGCGAAAACACTAGCAGCAGCCACATGTCCAGTAATACAATATGCTTTGATTTATGATATGGAAAGCGATTCCTCTTCGTTACGTCGTCCGGAGGATTTTTCCGCTATGTTACGACGATGCATGAGTCGACTGTTTCGATGTAGTTCATATATCATTATGAAACTCTTTATTGGATAGCAGTTCGGACTGTTTTGTTAAAATATTCGATTGCTGAATTGTGTGTTTTAAAAGTTTTTGATATGCAACATGCGGAGTTTTCGTTACTGTGTTTTTTTTTTTAAACAAGTTTTTAATTATTTAGAAAAAAGAGGAAACTCCGAAGTTTAGATTTGTATCTATTAAGAATCATTCTCTCTACATCACTTCCTGTTATGCAAACTTTACAATGACAACTTGCCTGCTATAGATAATATTGGGCTGAAAAGTAAATACGTTAAGTAAATCAATATTGATACAAGTACAACCTTTCTTATCCCTACTGACATTACAATAATAATAATACAGCCAATAGCAAATAGTCCCATTACAATCAGACTTCATTTAAAATTCAAAACTAACTGATCCACGTTCTCCAGAGTTTCAAACCGACAAAACAAATGGCCAATATGTCTCAAATAACAAACGCAGTAAGCACACAAATCCCGCTGATTGGTAGCATAGTTTGCCCACGTCCACAAACATGTGTAGTGTAGACACTACCCAGTGCTGGGCAAATAGTTTGCGGTGCTTTGTCTTTCCTACTTTGTACGGGAGGGGAACTATATTTTCTGGATGTGTTGGGATATTCAGCTGTGCAGTGCTGTAAGGATTGGATTTTAGCAGCGCATCAATGTAGATACGAGGCACACACTATTCATAAAACATTATTTTCACGTTTTTTATTTTGTTATTCGTATTTTGTCTTTCATGAACTGTGTCCAAGCAAAAGTTATTCTTGTTCTTCATCTAGATGGATAAGTATAATACTCTGGGTATGTAAATCTTTTGGTTTTTTTTTTAACCTCTCAAGCGTTGACGCGCGTCTGGTCAATTACCTTTTAAAACTAAGTTTTTTCTCTTTTAACTTGTGAGTCGAATGCGGGACATTCGACTGACAAAGTTCGTCACACATTGGACATTCCTTTTTCGCCCGATATTGAATTCCTTATTGGCCCCGATGTCTTATAGCGGCGCTTTAGCTCCGAATTTCTATTAATTCGTTTTTGACCAGTCCTCAGCTGTTTTAAAACTATTAGAAACAGCATCATAAGTACCAACTGGACTCATTAACTACAATATAGTACAAAGTACACCGGTAAGTACAGCGGTTTCACCGTTACTGAGTATCAAATCCGATTGGTAAACAAAAAATAGTTACTCGTAGGTACTAGTTATTTTCAATTACCACCTTGGTTATTTTCCGATCGATTCCCTGAAACATTGAGATGCGGCCCATACTGTACGATCCTTAGATGTAGCATGACTTGTAAATATAAACGTTTACCTATCATTAATAAACAGCAGTTATTGAAACCTCACAAGTTCTCGAAACGTTATTCTACGTATAGTTACTGTTATTTTGTCTTGTGTTTAAAGTAAATCTTGACAGCAGTCTTTGAGGATAGTATTTTGATTTCTGTTCTTCATAAAACAAAAAACATGTTAAAAATCATTCAGCTATTATAAATAAATAAACCGATCAAGAGCGAGTCGGACTCACGCACCTAAGGTTCCGTACCATCATTGATTACATTTTCATTTTTTTTTTCTGAAAAGCTGTGCTGTTTAGAGACATCGTTTTATTTTTTCTGTAATCTTTACATAAACTTTGCATAGAGAAAAATCAGAAATTATTCTTTGTGATAGACAAAGAATAATTTCTGATTTTTCTCTATGCAAACTTCGGAGATAAGGAACGGTATATTTTTTTTACATTTTTCATCAAAAGTCGAAAACTATGTGACCCAAAAAAAAAGAAAAAATGTTTGAGAGTGTCCAAACAGCACTCTTTCATATAATGTTATATTATTATTTTAATATATATATATTCCACATGCCGTAGTAGCCCCACTTCGAATTTTTAAGAACCGGGAGGGGTTCTTAAAAATTCGAAGTAAATTATTAATTACCCCGCAGGTTGTTGCTAAAACTATTTTTACCTACATAAGGATTTCGTATATTTATCAATCTTTCACCCTATTATTTCAGATTTTACAAGTTATACCTCTGAATAGCACCCTAAAATAGATGACACCTTTTACCTTAACTAAATATTGAGAATTCAACAAATACTGCTGAATTCGAACTAATTACTTGTCCAATGAATTCCTATTGAGCAACTAAACTAATAGTCTAATATAATCCATTAAACAATTTAGTAATTAAACTACTCTTTGATATGGTTTTATGCAATTTCAAGAGATAATATCATCAATAATTAGTCCACACTAAGCGTCTTTGCAAATATAGTTCCTTTTGTTAAAGTTAAATGCTGTGTCTCCCCATAGACCATGGTCCACCACATGGAACACGTGCCCTCATATGTAAGCAGATCAATGACATACATGTGGCCATGTGGGCATGTGTGTGGGCATGTGGCCTAATGACTGTGTCAGCGAATAATGATAGGATAGCTAAACACACACTGGGCCAAACATTTTTTGGAACGAAGTACTCTAACGCGGCTTGTGGTAGGAGTAAACTGGTAGAAATCGTCTAATGAAAAAGCGTTATGAAGTCGCATAGACGAGCGACTTCCAAGATGGTGGCTGCGAAAATTTTCAAATTTTTCATCATATGTGCCGTTTTCATGGTTTTTGAGGTTGCTAAGGCCGATGGCAAGGCGAGTCAAAATGAAAATCCGAGATGGCGACAACATGAAAGCTTCTAAAAACTTATACTAGATGGCTCTATGTAAAAAACGCGAATTAAATTCATACTTTCTCTCGCTCTCTCTCAGTCTCTTTCAACAAGTACACGGTACACGAGTGTGTGTCAGTATCGCATAAACTCAAACCTAAAGCATTTATTTTTTTTAACCCTTTACTGCATGATATATTAAATAAGTGACAATTTTTTTTTTAAGTTGTTGTCTTTATTAAAGCTTCAGAATTAATTATAGTTTTTTTTTTATGTCCTAGTGGTATGTGATGATAGACAAAATAGTTGTGTTTTATTATTGCTAATGATATGAAAAACAAAACCCATTAGGATTTATACGCTAGTTTTTTATTTTTTTAGAGTAAATAAACTGTAAACATGTCAAACCATATATGGTTTCCTATGCGGTAAAGGGTTAAAATTACAGGTTAAAGTCAAAGCATTTATTGTGATTAGACACATAAAAGGCACTTTTGAACGTCAAATATTACAATAAAATAGAATTGATTCTAGTCGCCCCTTCCAAAGATAGTTTTCGTATGGAGAAGAATGGACAAGAAACTCCACCGTTACTCTTTTAAAATGATTTGCATACAGGCACTTTTGAATTATCAAGGGGTCGGTCAGTCACAAAGATAATAATAATAATAATAATAATAATATTCCACAACTTTCACACAACGCCATCTAGTCCCAAACTAAGCAGAGCTTGTGCTATGAGTACTAGACAACTGATAAACATACATATATATTTCTAAATACATACAATATATTATAGATAAATTACACCCAGACAAAGAACAAATGATCGTGCTCATCACACAAACATGTGTCCTATGTGGGAATCGAACCCACGACCTTGGGCATAGCAGTCAGGACCACTGACCACTAGACCAACAGGCCTGTCAAAGATGAAGCTAGTTGGAACATACACATACATACATACCTAAGAAACTTTTTGAACTGAACGTTGCTGACGGGGGTTCCCCGACCGCGACGTTTTTATTTTTTACTTTAGTCCACTAAGCCTTTAATACTTAAAAAACAAAAATAACCTATACTTAATGTTGTTAATCATTAAGATTTGAGAAAGACAGGAAATTGGACCGCGTAGGCAATATCCGTAAATATAACGATTACTCAAAAAATTCTCTTCCCATTCGAATTTCAGCCAAATAAACGGCTCATATATTTCCTTTAATCATCTTTGTCCCAAAACCCACCTTTTACATTACTAAGATTCTTACCAACAAAACTTCCTGCCAACTAAACCATTAGCTGGTAATGAATGTCTATCAAACATAGCCCATGGCCGGTAGAAATGGACTCAGTCTATTTGTTGTGTACACAAAGCTACCCAATATCCGCCCAATTTCAGGCCCGAAACGTTATAAATCTGTTATTTTCTGAAAACGATTTATTTTATTTGTTATTGGAGATTACTTGTCATTAAAGACTGTCGGTAAAGGTATTTTTGGCAACAATACATTTATTTAAGTGAATTGATTGGAATTTTGCTGTCGAAATTATGGACAAGAATTAAGACCAATCGGTTTATTCTGTAAAAATCTCAATGTGAAAATGTAGGTGACGTGAGCTGTAATTCTACCTGATTCTAGAGATTGACACAGAGGGGCTTGTGGCTAAGTAATAACAGCCGCACGGGTCGATCGATCAGGTTAAAACTGCGGGACACTTAACGCCCCTCGACGTAATAACAATAAAACTTCTATTGTATCTCGTTCAGTGTCCTTCAATGTGTTAAGCTACGCTTGCCGCGCTTGGTCCATGGATGGGTGACCATCTTCACATACCAAGACCCCTCCGTGCCTCGGAAAGCACGTTAAGCCGTTGGTCCCGGCTGTCATTCGTGGATCTTTAGCAGTCGTTACGGGTCGCCAGAAGCCCGAAAGTCTGACAACCAGTATTACCAAGGGGTATCGTATCACCCAGTCACTCGCTTGTGAGATAGACAGTCGCTCCATGTAAAATACTGGTATTCAGCTGCATACGGTTAAACTGGAAACCGACCCCAACATGTTTGGGAATAGGCTAGGCGGGGCAGTTTAAAAGTTCAACATGAAAGAACATTCAACGACTGAATGACATGGTCTAAAATTCTAAACAAAATAGCATTTGAAAATATTTCTAAGGCACTCGCAGAAGTCTGACACAATAAAAATGGGGGTAGAATTGCAGTACAGAGGACCGGCCATGTTGCTGGGAAATATGCATTTTTGTCCAATTTCAAACTGTATGCCGACTACCCGTATTTGCGTTAGTAGTAACTACGTACGTTTGTACTGTACGAATGTAGCATTCGTTACTAAAATATGTATTACTTTCAAGTGTGTAGTGTGTCCGTCCTGTACGTGGGTGTCACATTTTGATGATTTACCTAGAGTTGTTAGTAACAATCAGATAGTTCATCATCATCTTTCTGCCCTTTTACCATCTTACTTAGCGTCGCAACACTTTCTCTTCTTCTATTGTCTGTCAACCGTCACGTTATCATTCACAACACAATCCATCCATCTTTTCTAGGGCCTTCTTCTCCCTCTCCATCCATCAACATTTATATTCATCACTCTTTAATCTTTAAGTCACATGCATTTCCTCCCTCTTAAATAGAGCGATGAATATAAACGCTCGGATAGTTCAATGAGGTGTAAATACGGTCAGAAAAAAAAATCAGCTGTCTGTGATGTTAAATAGAGAAACATAACCAATTTTTGCGCAATGTTTCCCGAGATATTTTCCGGGATTTCTCAATGGCAACTACGAAGATTTCCAGCGTCCGATTTTCAATCTCAGAGCAGGAACTCGTTAAAAATTCAGATCACGTCTGTGAATTGCAGGAACTATTCATCCAAAAGCTGTGTCCTGTTATCTGTCGCAAATCTATGCAAAAGGAAGAAGGGGAACGACGACAGCTGTCATAATAATCTGGTTTAATCTTTGGTCCAGGTTATATGAAAATTCTTGTTTCTGAATTGAATTTGCTTGGTCTTGTAAATGTTTTTGGAGAAAATGGGTTATTCCGTTTGTTCACCCTAAAAAAAATCCCCCTATGGATAAACTGAATTTATACGCTTTTGGTGGATTCTCGGAGATGTCTTTCCGCGTATACAAATTAGTGTGGATTTTTTGGGGTGGATGAACGGAATAACCGGAAAAATTATGTAACTTCTTCTTATATCTCCGTCGTATTGACAGGTCTAGAATAGCTTAAGTCTTGATAACAATATAAACTTGTCAGCGATCTTGTCTTGGTGGCGATGTGACAGCCCAGGGTATGCCTGACGTAGGTACAAACCAACATTTAAGTTTCCGCCACTCATGAAAGCTGTTTTAAAAAATCTCTATAGTCATAGCAAACAAAGGTTCGAGTTCATTTGAAAATTAAACCTGTTTTCAGGAAATCGGTTGCAAAATAAAAATTCTCCAAGAGGAAACTCAATATTGTTTGCCACGTATTTCTTCAAAAAATGAGGGTATTCAGCAAAAGGTTCTAAGAATTATGGGATCAATTTAAAATCCCAAGAGTGCCGGCGCTTTTAGCTTTGGTAAGTGGCGTCACTAGAATTTTACATGAGGAAATATTTTTCACGTGATTATTTAAATTCAATCTCTTAGCGCTATTTTATGACCTAGACTTTTGAAAATGCAAAAGGAGTTTAATCTTTTAGGTTTATAGTTTTATTTGGTTTGTTTATTTAGGTATCTAGTGTTATACATGTGAATCTGAAAGCGCCAATTCCGTTAAATAAAAACGTTCAAAATCTTGTCGCAATCTCATCTTAGTGACAATCAATGCCAAAACTTGTCAAAAGTGTAAGAAAATAAGAGGTATTTTTGACAGATTGAGACTGTGAACGTTCTTAAAATTACGAGAATAGCCCGCCCTCTGATCTTTAACTCTTGCACGATTTCTGAGATAGTCATAACCGGAATTTCAATTCCATCGATAGTGCCATTTATGGTATAACATCTTGACAGTCTTAGTAATAACTTCTGCTGAATAAATTATTTTGTTAATACCCAATGAAATTGTTGTGAAATTGAAATTGTTTAAATAAATATGTATTATGAATCGTACATGAAGACCACAAACTAAACACAATCATAAATAAAAATAGAAACGAAATTATATAAAAGAGAGCAAAAAAAAAAACAGAAAGTCCTATTAGAGGCTAAAAAGCTCCTAACTCAGTATGATGCTGCAACATTTATTAAAAAAAATTCGCAGCGCTGGTATAACATGGTAACTAGAGATACTTATATAAAAACGTTCATCCAACGACCTAGGAAACTGGTCGTCCAGTCGAAGAACCAGAACTTACTAAGCTCTTTTAAGTTTTTGACGTGATAACGTCTTATATTAATCTATGAACGCCGGCTGCACGCGCGAAATAGCATGACTCATTGTCACGTTCCGCCTGAGCCGAGCGTGTAAGTGAGAGCGCGGGACAAGCGATAGAGAGGCACGATCGGCCTAAGCGTTCGGCTTGTGTGTGACGCATCTCTCTCTTCTTCAATTCAATTTAATTCATAAAAGTATGCAATTCTTCATCAATGTTTTCTTATGACATTATCACGTAAAATTATCGTCCGTAAACCGACTTTACAGACAACTACTTTTTTTTTTAAGTAATAGAACACCCATCTTATAGTAGTATTTCATCGTCATTATCATCATTCTGCTACCCTTATCCCAATTTATTTGTGGTCGGCGCAACATGCCTTTTTCTTCCATTCTCTATTAGTCGTCATCTCGGTAGTCACCCCCTTTTTAACCATGTCATCATTCACACAGTCCATCCATCGTTTCTTTGGTCTGCCCCTACTCTTATAACCATCGAAATTCATACTCAAAACTCTCCTCACGAAATTATCCTCATCCTCATTCCTCCGTTTCACATGCCTATACGAGTACCATAGTAGGTACTAGTGTAGTAAAGTACTTATGAGTTATTATAATGCAAAAAGTATTATAAGCTCCACTCTATAATAATATAAAAGTATCGTATATGATAATCCTGGTTATAAACTATCTGTGTACTAAATTTTATAAAAATTGGTCCAGCCGTTTGAGCCTGAAGAAGTAACGAACATACAAACACACACACTCAAAAACACTCGCTTTTATAATATTAGTGTGAAGTGTGATAAATAAAAATGTATTTAGGTCCTTTTACAAAGTAATACGTAGTACCAGGTTCTCATCACATTGGCGTAAATAATTATATAAAAACTAGTTTAATTTATACGTTTTTAATTATCTATGAAAGGTGCGTTGGTACTGACATTATAACTTGTGGCGACCTGTCTGAGCTAGTTTAATAAAAACCTGTGTTTCAGGCCATCCCCATACTAAGCGATCAGCTGATTATTTGTCCACAGTTAGTTATTTTTTTAAATAATACTATCTTACTTACAGTAGGCACTAAATACAAATAAAAAAATAGCAATTTGAAAACTATATCATCACTGAAGTACTTCTAGAAGTCTTTCTGTGTCTGTGTAATCAAGTTTACCCAAATATTTGCGTATCTTCAGTAACCCGAGTACATTGCAAATCAATGTGTTTACGGAAATTTAGATTTGTGTCAATTGTGACACCTAAATAGTATAAATTTATTATTTTTTCACAGTTCCATAACCGAATGCGGGAGCACGACCATCCAAACTTCATATTCCTTTCATTTCGCTAGTGCAAAATTTATGCTGAACCAAATGAATATTACGACCAAAACTCTGTAAATAATGTTTTCATTCCACGACCAAGTTTCCACTAGCAGTAAATATGAGCTTTTCTACTAATAAACCATTGAAAAGCGATTCGATGGGACTTTTCAAAGTAACAGCACGGAATAGGTAGGTACAGAAGGTTGGCTTAGTAGAACAAGCGAAAACGTTCGCACACATAGGCGCGTACTAAAGCTACGGTTCCCTAGAAGAGCGGTGACCGCCACATAACGGCCGCAGTGATAGCTGACATGACAATGATAACAGCGGCAAAGATTTAAATCGTTGAAATCGTCCGACTAAATATAGCCGCGTTTCTGTTTCGTTTCGACTTGACTTGTTTGTCATGGAAACGCTTTTAATCATGTGTGGGCTCACTCATCTCAGTATGCAAACTTTTCCGTGTGACTTTATTACGGTGAAGGCAAATCTAGCGATTTAAATCTTTGAGCAGCGGGGTTTGAGTTTACGGTGTCAAAAACACTAGTAAAACACAGCCACTTAGTTTTATAATTAACTTTTCATTGACGTCATTTTTACGGAGATCCTAAACAATTGCTAGTCGTGAGAGCGCTTGTATTCGCTGTACGTAAAGCGTGTCTATGCGGTCGTTCACACGGTGCTGTCCTGTACGGTATTTTACGATAAAAAGTTGAGATCACACGTCAACATCCTACTGTTCACAGAGTCAAAAACAAATGCACTGTGAAACTACCATGTGATCCCAAAATTATACAGCAAAATAACGTACTGAATGACGCCGTGTGAACGTGGCCTAAGTGTACGTGGGTTTTCGCTCGTTGTGCGTTGCCGACCTTCTGTAGGTACTATTCTGTGTTAAAGGCGTGCCAATGAATTTAATTAAATATTACAATTCGATTTCATTCCGTCCCTTCTTTGATACAAAGGTTCCATTTTAGATCGGAAAGTTCTTTGCGAGTTTGGCGTTGACATCCCTTGTTTTCGTATAAGGCTGTCTTCACATTTGGTATCTGCTCACAGAGGGGAAATACATTGATGTTTGAAGGTTTTGAAGTTTTGAAAGGTGAAGGGAACGTTGGCGTTAACATGTTTTGAATGAGGACGGAAAATACTTGAACATTTGGGAAGTTTAAGACTTGTTTGAAAGTTTAGGGGTATTTTATGGAAACTGAACTGAAAACTCTAAAGTAAATCAAGGTGCTATTTTATGTTATGGTAAGAGGACGAGAGAATTATCTATATAGAAATTTCAAGAACATCGTAAAGAAGAATAAACGATTTAAAATCACCACTAAGAAGGACAGGCGTGGACGATAGAGGCAGCCGTCGAACACATGCCGCTCGTGTATTTTAGCACCGTACTCAAATACACGAGCGACACGTTCTCGACGGCAACCGCCGACGACTCGTCGACGGTGGGCGTTGATGGGTATCGCTGCAGTTGCCTCTGTCGTCGACGCGTGTCGCTCGTGCGTATGAGCACTAATATAATACATCAAAATAAGTGCCACTATGTTCGGACACGCTATACTCCGAAACCACCCAACCGATCTCGATCCGGTGGCGCTCCTTGCGAAGCAAATGATTGCTACACGGTGAGAAAAATTACTGTGCTCGTCACTGTAAAGTGAGTGTAAGTGACATCTACAGAAAATTTTCTGAGTGAGATTGGGAAAATTTTACAATTTGTCCTATAAATTTTACTGTACAGCATAAGAATTTTTACCGTGCTCGCATGGTTATTTTTCCATTACCACTCAAATTCACTCAGATTATGAGACAGCACAGTAATTTTTCTAAGATTTTTCTCTCCGTGTAGTAATCTATAGTAGAGGTAATCTCTGAAACTATAAGTCGTATTTGAAAAAATCTTGTTGCATTTCATGGCTCAATTATTGAGGAAGGCTATAGGTTACTTATTATCACGCTATGACCCTAAGGAACCGAGCAAAAAGCTGACTTTTTTTAGTCAGAAATAACGCTAAGCGAATACGAAGTGATAGCTCGGGTAGGTGATGCGAAGAGGAGGAATCAAAAATTTCACGCGGACGAAGTCATGGAAAGAAGTTAGTACAACATAATCCACCATAAAGCAAGTTTATAATAACTAAATACTTCAAAACTGTTTCATTACATTTGCCCCAACCAGAATAGAAATCTACGTTCATCACACAATCGTCTTCTCCAATGTCCCTCACCGCACAGACTTTATTTACTCTTCCTTCTTCGTTCAGTCTGCCTCTCTGTGGAATGCGCTCCCCCAGAAAATCAGGATGGCAACCAACCGATTATCCTTTAAAGTTAAGGTTCGCGAGCACATTTGCAAGAAGCTGGCAGTATCATCACAACGCTAATATTATCTCATTGTTTCTCTTATTTCTTAGTATATTCATGTATTTATGTATTTTTATTTGTGCTTATATTCACATGTAGTTAGGTATATATTATATTTATAGTTCTAATAGGTTTATGCGTATCTTTATATTTAAAATATTTATTCCTCAATTTTCATGATTGCACCTACTACTGTTTGTCACTGCACCACCCAAAGGTTGACTGGTAGAAAATGCCTATGGCATTAAGTCCGCCTCTGTGCATTTATGTGCTTGAAGTATTAAATAAATAAAGTTTTTCTTTGAGGATATTACAAAGTTCCCAAGTAGTTTTAAGTAAGCAACACTTTTTTTAGGGGCTGAAATTGCTTTTTAAATTAAAAGTGATGTGATAAGTATCTAAAAATGCTTAGCGAAATACAATTATGCAAGTAATCTTAATAAGAATCTTTATACCTACCTTTTATGATTAAGTGGCCTGGTTATTTTATTAAACAATACTTAAACATTATGTGAAGAAAAATCACTTTGCAGTTTATTCTGACTTCACGATACTTTCTACAAGGTTTCTCGTAACGCTCCACCCAGTGCTATAGAATAATGAGTCTATATGTTCTCACTGCTAGGAAACAGGACTCCTCTGTGAGAGGGAGTGGGCCGTAATCCGCCATTCGGGCCCAGTGCAGGTAGGATTGATCTCACATGGCTTCGAATTTTTACTTTTAGGTGGAGGAAAACATCTTGAGGAAACATGCATGTGTGTTTTCTCACGATGTTTTCCTTCACCGTTTTGAGAGCAGGGGTGACGAAATAATTTACATGAAGTAAAGTGCCTGCTTGGATCCGAACTCACGACCTAAAACTCGTAAGTCACGGCGGTTACCACTGGGCCACTACTGCTCTATCCAATGCTTCATTCATTCATTCAGAAAATATTTTTGGGTTTTCGGCTTGAAAATGAATGATTTTCAAGGCGAAAACCCAAAAATATTTTCTAGTGAAAAAAATGTGTTCCAATATTCTAATGAAATCACACCCCTTCGACATCAAATCGTGTCCCACGATACGCCAACCCTTCGGATAACAAATGTCTTTTTCAACACTTTGAATGCAAGCCACGGGTATTATGTTCCACAAATCTCTGGAGCCTCATTCGTATGCAGCATCCATCTTATTTACCTACTTTTGTTCCTTGACAAAATTCGTTGGGTTAACAAAATTAAAAATATTATCTTTGACGGTTATCTGGGGGTGTATTTAGATAGGTTGTAGAGGGACAGAAATTAAGGCTGAATTTTAGCTAAACTGTGTACTCATCTTAATGACTGGACTGTTTTATTTTTGTCTGTGATTATATTTTTAGGGTTTGGTCGTGAGTTGGGTTGCCTTTGTTACTGTAATATTTTTTGTGTCGTTGACAATTTGCTGTCGTCTAGGTCGCTTTTTCGAGGGAGAGGTTTACTTATTCGAGAAAACAGACTACCTAGGCGTTTTCTAAAATGTTACGGTCTGGCTATGTTCTGATTGAAGTATGATTCTAACAAGTCTGTGACTGTTTTAAGCCACTGCAACAGTAATTATAAGTTTTTATTTTTTCGTATTTTTTGTAGTTTCTAACCGATTGGGAGAAGAAGTCACAGCATAAATAAAAGTGGAAACTATTAGATATACAAACTTTCTGTATATGTGTCTATGGTGTAAATTTGAATTTAAGCAAAGTATGTTCTGGAGTACTTTCGTCAGCTGTGATTCCTTGTCACTTCTGTGTGTGCTTTTTCTTATATAAAATGATCTCCTGAATATATTTACAACAAGTTATTATCTCCTCGTTTCTTTTATCCTACATTGGTTATGGGCCCAGACACCCAGTCATCCAGACACCCAATCGCCGAGATCGAAAGAGGGATAAGAATAACGCACATCCAGTGAAAAGTCTGGAGAGTTACGTCAGGAGAGAAAATTTTATCCAGCAAAGTAATTATTTGTGAAAAAGGAGCGACGATGAGCAGTTTATTTAGGATCGAGCCCCTGAACAAGGAAAATTATGACAGCTGGAGAATCCAGGTCCAGGCGATCCTAATTAAAAATGATGGATGGAAATTTACTAGTGGTAAACTACCGAAACCGTCAGAAATAGGAGAAGCTAAGAATTGGGAAGCAGAGGATGAAAAAGCCAAAGCGGATTTAATTTTGTCGATGTGTGGTTCTGAACTTCGACATATTAGGGGCTGTATCACTTCTAAAGAAGTTTGGCTAAAATTGGAGTCTATTTATGCTTCGAAAGGACCTGCTAAGAAGGCCACACTTCTAAAGCGGCTTATGTTACACAAAATGTCGGAAACAGGTGATGTACGAGATCATTTAAATAGTTTTTTCGACGCTGTTGATAAACTGGCAGAAATGAGTATACATATTAACGACGACTTGCTGTCTATAATGTTATTATATAGTTTACCTGAAAATTTTGAAAGCTTTAGATGTGCCATTGAGTCGAGAGACGAGTTGCCGAAGCCAGAGGCATTGAAGATTAAAATATTAGAAGAGCACGAATCCAGAGAGATAAATAGATCTCAAAATGAAGGCGTCATGCATACATATGTGAAAAATGGTTTTAAGAAATTAAATAAAAGCGCAAAAGTTGGAAACAAGACTAACCCAACTACCAGTAGCGAAGGATTTAAATATAAATGTTTTAAATGTCACGAACATGGACATAAAGCATCAGAATGTCCGAACAAAAAGAAGGTACAAAAGGATGTGGCAGTAGCACATCATGTGGACGTGGACGAAGCACTAATTACTTTTAATGTTTCAGATTTAGAAGTATGTAATGCTGTAAATGCACAAAAAGATGACTGGATTTTTGACAGTGGGTGCACGTCTCACCTTTGTAATGATGCGAGTATGTTCAGAGACACTTTAACTATTATTACCGGAGAACTTAATTTAGCTACGCATGTAAGTACTGAAGTAAAAGGTAAGGGTACTGTAAGGTTGTCGGCATGTAACAAAAACTCGAAGACCGCAATTGAATTACGCGATACACTTTATGTTCCGAACCTAAGAACAAATTTAATATCTGTAGCCAAGTTAACCAACGATGGTTGTCATGTCACATTTAAACACAATGTAGCAAATGTGATTGACAAAAACGGCAACATTAAATTGAGTGCCCATCGCAAAGGGAACTTGTATTGTTTAAATAGGTCTGAATATTCATTTAGTTTAAGTAATGCAAATGTCGACATACGTAGTTGGCATGAACGCTTAGGACATTTAAATGGTAAGGATGTCGATAAACTTTTAACTAAATTGGGTTTCAAAAATGACACAACCAAAGTACAGAGCTTACTCGATTGCGATATATGTGCTAAAGGAAAAATGACCGCGTTACCTTTTTCTAATTCTGGGAGTCCTTGCGCTGAAAAACTTAAAATAATTCATTCTGACATTGTAGGTCCTATGAGATGTGAGTCTGTAAGAGGTGCGAAATATTTTATTACTTTTATTGATGATTGTACACGTTGGTGTGAGGTATATTTTCTAAGTACGAAAAGTAAAGCTTTAGAAGCTTTCAAGGTGTACAAAAGTCAAGTTGAGAATCTTACCGGATTAGAGATCAAATATCTTCAAAGCGACAATGGAGGTGAATATTGTAACGCTGAGTTCGACGAATATTTGAAACAAGCTGGAATAATGCGAAGACTGACAGTTGCTCGGACACCGCAACAAAATGGAATATCTGAACGAATGAATCGGACTCTAGTAGAAATGGCTAGGTGTATGTTGCTAAGTTCAGATCTTTCCGAAGGTTTTTGGGCAGATGCAGTGGATACCGCGTGTTATATCAGGAATCGTTGTCCTACAAGCAGTCTACATGGTGATATTCCTTATGAAAGATGGCTAGAGAAACCAGTGAAGATTTATTACCTTCGAAAATTTGGAACTAAGGTACATATTTTAAATAAAGACCCAAATAAGGATAAATTCACAGCAAGAGGAATTTCTGGTATCTTTGTTGGATATCCAAAGAATGCGAGAGGATATAGAGTATGGATTCTAGAGCGAAGAAAATTCATGGTTGCAAGAGACGTGAGGTTTCACGAAAATGATTATTCATGTCACGAGATCTCGACACAAGAGCCAGGATCGTCGAATGTTAAAGAAGATACGGATAAAGAGTTCATTGAAATCGAATTTTCAAAGTGTACTCCACCGGAAGAACATGATAATCAAATAGAACAAGTAGACGATGAGATTTGGAGCGACTGTCAAGAATACTCTGTAGAATCGAGAAGATGCGAACAGAATGCAGAGACAAATCCTTCAAATATTAATCATCATCTAGTAGAATCAAGAACGCTTGGAACGCGTGGACATATTGATCAACAAAGGATGATGAAAAGAGCTCCTGGTAGACCCAAAATATTACGCACAGTTAGTGCAGGCCGTCCAAGGAAAATCTATCGAATGACCGAAGTTGAACAACCAATAAATTTTACTGATTCAAATGATACTACAGATTTTGTTGGTTCAGCTGAAATGAGTTTGAAAAATGCTCTGAAATGTGATGATAAACCAGAGTGGGAGGAAGCTATACTATCTGAAATTAGGAGTCTAATTCAAAAAGGGACATGGAATATCGTTAGAAGACCGAAAAACAGAAACATCATTGGTTGCCGTTACGTTTTAACGACAAAACAGAATGTCGACAAGACTTTTAAGAAAAAAAAGCTAGGCTTGTGGCTCAAGGTTTTAGCCAGCGATATGGGGTTGATTACGAGAAAACGTTTGCGCCTGTAGCTAGACTGGACACCGTCAGATTATTAATGGCTCTCGCTGTTGAATTGGACTTGGAAATTCACCAATTAGATATTAATACTGCTTATTTAAATGGTTCATTAGATGAAGAGATTTACATTTTTATTTAGATATGGAAATTCCAGAACTATTAAGAGAGAGTTTAATTAAGCTTATGAATCGTGAGGGAGAAGATCTTATCGTTAGAAAGCACGCGCAGGACATGCTTAGTAAATTGGATAATGGTTGCGATTCATGCTTATTGCAGAAATCATTGTATGGTTTGAAGTAAGCTGGACGTCAATGGAATCTCAGACTGAACAAGAAACTCACTGAAATGGGATTGAAGCAGAGTCTGAACGAACCATGCCTTTATTTTAAGCAAAATGGGAATACTTTCTTATTTGTATTAATATATGTCGACGATATTTTAATTGGGAGCCAAGAAAGAGGTTTAATCATCGATTTTAAAAATGAGTTGTCAAAGGAGTTCGACTTGAAAGATTATGGTCAGGCGAAATATATTTTAGGAATAGACATTATAAGAAATGACAATGTCATTATATTGTCACAAGAAAATTACATTAAAAAAATATTAAAACAATTTAATATGGAAAAATGTAATAAATGTGCAACTCCTATGGAAATTAATTCGAAAGTAAAACCCGAAGAAAATTGTGATTCAGAAAATGACGAAACATGGCCTTATCGAGAACTAATAGGTTGCTTAAATTATCTGAGCAACGCAACTAGGCCCGATATTGCAAATGCGGTGAGTAAACTAAGCCAAAAATTAACGAAACCGGAAATATGCGACTGGAAATCAGCAAAACGTTTATTACGTTACCTTAAAGGGACAATGCGACACAGTCTTGTATACAAGAGAACTGGTTATTGTGTTCAAGGGTTTTCGGATGCTGATTGGGCTAATTGTGTGTTAGATAGGCGATCCTATTCTGGATATGCTTTCAT